>JALXJV020000015.1:242030-310287 GCA_024633595.2 Lepomis macrochirus
GTAGTGGACACTGACAAGAGTTTAAAAAGTCGTTGGCTGTATTAATGTGTTAGTTTTAACCACTTTGATTTGTTAACTTGATTTAATTTTAAAAATAAAGCTTTGTTAAAATTCTCAACCCTGTGTGCAGATTTGTAAACTATTGGAGCTGACGGTTCTGGAAGTATTTTGGATATTTGGATTATGAAGAGGTTCGATTCTAATAAAACATCAGTTTATTTTACCTCTGTTTGTTACAAACATTGGAAAGATTCTAAATACCACAGTACCCATAATGCTGCAGCGCTCAGCGGTCCCATTATAACGGTTGTTTAAAGGTGTGTTGATGTACAGGCTACAGCTATGTATTTCATAGAAAGAAGTAGGGCTGGGCGATTCGGCCAAAATGTTACCACGACAAAAATTATTCATATCATTTAATATCGATATTTATCATGATAAATGTCAAATCGTTATTTCTTTCAAGTTTAAAGGCTGATTTATTTCTTCTCATAGCGAAGGTGAGTAAGTGATTATTACCATTTTTAACTTTGTTACAGCTAGGCCAGCAGGCCCAAGTGTCAGACTAAGAAAAGGTGGAGTTTGATAAAATCTTAGGTAAAACATTCAAAACTATTATGATAAAATCTTTTTATCAAAGTAAAATCTTGATTCAGTCCCTTAAAATAAATATGTTAGTAGAAAGATTTTGTGCCAATTCGTTCATGATTCAAATGAATTTATGAACATTAAATAAACACTTGTTATATGGTTATAGAGGAAAATTATATTGCGATAATTACCAGCCCAGCCCTAATTTAACACGGTAACTTTGTAAAAAAGGCACCGCTGCTGGAGAAAGTCAGCGGTGGACAGAAACATCCAGGGACAGAAGGCCTGAAAGAGGCGGGGCCAGCAGGTGTGTTTGCAGTGAGAGGCCAGAGGTGAAGGTGTGTGGGGAAAGAGAAGTGAAGAGAAAGGTAGCGGATTCAAAAGGAGGTGAGGTGGAGAATGAAGTGGAATTAAAATGATGAATTAGCCAACTAGAAAACAGGGTATGTTGCACACCGCTACCCTGTGATGTTTCTTACCGGTAAACCTGGGTTCCCGGGTTCTCCTTTGGTTCCCGGAGTGGTGTTATCAGCACCAGACTCACCCTGTCAGACAGAACACAAAGCCACAGTCTTATCTCAGTTAGTCACACAAGATGAACTCCACAAAGTGTTTAGTGGAGCTTCCAGCTGTGTTTGGCTGCACCGCTTTCTAACAGGAGGCACAGGTTCTTGTTGTTTATGTATTGTGTATACTACAGACATTTACTGATGTCCTTTTGAAAACATGATGGCAGCGTGTTGTGCAGAGATGCGGAGAGCTTTGCCAAAATCTAATTCGGAATGAGGTTTTGTTTTCACCGCCCTCTCTTTGTTTGTCTATTAGCTGCTTTTCTCAAGCAGTCTTTAAGGATTTGGCAGAGATCTGCAGGTCTTTGCTTTTAGCTCAAGGGTTTGTTTATGTGATACATGCCGGATGTGGGAATTTTGAACTGGGATGTGAGCCCATGTAAACGTTCTTCTGATTTTAACTGCCAGGACTGCAGACTTCGGTGTCCTCCTTTCTCAGCAACATCCAAGTTTGCAGACGTGGCCTGTCAGGGTGTTGCTGGATTGGGAAGCCTCGCTGATGAAATGATATCAGCTTCAGTCAGAAGCAACAAGACCGGCCACTTTCACATCCTTCACACATTTTTCTCGCTGTCACAAGTCTCTTATTCACAGCTTACACTACTACAGGTTACTTTTGCAGGTTTGTCCCTCAGTAAACAGGCAAAACAGGCACATCTGCACGCAGTGATCAGTGATGGGATTTTTGTAATCTGATCAGTAATCTTGAAGTAACTCCATTACAGTGAAACGAGCCTGATTATCCATCAGAAATGAACTATGTCATTAGTGTAAAACAGAAAACTGACTCTAAATGATCCAATCACATCTCCACTGAGATGCCGTCATCGCTCTCAGCCTCTCTGGTCGTATTTCACAACTTCTGTTTGTTACGGTTTAAGGCTGTCACCGTATGAAGCTAAGTTTTGGTTACTCATGGTGCTGAAATGCTCATACTTGAAGCCTGCCATCTTACGCACTGAGGTGCATCGTGCTTCCCGTGGCCTCCATAATAAATGTTGTAGTCAAAGCATCTCGGTGAAGTATTCATAGTTTTCAGTCACGTGACATGCTGCGGTGACCTGGAGGACAAAACAGCAGCTCACACCGGACTCCCTCGGACTCACCTCTCAACCTGCGGTCCATATACAGCGCCCGCTGCAGTGGCCTAATGTTTACCTACCACAGCTCAGGCTCGTCTCCTCATCAGTTAGTGCATCACAAAGCACAACAACCATCCAGCATTCTGGCAACGCCAAAGTAACAAACTCAAAGTAACAGTGCGTCACTTAAAATAACGTCTTTTTTGCCCTTCAAGGGAGTGTTTTCAAGGGAATGTGACGTCAGGTGAAAACTATGAATTGTGACAAACAAAGACAAACAAATGCACAAATAAACTAATTACCTTCTAAATGAAATCCTTTCTTATCCAATGAGCTGCCAGAGTATCTGCTCCTCAGATCGTTACATAAGACAGGTGATCCCATCTGGTTGTTATGATGCCATGCAGATGTTGTCATGTGTGACCTTGCTTGTTGTGATTGGCCCTCTTATCGCAGGTGAACACATGAGAAAAAGGCCCTCGGAGTGAATACATACCACCATGTTTGCGCTGTATGTGATGTGTTTGTTTTGGTAATCCATACTTTTAATGACGTGCGATTTAATCTCCCTAAAAGTCACGCTCAATGTAAAAAGGGCCTTTGTTTGTGAGTGGGAAGCAGGTGAGGGATCATGATGCTTGGTCAGGGTGTCGGTGGAGGATCTGGGATGACATGGAGTGAAATAAAAAAAAAAAAGACTCACCGGATCTCCTCTCAGTCCTCGCTGTCCTTTAGGCCCCGCCTCCCCTCTGATGCCTGGGATACCCTGAGGACAACAGTTCAACCCGTCAGTCAACCAGCTGCAGGTCAGAGGTCAACGCCTCCGAGCTTCACTGTGACGAGCTGATCAGTGTGGAGGGATGAAGGGTTATTCCACTGAATTACAGCAGGACACTTTCTCCCAAAAACATAACAACTGAAATATGACACAACAACAACAACAACATCTGCTGTCACAGCAACTATTGTAATCATATTAATTCTAACATTCACACAGGTGATGATAATGTAGGTGTAAAATGTCTATTATTTAAATACATTTCTATTGTTTAAGCATTATTTATTCTAATCTATGCTCTTCATACTTGAGCTGATTAAACATCCTTTAATAAAAATTGCTCTCCACAACCCAAAGACATAAGCTGAGTACACGAATACCAGGAAAAGCCAAGGAAGATGAAAAATAAACATTTTTGTTTACTGGGTTTCCTGGGTGTCCTTTATCTCCTTTTGCTCCATCTCGTCCCGTCTCTCCCTGCAAACACAAAACCAGAAACACACCTCAGTGCAGAGAAGATAAAAACCCTCCTGCTCATTACTAAAAAACAAAGACTACACATCTACTGTACATCTCCTCACTTTTCTAGCTTTGCTAAATCGCTTAAGAGAAATATTTTTTTTCCTCCTCAAAGTCTGTCCCTATTTTACAAAAACATCTTGTATCCTTGTCTACAATTATCAAATGATACCAGTACCATAACCAGTACACTTCAAGTGATGCTGATACCAATAGAGTCCTTCATTTGATACCTTGCTAAAGCTTTTGTGACTATTTTGATTTGATTTTGCTGTTGAATTTGAAAGTTTATTATTAAATTATCTGTGCATTGTCTGATTTATTTGTTAACATCCCATATTTGACTGGATGTAAAATCAATTAGAGGACTGATGCTAATTCTAAATGTGTGTAACTGTTAACGGCACCCGGCCTGTTTATGTGCATTTTTCCTCTTTGGGATTCGTGTGCATGTGAATGTAGTGCGGAGTGAAAGTGGTTGGAGCGGTTGTCTCGGGAGCACGTCCATGGTTGTGGTGAAGTTGCCAGCTTGCTGGTCGCTTGGCCAAACTACTGGGTTTTGGTGCATAAATACACGCCGCCAGTAACTCCTGAAGACCAGGGTTGAGTTATGTAGATCGGGTTAGGCAGTTTAGAGGGGACGCTCGATTTATGAGGTTAGTCTGAGGCCTGTGTTGCGCATTAGTTAGGTCAATACTATACATTCTTTGGTTTACCGGGGACTGATTGCTGTTTGTGCATTGATCAGGTGGTGTTAATCATGGCAGGAGTAGATGATTTCATTGATGTTCCTTCAGAAGAATTTTTGGATCAGTGTACTAGGGATCAGTTCTTAAAGATAGCTGATCATTATAAAATCGCCGTAGGTGACAGAAGGTTAAAGGAAAATGTTAGATCTATTGTAAGGGCACATTTGTATGACATGGGTGTTTTAACGCCAGTACAAAAACCACATAGTCCTACTAAGGTGGCTTTGGATAGTTTTTCTCCGGATGTGTCCCCTAATGTAGCTTTAAACTTTGAACAGCAGAAAGAAATGTTGATTTTGCAGATGAAGTTAGAGAAAGAGAAGGAGTTAGAGTTAGAAAAGATGCGGCAGCAAGCAGAAGTTGATAAAGTATTGGCACTAGAAAAATTGAGGCAGCAAACAGAAAGGGTAAAGTTAGATATAGAAAGTGAGAAACTGAGGTTAATTAAAGAAGGTTAATTATGTGACTTGTCACGGAATGAAGAGTCGTTTCGGGGAAGCGATCATTCACGTGATATTTTGAATAGTTTGCGCTTGGTGCCTAAATTTAGTGAGAAGGATGTTGATGTATTTTTCACTTTGTTTGAGCGTGTTGCAGATGTGAGGGGCTGGGTTGATTCGGACCGTATAGTCTTACTACAATGTGTGTTAACTGGTCGTGCTCAGGAGGTTTTTCCTCGTTGTCCGTAGAAGACAGTGGTAGTTATGTCAAGGTTAAAGCAGCTGTACTAAAAGCTTATGAATTAGTCCCTGAAGCATACCGTCAGCGCTTTAGAAGTTGGAAAAAGGGAGATAAACCATATCTTGAGTTTGCCCGTGATTTGGTGATTCACTTCAATCGATGGTGCTCGGCCTCAGATGTAAAAAATTTTGATGACTTGTGTGATTTGATGGTGCTTGAACAGTTTAAAAATTCAGTCCCAGAGCGAATAGCTATGTACATTAGCAAACAGAAGGTGAGGACGGCAGGGGAAGCTGCTGCCCTTGCAGATGATTATTTGTTGACCCATAAGGTTAGCGGTATGGATGTACACACGCATGTCTTGGCTGGTGGAGACACTGCACCTGCTGGAGGTAGGTATGCCTCTAAGTGGTCAAGTGGAGGTTTTCCTCGGGAGCAGAGAGCTGATCATGCAATCCGTGACTCTGAGTGTCATTTCTGTCATTTTCTGTCATAAAAAAGGTCACTGGAAAAGAAACTGTAAGTCGCGGAATAGGCAAGGTGTGACTCATGTGAAGCTGGTGGCTTTAGCGGCGCCAGTTTCTAATGTGTCTTCAGCCCAGTTGAGTGAGTTACCAACTGTAGTGTCAAAACCTGATTTAAGCTCATATTTGCCTTTTATTTCAAAAGGACATGTGTCTCTGGTTGGAACTAATGAGAGGGTGCCGGTGACTATTTTACGGGACACGGGAGCGTTTGTGCTTCATTCAGAGTTGTTTGAGGGGGAAGTTAGGATGGGAGTGCGTCCTGCTTTGCCTGTTGATGGTGTCACTGTGATTCTGGGGAATGATGTGGCAGGAGCACGTGTTTGGGGAAGTAATCCAGTGGTGGTCCCAGTACCGCTGGGTAGTAATGGCCCTGATGAGAATGAGAAGCAATTTCCTGAAGTGTTCACGGCTTGTGCTGTGGAGCACTGACTTAGCAGATTCTGTGGAGGTGGAAAATGCAAAGGGTGACGCATCTGAGTTGTTTGCAATGTCTTTGTCTAACACACCCTTGTCTGTCACACCCTAAAGTGGCTCCCCTGTATCCGATTCCTGTAGTGAGCCAGCCATTCGAGCACCTGATTATAGATTGCGTTGGCCCTCTCTCTCGTTGAAGGTCGGGTGCGAGGTATTTGTCAACTGTTATGCGCAATAGCACTAGGTACCCAACAGCGTATCCGTTACGCACGCTAACAGAGAAATCAGTGGTACGTGCTCTGGGTCAGTTCATGTACATTTTTGGCATTTTCTTCAATTGTTTCAAAAAAAGGCTTTACTCTGCAGATGGTCTTTATTTCTCCAGTCCTACAACTTGGATATACATCATGTAAAGGGCAGAGACAACATTGTTGCAGATGCTCTGTCCAGAGCCCCATGTCAGTAATTGTGCTATGTTTCCTCGTTTTGGTGTCTCTATCTCGCTTCCAGGTACCAGTTGCAGGGATGAGATGTGAGAACGCAAGCTAAAGGAGGGATGTGCAAGTACTGTGCAGGTGACTTTGTATTGAGTGTAGTGACTGTTATGTGTAAGTATAACGTTGAGAAGTAATTTGAGACCTGTAAGACTTTAAAAAGTTAGATGTTATGAGTTTATCTTGGTGGTTGTCCAGGGTTCCCGTGGGGACCCTGTCTTTATGGGGGGGGTTGTGACGGCCCCAGGGCCTCGGCCAGGTTGTTGTGTGTTTGTGTGTGTCTCTGTGTTTTGTTGCAGGGTGAACTTCCTGGTGGAGTAGAGCTGAGGCCATCAGACAGATCAGAGGCAGCTGGCCACTGTCTCTAGATTGCTTAAAAGCTCGCTCTCTCCTGATTGTTTCGGGGCTTGACTGCTTGCTGTTTTCTGGTCCCCAGCACCACGGCATTTCATTTTATTGTATTTTTGTTTATTCAGTTACTCTGGCACTATGTTTTGCCAGCTGCATTTGTTAAGCTTTAAAATTATTTGTTTTATTTGTCAACTTTAGTTACTTTCGTTAGTGAACATCCTTTTCTGGTAATCCCTTGAGTATGGCTTCCTCTATTTGTTGTGGCCTTTGAGCCGGGCCATAACAATTTGTCTTTCAGATCAAAAGTGCCTTTGATCGTGTTCCACATTTTATCACGTCATGTAGTGCTGGGAACTGATCCCGGTCTTGACTGTCTCGCCCTCCCCCTTGGTCCCGGTCTTGACTCTGTCTCGCCTTCCCTCAAAGTCTCGTTCTTGGTCAAGACTCGGTCTCGGTTTGGTGGTCTTGACTACAACACTAACTGAGTGGTGCATGAGCCGTACTGTTCTTTATTTCAAAGCTACCTTAGGAGGATTTAAGATGAAATGATTCAAAACTGACTCAGATGATTGGATCCCTTGAGGCGGTTTATCTAATGACTTTTATTTAAACTACTAAGATGTTGATATTCGTACCTGCTCGCCGTCGATTCCTTCCAGGCCGTCTTCTCCGTTCTCACCCTGCAGTCGGAAGAGAAGCAAACAGTCTGCAGTAAATGCATCACTTCTTCGATTAACTGGCTCTTGACTTTACGTTCCAGCAGCACTGAGTCACTCACCCTGTTGCCCGAGAGTCCTCGGTAGCCCTGCGGACACAAACAATGGGATTAGATCCGAGGCCAGTGAGGACATGCTCTTTAATAAATCAGCATTATTATAAACTTTGTTCGGTCAAGTCTCACAGGAAACTGGAAAATATTTGCACAAACATTTTTTTGTCTGATGTTTACGAACAGCAGACAGCTGGGGCTTTAAAGTGAAACCATGATTGTATCTTAATCTTTGTAGACTACTACATGGCTCCAGCTTGTTTCTTTTGCTCCTTGACACTCTGACCGTTTCAGATCGTCGGACGTTTTGTCTCTTCCTATGTCCAGATTATGAATTGAAGTGGACAGAGCTTTTGTTGTCAGGACCCCAAAGATCTGTACATTAGAGAAAGCACTTTAACTTAATGATTAATCATAATGACTTTGTCATGAAGTTGTTAACTCGTTATTGATCCCTGAAAATGTTTTATCTCTGAAATTGGCATTATTCCTCAGTTTTGCTGACTTAACTTTGGCTGTTTGCTGCTGACTTTGGTGCCATGTAAGTATTTTTGCAGCAGTGGCAACAGTTATTGTTAACAACACAAAAACCACTATTATTTTTAATAATTTTAGACTGTTGGTTGGACACAACAAGCGCTGTGAAGGTGTCACTTTGGGCTCTGGGTAACTGCGACAGCAGAATATTTACAAACCAAACAATCACGGAGCAAAGTTTCAGCAGACTGATCCAGAATGAAAAGAATCATCAGCTGCACTCAAACTGAAACTGAACAGTTCAAAATGAGCTCCAGCTCAACAACTACAGCAGCAACATCCTGCTTTACAATAATGAGGAGGAGGAAGAATCTGAGCAGAGGAGATATAACAGTACAACATTTTACCGCTTCAGTACTTTAAGTCCTGATCATACTCACATTCACTTTCAACGCAGTGCTTTTGTTTGCAGAGTATTTTAACTGTGTGGTATTAGTACTTTTACTGAACTGACTGTACCTTCTGTCCTCTGGCTCCGGGACAGCCATCGATGCCTGGAGGTCCATCTGGTCCAGGAGGCCCTCGCTCACCCTGCAACAACCAATCAAAGTGAGCAGAGACCCAGCAGGTCCAGCTAACACTGCTTCATACTGAACATCTCAAATATACACGTGTTCTTTCTTGAACACGTGTGACTGCAATGTGGGGACAGATTTCAGCAGTGGTCTAGAAATCATCCATGACGGGCACTTAGGTACCGCACAGTTCTGCCTATTTGGTCCCACTGAAGTGTCAGTTATGTTAACAAATATGGAAGAAATGTGGAGGAAAGTAAGCGGTGTCAAGTTGTTGGGTTCCCAGCTGCGTTCGGCTTCCAAGATTTATTAAACACTCCTCCTAGTTTCCTCCCATCTCGACCAAAGATGATATAAAAAGAGTAAATGAGTAAACAGTGTGGATCAACTGAATGAAGAAGCACTTACAGGGACGCCCTCGTCTCCCGGGAAACCGAGCTGACCCGGGTCTCCACGCACACCCTGTTAATAAAACACAAACAGCAGTATCACAACGAGCGGGAAAAAAACTATAACTCACTGAAACTCTATTGTCTGTTTGAAAAAACTGAACTATTACAAACTAAAATTTGAAAATAAATGTCTTTACTTTTTGTCTTTCTCAGTTTATTTCACAGGGCCTATATGAGCCTGGTGTTTTGGTTGGATGTAAAATCTATCTTCTAGTTTCTTAGCGTTGCCAGTTTTAGTCCACGCCCCTCGCCTGGCATCATCACAGCCAAAGTCAGGAGAAAGTGTCCAGGTCCCAAAGTCTAAAACCAACACTGAGACTAATAAAAAGTAAACTAAACTAGCAAAACCGCTTTAAAAACTAATTAAAACTAAACTGAACTTCAAACCAAAAGTCAAAACTTATTAAAAACAATAATCCCATAATAACTAAGATGTGTCCTTCTTATCACTTTCACAACATTCTAAATATCCTGTATGAAGTTAAAAAGCTGAGTATTCAAGTCACCTTTGGCCCCGGTGGGCCTGGACGTCCACGCATGCCTTCGGGTCCAGTACATTTACAGGAAACGTTGCAGCACTCCCGATCTCCCACTGCGTCCTGCAGAGAGAGCAGAGCAGAAATTTCCTTATTTAAAAAACAAACATACAACATGTAAATCAGATTTTTCTTTCTATATACAAACATATATATAAAGTATTGAAATTAAAACACAACATAAACATAAGACAGTCACCAGGTGAAGGCAGTCTCAGCCTACATCCACACTCTTATGTTTTCGTTTTAAAACGCAGCACATTTCTGCCATCTGCCCATTCTAAAACAGTGAATCTGAAAGCCGAACATGGAGTTGAAAGTTCCGTTTTTTAAGTTTAAAAATGCTGCCAACTTCGCTTTTGTTTTAAAACACTGGAGTTACGTATTACTGCAGACAGTAAAAACGGATGACATTGGAAACGGTGAGGCAGACACTCACATCTGGCTTCCTGACTGGGTCTTATCTGTCATGGCGTCTCCTTTCCTGATTAGTCAGGCTCCTGTCAGATGACCTTTGTACTCCCGTGTAACGCTTAAGCTACGTTCAAACTTCAGGCCTTAATACTCAATTTCGATTTGTTTTGTTTGACAGTTCACATTATAGTTTAAATGTGGCCCATATCAGACTCCAGTGTGAACTGTCTGGGCCTGAAAGTGACCCGCATGCACAGAAGAATAACACGACGTCACACTCAGCGGCAGCTGTTGCAGGCAACAGAAGTAAACAAGAAGCAACATAGCTCCGGTTCGCTCACGGGAGACTCAAGTTTTTCATCGTCCTCTCACGGGTCACATTTCTCCCAAATTATGACAAGTGTTCACAACTTTCTGTTTGTTTCATTACGGTTTCTGGTGCTGTACAACATAACTGCCCCACAACTCACTCACTCTCTCTCTCTCCACACTGTGTCGCTCGGACAAGTAGCATACACATAACTCAGAGGAGCTCCGGTCCGGTGGATTTCAGGTGTAAGAAAGGGAATTAGTGAGCAGATGATAGCGAGGTAGAGAAGGAAGAGAGCCAAATGTTTAATTCTGGCTTTTTGTGGAGCTTTTTCCTTCATAGCGGCTCCGTCTGCAGCAGAACAGCTGCTCTACAGTGACGTCAAAGTCGCATCAAATGTGACCTGAGTGGCCAGACTGAGGTCGCATTTAAAAAGATCTGATCTGTATTGGATTTGGACCACATATGGAAGTGGCCCAATTCCGAACTGGAAAAGATCAGATTCCATGTGACTTGGCCTGTTCACACTGTCAGAAAAAGATCAGATCTGAGTCACATACGGGCAAAAAAAATCAGATTTGGGTCACTTTGGCCTGCAGTCTGAACGCAGCCTTAGTTACAGTCCTACGTCATCGTCGGTCCATGCAAAGAAGTCTCCAGTGTGCTGCTTCATCTGCTGGGGTTGGAAAGAATCTGCTTCCTTTGTACACCGGCACGTGTATGAACAGACACTAGATGTACGTTTTACTATTGATGAAGATAAATTCTGATACACAGTTAAAATGCTGGTGGTAGTAATGTGGATGTAGCCTCAGTGGTCCTTTAATGACTAGCTGCATCACTCATACATCTAATCTAGCGTCCTAATAACTTGTCTGCTGAAACAGACTGAGGCTTTGAAGCTGCTGTTCCTCTGTGGTTAGCAGTAACATGAATGACTCACAATCTGGTTGAGGATGGTGCTGCCGATGCTCGGCATGCCGATGCTGAGAGGAAGCATGTAGATGAACCCTCGGCCAAACTCCACCTCTGGCAGCTGGGCGGGGTTCCGCACTCCTTCCAGAGCCACGGTCAGCAGAGCGCTGACCCCTGCAGACAAAAAACAAAACAACACACTGTAGGTTTGCTGTCTCAGAGGAGCTTGTGTTTTTTTTCTCCACTCCCATAGTTATCAGATTGGGTTAGGATGGCAGGCGGTGCAATGCAAGGGTTTATGGTGGATTTAAGGGACGTCTCAAGCAGATTCTCGGGATTATTATTATTATTTGCAGTAATGTCAACGAAAATGTATTATTTTTCTGATCCTCATCCTCTGACAAGAGTTACAGTATATACACATTGATTGAAAGTGTGCCGATCACTGCAAGTTTTTAAACATGACATGAGTAACTCTGCTTTTTACCAAGTAAAGGCAGGAGGGGAAGTAGGACAGGGAAAGGCCAGAGAGAAGTGATTCATAACAAGGGAAGAATATAAAGAGCATAGACTGAAGGGCTAAAGAGGTTTAGGATGCAGAAAGACATCATTGAACAGAGGGATTAATTCAACTACATCTCTGCCTCCCAGTTTTTACCAGACTGTCGCAGCAGCTCTGATTCTCTCTTCACTCTGATCACATCTTCATCGAGTCCGTCTGAGAACATCACCAGCACCTGACAGATGAGGATATTCACGTTAGACTGTTTGTAATATGAAAGTATTGATTCTGACAGGTCTGTAAACTTTTCCACTCATGATAGTGATTCATAGTGGGGCGATGGTTAGTATCGCCTGGTGGCCCGATGGCCAGTAAAAAGTAACATCGGGGCAGTTGAACCAGCAACTCAATGTGCAGAAACATTTGTATTTAAAAACCAATATATTAAAATTCAACATCCTGCGGTTGTTTGTAGCTCATGGCGCGCACCGCTGCCAAGTCCAGATCTGTAGTGAGTGGCTGTCAAATGTTATCTTCTAATCTTAATCAAGATGCAACCTCAGGGTCTGAAAGTGAAACCATGCAGACAAATTTAAACCTGCATTCTCTTTAACGGCCAGCAGGGGGCGACTCCACTGGTTGCAAAAAGTAGTCCAGTCCCATTAGAAATCATGGTTAAATGGAGGTGACGTGCTGCAGGTAGGCTAGCTAATTTTGTTGTGTCACTACAAAGTAGGGAGGCTAACTTGCTCAGCATGTAGAGAAGGCTGAAACATGAGAGCACAGACGTGGTGCGGGCGAGGTAACACCTCGGCGAGGAGGCACATCATTTTGTTCAAGATCGGATGTGCTCGGTGCGGTGTTTGTCCCGCCCTCCGTGCACTGTGATTGGACAGCTGGGTAAAAAGTGACAGTAACGAGCGCATTTTTCAACTCTTGGTGACAGGAAAAAAAAGCTCAGCGCTTCATCACACGGCTGGCGTTTTTACAAGCTTGCAAAAATGCAGCGCTCCCGTTGCAATGAACTGAAAAAAGCAGTGACAGCAGCTATAGAAAGGCAGGGAGACAGCTTCACACAACATGAGGGGAACTCAGGGAAACTCCCACTGCAACGTTACAGTAATAGTTTTATCAGCTGCAGGTTGAACTAATCCAGGCTCGTTACATGATCACGGTACATTTAGTGCATTTAGCCGACGTGCTACATCGTTAGCTCGCCTGCTGCGTTCAGTAACTATCTTTACTATCTGAATCTGTCACCGGAAGCTCAGCAGTGTCAGCACAGCTACATGTACTGGATGGTAATGAAACGGTTAGTGAGTTGGGCTGAATATTATAATGAGATTGTGTCACACTTTATAATAATAAGGTCAGTAACTTTACTGTAGTGTTAGCGGATGGCTCTTCCTCTGGGTTGTATAGATAGATAGATAGATAGATAGATGTTTATTGATCCCAAAAGAATGGGAAATTACGGTGTTACAGCAGCACAGGTTCCACAGTCACACAATACCAAAAATTAGAAATAAATAAGATACTAGGAAAAAGAAATATACATACATACAATATACATGAAATAATAATAGGAATAATATAAAATAGAAGAACAGATATCTGCAAATATACAGGATGGGAAAAAAACAAAATGTACAAATGCTTTAAAAGAGAATAAAATATACTAAAAATGTATGTTAAATGTAAATAAAACCAATTTTACAGATTGCACTTAGTGCAGTAGTGTGGTGTATAATATATAGTAAAGTGCAGTAGTGTATTGTATAATATATAGTAAAGTGCAGTAGTGTGGTGTATATAACAAAAAAAAATCCTATCTTGTACCCATTGATGACGTATTAAAGAGTGATATTGTCTGCGGTAGGAATGATTTCCTGTAGCGGTCCGTGCGGCATCGAAGCTGCCGGAGTCTTTTGGAGAAGGAGCTCCTCTGTTATATGCTCATCTGTATATTAGGTGTGTTATGTTAGTTACAGCGACTGAGAGGTGGAGAAGCTGTGTACCTGAGTATCTGTAAAAGGCAATAAATCTAAACTGAACGTTACAAAGTAAACAGCTACAGGTCCGAGCTGCTGTAGCGTTAGCTGGCTGCGTCGCTATAAGCTAACATTAGCAAACAAATCGCTCCACATTTGCTTTTTACCATTACGTAATTTCTTGCAGGCTTTGACACTTTGACATAATAGCTGTGGTACACAGGACAGTAACATGGGTCACGTTAGATGACGTAATGTGGAAAGCGATATAACTTTGCACTAGATAACATTAGCAGCTCCTCGGCGTTAGCTGGTGAGCTAACGTGACTTTCTCTTTCTCTGTTTCTCCAGCTTTACTAATGCTCACTTTGTTCTGACTCGACATCATCTGAACCTGTTTGGTCTGATGGGCTTCAGCACATAAACCTTTGTTGTTGTTTTATATCCTTACGTGGAGCCTCTGTTTTGCTGTGAGCCGGTTGTTTTAGTGTTAGCAGACTGTAGTACGAGAGGCTCAGGAGCGCATTAGAATGAACCTGCAGAACTGGAGGCTGGAGTTTCAGGCCCCTCCAATCCTGGGACCACAGTTCTAAGACCCTAGTTCTTTTGCGGCAGCACCATCTAGTGGAGTGGTGGTGGTAATGCACAGCAACACGAAGGAGGTTAACCCTGTCTGCTAGCATGTCAGCCGCGAGGCTAAATATTTCAGTAACTATTTAATGGACAGTCATAAAAGTTTGTGCAGAAAGTTTAAACCTGACTTCAGCTCTGGCACCTCAATGAACATCACATTTGTGGTTTGGAGTCAAAACGTCTCAACCACTATTAGATGGATTAGCAACTTTTGTTTATTCCTAATGAGCAAATGTAACATCAGCATCACACAACTATAGATTTTGTGTCACTCTCACCTTCACACTAGCACTGGACCCAGTCCTGAACTTCTCCTTGAAGGATCTCAGCACGGCAGCGTTAAAGTAGCTAGGATTCAACATCAGTAAGGTCGTGATTTTCTTCACCACTTCCTCGCTGTAGCCTTCAAAGTTTGTGTCGTACAGGGAACGTCCCTCACGGTCTGACACTTGGAAGGCAATTTTGGTACTGACAGGATCGTTCACGCAGCACAGGCCTTCTACGGAGGACACGTAACGGACGATCTCCGGCAGGAAGCTCTGGAGCTTGGGGTGGCCGCTGAACAGCATCTCACCAATAGCGCCAGTTCTAGTAGTGATATCGAATCCCATGGCGATATCAATGGTGCATTCTGTATCAAAGGGACACTTGTCTTTACATTTGGCAGTCATAGATGTAAAGAGAAACGGTGGGAAGTGTGGGAATACAGAGAGAGAGAGGTAAAGTCACTTTTCAACTCACTAGAGGGCTCAACATCTTGTTCAGGTTTGCAGAGGGCATCTACCAACTTTGTCTTGATATTTGCCAAGGCGTCAAACTTCTGCACAGTGAACAGCCTCTCTGGGTCGCCAGTCATCTGCAGGAGCTGCAGGTCGTGGACGTCTCCTATGGCAATGGCAAACACCACCACCCCCATATTCTTGAGTCGTTCAGCCGCGTCCTCCACGTCATCTTGAGAATCGCCATCTGTGATCACCACCAGATTCTTGGGGACACCAATACGACCGCCCCGTGACGACATGAAGTAATCCTTAATGTGATCCAAGGCCTTTCCTATAAGGGTGTTGCCACCAGTGTACTTCAAATTTCTGATTTTTTTCATCATCTCCTCGTTCGTGTCATACGTGTTGAGGTCAAACTCTTTATGAGGTTCATCGCTGAACTGTGCAAGTCCAATACGCACAGAATTTTTACTGACATTAAAGCTGTTCACTACTTCTGCTGTGAAGTTCAACACAATTGAGTGATTGCCTGGGGTGATGCTGCTGGACCGATCGATTAGAAAGACCAGGTCGGCCTGCTTGCAAACTGCCAAGCAAAGCAAGAGAAAGGGAAGAGAAAGAGAGAGAGAAAGTGGCCACATTACTAACAAATTATCACTGTATAGCATCATTTATATTTGGCTACACCACACACTCAATTCCACACATTTACATTGTCTCCATCTTGTTGTTAACGAATTCTGATCAAGTTGGACAAACAAGTGGGACAGGCACAAAATTCCCACCATCACAGAGACTGGCAGCGGTACCTCCAGGTTTGTCGTGTTAAACTAAATTGGCAGTGTTAACTGACAGGAAGCCGACGAGAGACGTTCTCAAATGTATTTTTGGGTGTCACATTAACTGACCTATTAATAGTCTTGCTTTCGTCAACGAAAATGACTAAATATCGTCGTCAACGAACCTTTATCACGTGACGAAAACGAGACGCAACGTAAATGCTGGTCATGTGACAATGACTACAATTAAATGTATTTTGCAATATTGTTGATGAATAAAAACGAGACTAAATGTGGTTTACAAAACGAAAACTATGATAAAATGTCTACATTTTCGTTGACCAAAACGAGACGAGACGAAATGTTATTTACTGTTATTTCGTCTTGTTTATTCGTGTTATTATTATTAATTTGCAAGTATTTCTGTAACACACAAAACACAACGTAAAATCAGGCCTGTTCCTCTCTCCATCTTCAGCGTCATCGCTCCTCCTTTTATGCTTCCACTCCTCCGTGAGAGATGCGAGACCGGTGCGTCTCACAGGTGACGTTCATAAACACTCACGCCACCAGCCTCGCAACGTTCTCTCACATCCCTCAGCCTGCTCGCCACAGTATTATTATATCTTTTAATAGTTTTTAGGATGCAAAATCTAACTTCAATTTACAAGCAATACAAGTAAGTAACAGACACACATTTTATTTGCACTTTTTAGTATGTTATTTTTGCTCGAGCATTCAAGCACCTTGCTTCTCTTTATGGTAAACTTGAATGTAGTCATTTATTTCTACCATTGTCATGTGATGCTATTTTATTTATTGTTTTTATTTATTTTATTTAAATTTATATGTATGTACTTCTAACATGTTTGGTTGCTAAAATAAATGTTGTAATTTCAAATCAGTGCATCTACCGTTCCGTCACTTCCGTGTCTGAATGGATGTAAATTCTTGAGTCTTTAAGGCAACAATAATATAAGATAACCTTGTTTGAAATGGGTTTGGCTAAAAGAAAATTTTGGTTTAGTTTTTACTACTAGTAGGTAGTTATATTATATTGACTGGGTTAAATAGAATTGCATTACTAAAAAGAGAATAAAATACAATGGTCAGACTTTTAGTCGACTGAAACTTGACTCGACTAAAAAGAGTATGAACGTGACTAAAACTAATAAAAACTAAAATGACAGCTTGACACAAAGACTAGACTAAAACTAAAATTAAAATAGGCCGCCAAAAACAAGACTACCTATTAATAGCAAAAGCTGAGTTAAGAAGATTTGGGATTAGGGCTGGATGATATGGACGAAAATCATCCCGGTATTTTCAAGTTTAATTCCGATACATGATATATACGGTAAGTTCTACAATCTGGTCTAAATGTTTAGTTATAAGTCTCCCTGTACACGTCCGCTCTGTTGACTTTCTCGATCAGCGGTAGGCTACGTTATGTAGCATTTCCAAAAACAAAACTTGCTCCAATGCGCATGGAGGAGCCATAATACGGACGTATACTATCGGTACAAAAACAACGTGAGAATAACTAACGAGTGGCATCTGCACTGGTGCGTTCACTGTCGCTTTACCAGGTCAGTGATTGTAAAATATTCACTGTTTCTGCAACTTGTAGCGTAATAGCTAACTGTGTTTCCCTGCAAAATGCTAAAATGGGTTGCCAAATATACCTGGACAGCCGTTAATACAGCTGGGCAGCCCCTCCAACATTATGTGTGGGAAACACTGACTGAACCGTTGTTTGTCTCTTCACAAACAAGACCTCCAGCACTGTGTCTTCCTTCATGTTGCTAGATAATCTGTGAGCTAGATGGGTTGGGGCTGTGCGGTGAGGGAGAGAGAGGAGCAAACGGTGGCAGGACTTTATGGAACAATTCAACTCAACATCAAACTTCATCAGTGTAACGGTTTTGTCTAATTTTATATCTCTTTTGAAATATATCGGTTTATCTTAAAATACTCATGTCCCGCCCAGCCCTGTGTGGGATACATATGGCACTATGAACGTTTTCACTGTGCAGTTGCACTGTGTGTTTTAGCCCCACAAATGTACGATGACACACCCTTACCTTTCTTAGTGGAATTGCAGATGGCAGATGACATGTTCTTGTACAGAGTTTCTAAGCCTTTAAAGTCGTCCACATAGAAAACTTTGGATGTGTCGTCACCAGCCATGATGTTCAACTGCTCCTTGACTGCATCTTTCACTCCAATACTGAAGACAGTGACCTTATTTTTTCGCAGTGTATCAGATTCATCCTTCAGTCTTTCAGGATCGGAGGCATCACCGTCTGTTATCACCATAAGAATCTGAGGCACCTTCTGTTCTATCCGGCCGCCGTGCTCAGCGTTAAAGAAATTCAATGAGTATGCCAAGGCCTCTCCCGTGTAGGTTTCTCCTTCTGGTTGTTTCAGACTTGTTATTGCTTTAACAACGTCTCGTTTGGAGTCGTAGTCGTTTAAAGTAAATGCAGACTCTGGTGCAGTGGCGTACATAATGACCCCAAAACGTGTCAAGTCCTTGCCAACTGTGGTTTGGTTTACTATTGACTGCATAAACTTCCGCATGCTGTCAAACTGTGTTTCACCTATGCTTGTCGACCCATCCACCAGGAAAATAATGTCAGCCTGTTCTGTCTTCTCACACTCTGGTTTAAAAAAATGGGGCAGATAAGGGTTAAAATATTCATGTGTGTAATAGAGTCATGCTTATCATAACTGAAGGCTCATTTAGAGCAGACTGAAGAGATAAACTTAAGGCCTCAGTGCTTTCATACATTTATTCTCTGGTTGTTTTAAAATATTTTTGGGGGGATCTTTCAATAACATCCTTACCTCTATCGCAGAACTTCAAGGCCATCTCGTTGTCTAAGTCCTTTAGCCCATCGAAGTCCCTCTTAACATACGTCCTTTCTGATGAACCGCTGATCTCTGTCAGCTGAGTGTTATCAATTTTACCAACTCCAATGGAGTAGATCACCACTTTCTTGGCCCTCAGAGCTTCAGCGGGGCCTTTGACCTCGTCTTGGGACCTTCCATCCGTTATCACTATCAGCCACTTCTTCAGCTTAGGACGCCCTCCATTGATGGCATCAAAATACCTCGACACCTCTGTGAGGCCCTTTCCTATTCGCGTGCCTTCACTTAACTGCTTCATTTCACTGATGGCATTAAACATTTCCTCTTTGGTGTAGTAGCGATTGAGGGGAAACTCCAGCTGTATCTTAGTGCTGAACTGCATGACACCAAAGTGCACCTTTTCCTTTGCGACGGCTGACTTGTTGACGACAGATATCATAAATTCTTTCATTGTCTGGAAGTCTGTTGGATATATGCTGTCGGAGCTGTCAGTTAAGAAAATGACATCACCTGATACGTCATTGCAAGCTGTAGAACAGAACACAGAAATGTTAGCATGGTGTTCCTCTTACCTTCCTTTTCTTGCTTGCAGGCAATTAGACAAGTTAGATAGAGATATAGATTGATTTTTGAATGACTACTTGATAAAAGTTATGTGTTTGTCTAGCTGATGTGGAGAACACTAAACTAAAATTGTAGCATTGGAAGGCTTTGCTAAAAACGTGCACTGTGCTCTGTGAGTCCAGAGATAATTGAAGGGCTTAGCTTTGGCAAGGGGCACCAAGTGTAAATGTGCTCAAGCTTACTTTTCCTTCTTGATATAACAGGGGTTAACAAGGTTAAGAATACATTTCTGTTTAATTGGTCTTCCTCACTTGTTCTGTCTCTACTTCCTGCTAGACTTCCATCCTGACAACATAACCTTAACAACATGTTGTGTGGTTCACACCATCTGTGTAGCAAGCATGGTAATATTGGAAGCCATAGTTTATGGTGAGACGTGAGTGGACATGAATTTGCCCAGAAGAACTTAAAATGAGGGGGGAACTGACTGTTTCAATTTGCACCTAACCCAAGGCTTAGGACTTCATTTCATGAACACAAAATAGAAGACAATATTAGAAAGGATTCAGACTTCATAAATTCTTAAGGTCTTTCAGAGACTGAGCTGTTACTGGAACAGACACTCCACACTTACAAACACCCTCTCTGTTTTTAATCAACAGAGTGGCGAGCGAGAGCGATATAATGTCTGGTTTAGTTAAACATCTAATACATTGGTGAGTTTCACTTTGTGGACTGAAATGCATTTTATACTCCAGTTAAGTTTACTTGACTTACCCTCGGGGGAGAACAGATTTCTCTGATAATGGCACTATTGAGGTGATTCAGAGCATCAAAACTACCAACTTTGAAAGTCCTCTGTTGGTCACCGGAAATCTCTACCAGCTGAGGCTCATATGCATCTTTCACCCCAATGGCATAGATTTTGATGCCCTGTTCCCTCAATTCTTCTGCAGGAGTCTTCACTTCATCGGTGGATTCTCCATCGGTGATAACAATCAGGTACTCTGGGACGTTAGGACGAGAGGCCTTTGCTTCTTCAAAGTACTGACCCATAAAGGACAGCGCTCTTCCTGTCTCTGTCCCACCTCCTTTGTGTGGAATCTCTTTCACGGCTTTCTTCATTTTTTCAGCATCTGAGTAGGTTGTCAGGTCAAATACCAAACTTGGCGAGTCTGCGTATTTCACAAGCCCAATGCGGACATGTTGTGGCCCAATACGGAAGGTACCAACAAAGGTGATGATGAAACTGATCATGTCTTTAAAGTCTGCGTGCTCAATGCTTCCTGAGTCGTCAATCAAGAAGAAGATGTCTGCTTCATCCAATTGTTCACACGCTGTAGAGGGAAACTATAAGAGTTAGTTTCTTTCACATACTCAAAGAAAGTGTATTATTTATAACATATTTTTCATTGGAAAAATGAAAAATGAAACCCCCAAACCAGCACCAAAACATTCATCTAAGCTCACATTAAACTGGGAAAACACTGCAGTCTTAAGCTATTCTAAGGTGCATCACATGCTCATGGACACAAGAGCAAGTGCCCCGCTGCTGAAAACTGATATAACTATAAAAAAACAATCCAGGAGATTTGGCTTTGACTGTTCGTTCTTGAAATAAAAACATTTTCCATTCTCATCATTACGCTACATTAATTTCATTTGCATGTTTAAAACACAGGATCTTACCTTCTTTGACATCTGTTTTGCGTGTGATCGCTTTGTGAATGATGTTACTGCACAGAGTTTTCTGAAGTCTCTGCTTCAGGGGATTCAGCTTGGTGAAACTTTTCTCATTAAAAACATGTTGATGAGGCGGGTAAGACGCCATCTTCAACAGTTCGGCTTCATCGGCATTTTCGATTCCTATAGCGTAAATGGTGACACCAGCCCGGCGGAGAGCGATCGCCGCTTCGCTCACAGAATCCTGGGATTTACCGTCAGTGATCACAATTGCCACCTGCTGCACATCCGCTCTGCTTCCCCTTTTCGCAATGAAGACTTCTTCTCGGGTGAAGTTTAGGGCAGCTCCGGTGTTGGTACCACCTCCACTATAAGGCAGGATCTTGATGAACCGCAGGATTTCGGCCTTGTCACTGAACGTGTTTAGATAGGCGTATGCCTTGTTCCCGTCACTGTACGTAACAATGCCCACTCGAACTCTAGACGGACTGACAGTCAGGCCGCTCACAATCGAGTGAAGGAAAGAGCGGACCAGCTGGAAGTTTTCGTTGCCAATGCTTCCCGACTCATCAACGATGAAAACGATGTCTGCCACATTGGCTCCTTTGCAATCTGTGAAGGTGACATTAGTTAACTTGCATCTGCCACTTATTTATTTAATATAAATAAAGATTAAATATATATACACGATTACATATATGTAAAATCTGTGAGCTATTTCTTGATAACAGAGCAGTGAACTTGGTTATGGGTCTAAGAGTGTCAAACAGGTCTAATTAACACTTTCAACAGCCTTCAATAACTGTATTTCAAAATGTAATACGAGTCTGAAAACTTTTATTAGAACCAAGAATGTCGTTCTTTTTTCATCACTGCCTGTAAAGCAGATTTACCGTGGCAATAACTGAAAAATGACATGAAACCCATCTACTGGTTAGGTGGGCGGATGCCCAAAAGAATGATGGATGACGTTTCTCACCTTCTTTACCGGTCTCCACTTTCTCAGTCAAGAAGATAGCCTTTGTAAGATCTCTGATGGAAGACAATGCATAGTCTTTGCTTGCAAAAAGCTCTATTGCATCCATTGTTGCACCTGCATTCACCCCAACAATAGTTATCCCTTCTGATTCAATCACATCAGCCGCCTTAGTCACAGGATCATCTGAGTCTTTTCCACTCAAAACCACCAGGTACTGTGGGAAGCCTTGGTGTGCACGGCCCCCCTCGTCCCTGGTGAAAAAAGAGTCGGCAGACCTCAGAGCATTACCCAGGTTACGAGGTTGGTTGGGTTGTGGGCGCAGGCGGAAACGTTTGACAGCAGCCAGGATCTCCTGTTTAGTTTTATAAGCATTGAGACCGAAATCGATCCGGATGTCTTCACCGTACTGGGCCAAACCGATGCGGTTGGTGGACGCTCCAGGGTTAAGTTGATTGATCAGTTTGATAAGATCAGCCTTAAATTGTGTGAACAGACCTTGAGCAATGCCGCTGTCCACCAGTAAGAAGATATCTACAAACTTTTCTGTCAAAGCTGAAAAAAGACAAAACACCTTTTATTACCGCACAGTCTCGACAAAGTGACCACTGAAGTGCACATCAGATCGAAACAGCAGCAGTGTTTCCCCTACATGCACTCAACAATGGTGCAGCACAGCTGCTAAATGATTAACGCCGCTGCCAAGTAAAAATCTCCCTGTGATGGCAGCACTAGCAGCCACACATGGAAGCAACAGCTCAGGTGGCAACAGCTAACTCTTCTGTTTTGAGCACATACACATACTGGACACACTTCAGTTTTAAAAACAGTTCTATTAGTTATTTCAGTCTTCTATTTGGATGCACACATTTAGTTAATTTTGTCTTCAGGGTCATTAGTTACGTTCTGTGAAATTAATACCTTTTCATTTTGAGTCACTAGTTCCTGGGGAGTTGCTGCTGGGGGTCTCTGGCTGGCTGACAGACAAAAGGACTTCCAACTGACTCTAAGCTGTTGAAGTAGGCGAATGGATGATTGGACTGCGCCATGGTTTCCCACATCATGGGGGCGGCAGAGTATTCCATGTTTGAGTTGTGTTCTTTTCTTTGCTAGTTATACTTATGATTATTGATTTACCCCGAGGTCATATTAGGTAGCATTGGCCTAACATGTGTTGTTGTAGTTATTGTGCTTTGTTTATATATTGTTTGTTTACCTCATTTGTGTCAGAAAGGCCTGATCAGCCACTCTATAAGTTTCCCCCATATCTCAGTCTTGTTGGGTCTTTTTTGTTAGTCTAGGTCTGTTTTGTTCAGCTGATGTTAAGGTTATGTTACCTGAGTTAAGTTCTGTTTAGTTGGCCTCTTTTATGGGACCAGAATTTTCAATTTTGTTTATGCTTCGTAAATAAAAATATATATTTTTTGGAAACTTACTGTCTGACACCTCATGCCTGACAGCTTGGTCCCTCACACTCCCCAAACACAATAAATTTGCGATGTCTTGTGCAGGCAGTCAGAGTCGGGCACAAGCTAGGATTGTAACACCACCAGACATTTTCGCCGTTCAGCGGCCTGGTTATTGGTCAATGATCTAAAAATTAAATGTAGTCATTAATTTAAAAATGTGACAAATTGATATTTCTGTTTAGTCTATATTTATCATTATTCATTTAATTATTCATATTAAAATGTCATTTATATGTTTTATTTATGTATTATGTGTGTACTTTAGGTACTTTCCCCCAAAATTATTTATTCTGTTTTTGTTTGTTATATTTATTTTTGTCTGCTCCATTATGCAAATGAGGCTGGCTGTCAAAGTGTGTCATGGGTCTATTTTTTTTCTCACCAATCTATAAAGGATGTGATGAAATACATGAGAATTGAAAAATAAGTCAATACATTTGTTTGAAATTTTACTGTCTATCGTTCTGCCTTGCATCTGTCGTTTTTCCAGCCCATATTAGATGAAGTCACTTCCATGTGACGAAAGACACAACAGCTGTGTTCCCATGGACAGAATACGACAGCTAGAGCAGCTCAGACAAAAGCGAAAGCAAGTCTTGTGTAATAGGACTCCTTAATTTTCAAGGATTATGAATTAACAACATATTTTTAATACTATTTTTGACGCATTTAGTGACATTTTAGAAGTCCGTTACCTTTTCAGGATTTTGGTAGTTTGGTTCCTCCGTAATTAGGAGTGTGTGATGTACATATATGTGTGTGTGTATATATATTAGAGGTGGGCATAGATTAATTTTTTTTAATCTAGATTAATCTCACTGTAATCTTGAAATTAATCTAGATTAATCTAGATTAAAATGGCTCATTTGAATTCTGCCGAAGGCATCAGAATATGTGTGCGAACGCGTTTCAAGCCAGGTGTCGCATTAGACCGGGGGCTCATCTCCTGTTTCCAAAATGCATCACAAACTGCTTGAGAAAGCTGTTGTACTATGATAACTGGTGATGAAAATAAATCATGTTCAATAAGATGTACTTGTGTGTAGCCTGTGATGTGCTTTGCATTTAGATGGTAGGCTACTTGAGACTGGAAGAACTCCTACAGTAAACTAATTCCGCATTGCACAACGTGCAAACAACCTTAGTCTTGGCGAATTTTTCCATTGGGAAGCTTCTTAAAAGTAAATTTTTCCAGAAGCAAACCCCGGCGGCTTCAGAAATGTTCGTACACAAAGTGCTGTCCAACAGCTGTCTGTGGACGTGTTGCTACAGTTAGTGTGAGTAAATACATCACAATGTGTTTTTTAATCAACCGGCGTATCAATAACTAACCTGGCCAGTTGTAAACAAACAGCTGGCCGAGCGAGGTTGGAACTGGAACGCCGTCAACTCGGGTGTGACGTCATTCCCAGCTCCGACCTCCGAGGTAAATGGAACGCAGCAACAGCTGCATCCATGTTAGCAGGTCACGTTTGATGTGGTAATTTCACAGTAGGCAGACACACAGGTTCGAAGACTCGTTCTCGCCCCCTACAGTGCAATTCGGCGCTAAAATATCAAGGTGAAAGTCATCATAGCTTGCGTAGTATAGACCCAGCTCCCAACCCAACTTTGAGAATAGATTAACGGCGATATTTTTTTTATCGCCCGATAAGAGTCTCACGTTAATGCAGCACGTTAACGCCGATAACGGGCCCAGCACTAATATATATATACATATATTCTGAATAGATGTGTTTCAAATTAGTTCTTATATGTTCCGATTGATACTGGTAATGTTCATTCACTGTGTGTAAATATGTGTCTAAAAGCCCATCATGTCAGTTGGCGTGAAAAATATTTTCAGATGACACAAAAGGAAAAAAACTGAACATATTTTAGCCAAAGATTCTCTCCGTCTTTGGGCATTTGACAAGACAGATTTTTGCCAGATTTATTTTTTCAAAATTCACAAACACAGGTCTATAAAAAAACCTCCTTCAAACCTCTGCCTTACCTTGCCTCTCAGCCGTCACAGAGACGCATACAGTTTGCAGCAGAGTGTCTGTCAGCCTCTGAATAGCCTCGTAGCTATCGATGGAGTACATGAAGCGATCTGAAGGCCAGTTGGCGATGGACTTTAGCTCCTCCTGGTTGGCTTGTCCCACCCCGATGGCAAACACAATGACTCCTTTCTGCCTCAGGCGCTGGGCGGGCGCTTTCACATCATCTGCGGATTCCCCATCTGTGATGACCACAGCGATCTGGGGCACCCGCTGGCTGGCTCGGCTCCCCGCCTCTACGGTGAAGTACTGCGTCAGGATGAACTCGATGCCCCTGCCAGTTTGTGTGCCTCCCATTCGGTGGGGAATGTTATCCACCGCAGCCAGCAGGGATTTCTTGTCCTTGTGATCCTTCAGCAGAAACTCCTTGTGAGGGTCGTCACTGTACTGAGCCACGCCGATCCGAACTTTGTTGGGGCCGATGTCGAGGGCCCTGATGATGTTGCGGAGAAAAATACGGACCTCTTGAAAGCTTGACGCATCGATGCTGGAGGAGCCGTCGACCAGGAAGACGATGTCAGCCACCGTGGCATTTTCACACTCTAGACCAAGAAGAACAAGTTCAGCATTGCATGCCCCCCAAAATAGGTACTCTGGGACTCAGGAAAACACTACAGGTCACAGTGTCACATATTGGGAAGAACTAATGAAACATTAACCAACTGCTAGCTCTTCATTGCTCCAGTTTCAGCAGTTGTGACGAACGCCACCATGGAGGTCACACTTTATAATATTCTTTTTTACTTGTAAACATGACATTGATTTATTTTTCTTTCAAATGAACACCATCACTTGGTACTTCATTGTTCGAGGGTTCTTGCAAAGTAAACCACATGAATACCAAGCATGCACTGTACTGGACCTCTCATTATAAAAACACAACATCACATGTTCCATTTAAAAAACACCCACCTGCCGTCTGAGCAGCGACGCCACAGGAACACGCTGCTATAACGAGGAAGAACAGAAGACTCCTTCTTCCCTTCATGGTGGGACGACTCGTGAGTTTCTCTCTTCCTGCAGCACAGATAAAACAGGAGTCAGTTTGGATATTTTATTGTCCACACAGGAAAATTATCTGCAGCTGTACCACATAAATTAACCACATAAATTAAAAGCAAGTTCAGTTTCGCAGGTTACTAACTTTGTGGCCTGTCAGCTGCAAAAGTAAGTAATCGACTGTATAAATGCGAATCAGTGTTTCCCATTAATTAATGAGGCCGTGGCGGCCCGCCATAGTCTAATTTGCTCCGCCATAGTTTCAAAGTGAACTGAAAATATTTTTACACATCACATAATTACATTTCAGACCTTTAACGTTGTGTTTTGAGCGGCTGCTCCGCGCGCTACTGAACACATGCAACATTATTTCTCAAACTGGGTCGGACTATTTTGACGGTTTTCAAAATAAGGCGTCTCCACAGGATGGAAATAAGATTAATTGGATTATATTCACATAAAGTACAAAACATACTTATTCTTATTCTATTTTCTATTCTTTGATTTAGTCCTGTGGGAAACCACTGTACATGAATAAAGATCAAAATGAACCACCACATACTGAAATGGCAGTTAATGTTACACAGTTACAAGAACCATTTTACATCACTTTATTAGAAAACTAACTCCCACATACAAGTGACTGACCGGGATATGCTAAATATCTTTAGACAGACTTTCTACACTTTCAACATGGCTATTCAAAGGGCTTTTCAAAACAAAAAATCAACATTGGTCAATAGAAAAATACATTTAAATATATTTTTTAAAGCGTAAAATAAAAACAGGTTAAAACAAGAGCGTAAAAGTTACAGAGCTGCAGTTTTCTGGGAGTTTTTTCTCCACATTTATACGCCACATAAGAAAGAAAACGCTGCTCTTCCATGTACACAATCTCTCCCTAAGTTGTTGCGCATAAAGCTGCCATTAGTAATGGAAACATGGATTATGCGCAGGCAGGACTCACCGCATTTTCCCCTAAAATAAATATGTGCAAAGTAAACAGGAAAAACTATTTACGAGCTGACGAGTTAGAGCTCAACATTAACAAATCAGAGACTAGTAGTGCTAAACTACTGTACATAGTATACTACTATTTGAAATTATAATGGCTATAGTAACGTTATAAAATAATGTATTTATCTATATTTATATTATTAAATAGTTGGGCTGCTCCATTATGGCAAAAATCCTAATCATGTTTTTTTTGGTCCTAATCGAGATCATGATTATTTAACACGACTAATAATCATGCTTTTATTGAACTTCTAAAATAGAAAACTTCATTTAAAAAAAAAATCCCAAATAGCCCATGAAAGGTGACAGGTGAACCACTCATGCTGACACCAAGAATCAAAAAGAAAAGTATAAATCTGGTGATACGTTAGAAGACGAGGAAAAATGTATTTTACAAGCACAGACCAGGTACAGGAACACTTACACACCTGGTTTAGTAGAAGTATAAATAATATGTAATTTGTTAGTGCTGTAAAAATGCTGTAGGATTCAGCTAATAATGGTGAATAGCAAGTTGTAGCAGTTATGACCCAGTCATGTTGGCTCGAGCTGAACTAAACATGCAGCAGTCTGGATGAGGGGAGTTTGGGCTTTAAGGGAGGGGCCGCAGTGAAAGAAAGGGTGCGCTGGATTTATAACACAAGACAAAACGAGTGTCATTGCAAAAACAGAATGCAGCACAATAATCGTTTGATCTCCATTTACTTGTTTTTGTAATTGTTTCAAGCGAAAATTGAAATCGTGTTTAAAATCGATTAATTGCACAGCCCTATTGAACAGTATATTATTTAATGAACATTATACTTTTATTAAATGTTCTAATATTATACTAACACACTCATTTATACTAGTTCCTGTTCCAGGTTGTGGATGGAGCCTCTGCAGTGGACAGATTCAGTAGTTTTCAGTCAGGATGCCATTGTGCTCCTTCTAGCCGCCTCCTCCTGACAACAACACTCTCCTTGTTCTGTTTTACTAAAGCTGTTGTTATAAATATTGTGCAGTAGTCTTGTTCAGATTAAGTATGATGTGGGTGGTGCTCAAAAAGTTCAAAAAATACCCACAAGCCACAATGCACCAATCACAGTAACATTATCTGTGATAAATGATCAGTGTTAAAGAGGGTCTTCACCTCCAAAGTACTCTACTGGTTTTCACATCATTATTTCACACAAGGAGACAGAGCACATGCACACACATACAATACAAATAAAATATAATCACTAAATAAATAAATAAACACTCTAACTCCACCTAACTATTTTTTTAATTTATGAGCGCATGTACCCGTTGGGATTAAAGTTAGCGTAGAGCCCTGCCAAGGCTCGGCTACGTCCCTTGGATTTGTTGGCATTGAGCTCTTAAGTAGGGACCAATAGTACAGGTGCATCTAAAAACATTTAAATATCATGGAGAGCTTCATTGTGAGCACCAGAACCAGATGAGATTAAAAGCTCAAACCTTTGCAGTTGTTGTGAGTTAATTAGCTTATCAGAGCTCATCTCTGCTCAACATTTCTGTACTATAAATAATTTTATCTTAAAATTCCAATAGATTTTAAAATACTGGAGTTTTGATTTCTTTGAGCTGTAAGCTGTATTCATCAAGATTAAAAGTGAAAAAAGGCCTGAAAAATGTTTCTCTTGTCTAATGAATCTACGTATCCACATTCATTTTCTGAGTTAACTAACTGAAAATGAACTTTTGCACAATATTTAAATTTTTTTTAAATAGCGGCCAAATTTTAAATGCACCTGTATATCAGAATAAAAGATATTGAGCACATTGTACTCAGGGGTATATGGGAGTTAGTTCTTATATTAGGTTAAATACATGTAAAACGGTTCATGTTCCTCACACCTGAAAAAGCTGCAGGTGAAGTGAGTTGTTGACAGTAAAGCCATTTCAGCATGCGGTGGTTTATTTGGATCAAATACTGGCTGTGTAACAAAGAGCTCTGTTCCCCTCAAATATATAAATATATGGAGATATTAATAGCACAGGCATATTATCATTTCCTATTGGAGCGTTACACATTCTGTTTGGGAAAACTTGTGTGTCAAGACATTCAAGCTACACTGAGCCGAGCTGCATGTTTTTAATACAGATTTCAAGAATATTAGTAATGACAAAACTACGAATAAAGGTTAGAAAAAGGCGCCTCCTCACCCGCCCTTAGTTTTCTTGCTAAGTTTTGATAAATTCCAAAACAGTTGAGTCAAGACAGCCTAAAAAAGCTGATTGACACAACTTCAGACAACCAAATACATAGAAAGGTCTGACCTCAGGCATTTATTAGTTTCTGACTCTGATAAAGTGGGAAATCAGTAAAATTATCCCAAACTACTGAATCCCTCACTGACTGTATTCACATTTGTGTGATTTGGTCCACCTCCCACTTTGACAAGCTCTGCTGCACACTAAGTCAAAAAGAATTAAGCTGTAATCAAACATGCTACATCTGATCTGAGAGCAGGCAGCAAACGATTTGCAAGAAAACCAAATTCTGATTTTGTGCACATTTTAGTTTTTAACACCTCCAAAATGTTTTTTAACATCAGATCTTGCAGTTAAAGCTGCATCAATCTACATGTTCTATTAACAGTGAGCAACAAAAATGCCTCAAAGCACATTTTAATCACTGTTCAGCTTGTTGCTTTGGGTCTCTGGACCAGCCAAACTGAAACAGTACCCATCTGCATAAACTAAAACTAAAATCCTCACATTAATGACACCTGAATTTTTTAATCAGCACCTCTATTCTGCAGATCTAAGGCGAGTGAGCCAAGTCAAATTTCACCCCTTCACTGCAGACTGCACATTTTCCATCACTGCACACAAGTAAGGAGACGTTCAAAGTCACTTACAGAGCTGCTGCATCTGCTCCCTCTGCACCCAAACAAGTCTCACGGTCATGTAAGGGGCTGCAGGCTCGCATCTGGATGATGAAGAGGAGGATGGGAAGGACCAGCCGCCAGACTCCTCCCACCACCACAAGCTGAAGGAGGAAGATTAACTCAAATCCTTGGTTTGTGACACGAAACACATTTCAGAGGAATCAAACGGGCAAAGCAGCGGTTTCTGGCTGTCTTGGTGCTTTAGACCAGAGCCCCTGATACGTTTGATCTTTTCATAAGAAAAGCAACTAATGTCATTTATGTTTAACTCAACTCTGTTCAGCTTCAGGTCTGAGTTGCACTGACTGAACATAAATCCATCACTAAGTTTATGTTCCTCCTGAGTTCTTATTTACAACTAGATCATTTCACACTAGAGATTTACTAAATCAGGTGGCACGATTAAAACTTAAATACTTAAATATAGTTCTTGTGACGGAAAGGCAAGGGCAGTCATCCCACCCAGATTTGAACCCAGATCTACAGGGTACCAAACATGCTACTTGACCGCACATTGTCATATTACGCAACCGTTGTGACGGTGGTCCTTCACAGTTCTGCACCAGTAACAGGATTTTGTGTGTTTGTTAAGCCGGTCTTGGAAACAGAGCTGTTCTAAACATGCTCCCAGAAATATTTCAGTTTTATTTATATAGCGCCAAATCACAACAACAGTTATCTCACAGCACTTTTCATAAAGAACAGGTCTAGACCGAACTCTGAAGTTATTTACAGAAGCCCAACAATTCCCACCAAGAGCAGCACTAGGCGACACAGGAGAGGAAAAACTTCCTTTAAGAGGCAGAAACCTCGAGCAGAACCTGAGAGGGAGAGAGAGAGAGGGAGGCAGCCTACACAGTATACACACAGAGGTACAGACAGTAAAGGTAATGTTGCTAAAGACTGAATGAAAAATGGTACAGATATTTATAGTAAAGTTAATGATAATAATCGTAATGTTAATAATGATTATAATAACAACAGGACTAGTACCAATAACTGTAGCAGAAGGCGTCGAGCAGGAACACGGGGGCAGCAGGAGACTCCCAACCACAGATCCAGACTCCACAGATCCAGAGCCAGCAACACCCGCAGGAAGCGACAGGAGGAGAGAGGAGAGGAACGACAAAGCAGATGAATACGGGAAAGGGAAGAAGTCGGTTAGTAACATGCATTAATGGGATGAGGTTGCACTCAGAGGGAGACAGAGAAGAGGTGAGGGGAGCTCAGTGCATCATGGGAAATCCCCTGGCAGTCTAGGCCTATTGCAGCATCACCAGGGGATGGTTCAGGACTCACCTGAGCCAGCCCTAACTATAAGCTTTATCAAAGAGGAAAGTCTTAGGCCCCGTGTCCACTAAAGCAGTCTTTTCTGGTCGCCAAGAGTTGAAAAATGTTCAACTTTGGGGAAACTGCTGTGCTTGTCATTGTCACTTTTTACACAGCTGACCAATCACAAGCTCTTAGACCAAAAAGTTAGTATTTTTTACATCCAGTAAAGTTCAGTAGAACTACATGCAAACATCACTTCCTCAGATTTTATCATAGAAACCAAAGCAGTCAGAAAAAACGCTGCGCCTCAAAAACGCCCGCTAGCTCCCGCTGGGCGTTTTCAGCTGGTAAAAAACACTTTGCCCTTAAGCCTACTCTTAAGCTGATGACACACAGGGCAACTTTTAGAGCAATCGTGCAGGGCAACGTTGTCGTCAATGGTAATGAGTAAAGATTACTACCGTAATGATCCTGATAATCCTGATCAAAGATAACTCCAAGATTCCTCACCGTGGTGCTGGAGGCCAGGGCGATGCCATCCAGGCAAACTATACCTTTAGATAACGTGTCACGGAGGTTCTTAGGCCCTAGAACAATAACTTCAGTTTTATCTGAGTTTAACATTAGAAAATTACAGGTCATCGAAGGTTTTAACATCCTGAAGGCACATTTGAAGCTTAGCTAACTGATGAGTTTCATCTGGCTTAATCGATAGATATAACTGAGTGTCATTTGCATAATTATGAAAGTTGAAGTGTTGCCTGAAAATATTGCCTAAAGGAAGCATATATAAAGTGAAGGATTGGTCCGAGCACAGATCCTCGTGGGACTCCATGACTAACTTTGGCATGCATGGAGGACTCATCATTAACATGTACAAACTGAAATCGATCTGATAAATAGGACTTAAACCAGCTTATAGTGGTTCCTTTAATGGCAATGAAATGTTCCAGTCTCTGTAATAGGATCTGATGGTCATTGGTATCAAATGTGCAGTGCTGTCTCTGTGCTATGATGAGCTCTAAATCCTGTGTCTAAATCTTCAAATAAACTATTGCTATGTAGAAAGTCACACAGCTGTTTGGTGACTGCTTTCTCCAGGACCTGAGAGAAATGGAAGGTTAGATATAGGTTTGAATTAGATGAGTGTTAACTGTTGAACTTTCTTAAAGTGGAATTAAACTTATTGTGGAAAGAAATATATTCCATTAACATACATACAATTCTAACTAACTGTAAATGTGTAATAAATTGATATCTTCTACAAATCCAGATATTTGTGCTCTGAGGCTGCACACACCGGTTTTGTTGGAAGGAGTTCGTATTTGGCCACAGAGTTTGGTGTTCTGAGGAATTTCTGGAGAATTTCAAGAGCATTTGAGGGAGGATCAGCTTTAAAGTTCTTAGGAAATTCTTAACAAAATAAGTGAATGTATTGAGTTGGTCATTCTGCCTGAACGGTCACAGTTTGCCTCTCAGTCCTTTCCTGCAGCCATGTACGCTTATTCTCAGCCCTCTGCATTACTGCTGTGGCGAAGGAGGTAAAAAGGGTCACCCTCTAATCAGAAGATCAGCAGGTCGATCTCCACTCTGCATGTCAAAGTGTCCTCAGGAAAGATACTGAACCCCAATTTGCTCCCGGTGGCCGTTCTGTGGGTGCGTGATTAACGTTAGTTCCTTTCTGAGGAGCAGTTGGCACCTTGCATGCCAGCCTCTTTGAACAGGTGAATGTGACATGTAGTGTAAAGCGCTTTGAGCTGTCAGAACACTAGACCCTTCAAGCCGGGTTGGACTGCCTGTTTATTGGGCCTTTGATTCTTGCCTGCTCCTTGTTAGATTTGTTTGCCTGTGTAGACTCCCACAAGCCTTTGTACAAACTTTCTGCACAAACTGTGCTGCTCTTCTATTTAAAAACATAATTACACATTATATTGTCTACTTTTGCAGTTCTTGCTTTTTATTTTCTATTACTATGTTTATTGTTATGAACCAAAAAGCCAAGGTGAATTTCTTGATTGAAAACCTATTTGGCAATAAACCTGATCCTGACGTGAAATCCAAAAAAGAAACTTTGGGGGGTTTTTGCAAACATTTAACTGCATTTATTTTTTTACCACTGGGGTCTTAGCAAAGTAGCACGAGCCTCATGCAAGAATATTTTCGCAATATTTTCCTAAATTATACTTCTCTCTGTGATGTTTGTTTCTGAGTCTCAACTGCACAAACCTGTAATAAATATATATGTGTGGGGCATTCATTGATGTCATTACAAAATACATTGATTGCAAACGTTTGGCATAGCTGCCCGTCTGAGAACAGCTGCAGAACCATCAACTTGTATTTAGACAAAGCATGCAGTGCTCTGTGAGCTCTGGAAATGGCTTCACAGCAGCACAACTACGTCCAAGAACACTGAACGCATGAAGTGAGTTTGTCAACACGGCAGCACCGCAAATCTTTTCTTTTTTTGTATCCGCATAAGCATGGTTGGTATATTAGCACAATTAACACACTTACAAAAGATTTGCTAAATGTTTCTTCGTCACACGTCAAAAAAGCTCCCCCGACACATATCTGACACATCGCGGAGGTCTGCCAGATATCTAGCACGCCAAATATCCACATCCAGCCAATGAGAGCAGGCAGATACTTTTTACTCCCCTCCAGCTCTCTGTAGGTCAGACGATCCCTGCTACCTGCGTGTGCTAATCCTTTCTTTCACCCAGATTCTGTCTTTATACGCGCTATCTTTATAATGACAAAAAACAGCTGTTTCATGTGCAGGTTCGCATCCTTTCCTGTTTCACATTTCACACGATTTCTTGACAAAACGTGGTTTGGAGACCAGCGTCAGGTGACACAGCTGCTGTCAGCTCGTGTAGTGTCGACCCCTTGTCACCGATCAGTCACCTAGTGTGAACGCCACAAAGACTTCAAGACTCCCATCACAAGACGGCAAGTTGTTTAGTGTGAACGGCACGGCCATCGGCTGGCTGAAAGTTGTGTAGTTTGCACAAGCTTTAACAGTCTGTGTTACAGGATGTAAACGGTTTCAGTTATTTTCTTTGCTCCACACTGCTGCAAAAATACATTTGCCAGTGATAATCTTACTGCATATTACTCAAGTAATGAAATAAATCTGTCCGCAACATTTTAAGTCAAGTTCTTCAGTAGAAATACTGATTCTCCAGTGCAGGAAAAGGGTCAACCCAGTGATTAAATTTATCTGTGTCATAGCAACCCTTTTGAATGAGGTCCAGTATTTTTCTGACCAGGCAGCTGACACACAGGGTCTGTTATTATTATCATAACTCAGCAGTGATGTGGAAATTAGATAAATTAACATATGCAACTAATGTTATTATAATGAGCTTTATGCCTGTCTTTTTCAGGCCAATTTAATTAAATATTGAATTATTAATGAGAAGTTTGATATTTATTTAGTTCAAATTGAAAAATTAAAATTAACCAATGAATGAGTCATTAATTTGGATAATAATGGTTAGGAGTAGCCCTGTGTGTGTTTGTGTGAGATTTGATCAACAAATGTGAATAATCAACAAATCTAAATTGATAGCTCTTTTTGTCAAAGAGTAAAGAAGAATCTTCTTCTAAAGTATTTTGTGTTCTATTTTACTCTTTGCTTTGGGGACAGTTTTCCACTCTGGTGGACAAAAAAGTTGGATTTTATATTATTATATTCTATTGCAAGTGATAATGGGCTGGACTTAAATGTTGACACTCCTTAGTAGTTCATTCTTCTTTGCAGATGTCTCACATCTGGTGAGAAAGTAGACTTCTAATTATCTTTGTGAATTTCATTCTTCACGGGACAGAGTGAGTCAGGAAAGAGTGTAAATCCCAGCCTGGATCTGATAATCTCAGACCAACTGAGGAACCATGTGATCCAGATTTCCTGGGAAAAGTACAAATGTGCAGTTACATCATTAGGAAAACAGATCCTTACTTGGTGTCAATATAGCTTGAGCCAAGTCAGCGGGGCAGATGTTGGAGCAGCTCATTTCTCTGCTTAAACCTGCCCACACCAAGCTTCAGTGGACTCCAAATAAATCAGACTTTGGCAGATTCTCAAAGGCTGTGAGGTTTCTGACAAACACACGGCTGTAACCTCAAGGCTTTTTGTTACTGACGACCACAATTGACAAAGGAGCTTTCAAATCATGGTGGGAAAAGAATTCAGAAGAAGAAATCAATGAGTTGTAGGGATGGACCCGGCTCTAGAAACATTTAGCTGTATTTAAAATATTAAATTCTAATCCTTCAAAACAACTAGGCAGTTAATATGCACACTTTAATATATGTTTATTTATCATAAGTCATTTGTCAACTCAATTTATAACAATGTTATCGCACACTGAATATTTTCCTCATACAGTGCAGGCCTACCCTCATGCCCGTTGAGTCCGGTCTTACCAAATATCCGTCACCAAATAATAGTGAAATATATAATAGTGGTATTGATAAATAATCGGATCATTAAGCAGTCTCAATAAAAGGTATCATCCATAAGGTAAAATAAACATGCAAAATCACAAATACATTTTCAGCAGTACTGTTCAGAGTAATTGCCTTATTTAGAGTCTGAACAACTTTTTCCAAACAGTTTCAATTCTCTTGTGTGTGAGCAAACATGCTGTTGCTGTCCAGTATCAACACTGCGATAAAGGCAAAATGATCAATGGATTATCTGCAGAGACTCTGACATCCCTCCAAGTTGATTTTCATAGAAGGATGAATTGAGACCCGTGGCTGTGTGCCCCAGTTAAAAAGAGAAAATGTTTTGGAAAATAATCAGTATTGACGGAAAGTGGCGGTGATTTGGATTAAATGGACTAAAACATGCAAAAAAAACATGGTCATGGTTTTATTTGAGTTTCCTCACAGTGTTCACAAACTGCTCAGAACTGAGATGTGGGTTATATTTGTTCAGACTAAAACAAAAAGATAATTAGTTAATTTATGCTTCTTTTTACACCTGAAATACATAAATCTCTGCCAGCTAAAGGAGGAAAGCAACATACTTCATCTACTGAGGTTCAGGTACATTAAGACTGTCTGACTTGTGACACTTGTACCTCTACTCAGGGTTGGGAGGATTACTTTAAAAATGTAATTGGTAACGTAATCTAAGTACCACTAAATTTAAGATATGTAATCTGATTCCTTTTAATTACTTCGGGTTACTGAAATGTCAAATGAAGGAATTGAAGTATCAATGATGCGTTTTATGCTCAGTGTATTTTTAGAGACACATAGAACAAAAAAACATTTTGTAGGTGATATTTAAGAGTTTGTCGTTTGGAAAAGCATTTTAAAATGTTGATTCTTTCTGCAAAAAAACTTTCTTCACAGATTTTGGTGAAACTGGGTCATATCTGAGAGAAATACAGCTCTGCCTCAAATCTGATTCACAGAGTTTCCTGATGGACAGGTAGCTTTACTTGTTGCTGAACAGCTACCCAGCTGCTGTTATTAGCTCAGTTAGCTGTGCAACCACTGGTCAGATTAGCTCACTCTGCCGTACTGGGAGCTCAAAGCATCAGGGAGTGTTTGTTTACCATAGACTGTCTGATAGACTGTTTACACCTTTACTCAAGCACTGAAGGTTTTCAGGCCCGGGCCGGAGGTGGCACAGCAGGGAATGATGGCATGGTGTAGCGCCTGGGAACCGGAACGGCACCGGGCGAGCGGGCAACGAACCTCGCTCAGTGAACACGGCGTGAACTGGACCAAACACAGCCTCAAAGAGGTATGCTAACACTCTGTCCCCGGGGTGTAAAGAGCCAGCAAGAAAACCACCTTGGTAAAGTTACTTTCCCCAGTGATCAAACTGGCCTCGGGGGCTGTGTGTGGTCCAGGTCCAGCTGCCGTGTTCAATTAATGAGAGCTTGAACCAATCCGCACAGAGTCTGCATGACGAGCTGGGGGCGTAACCGCATTCGGCGCTACTGGCAACTGTAAACGTCAATCAATATCTGCTACATGTCCCTTTCTAGCTTTGTGTTTTTACAGAAATACGTACAAAGCAGGCTGGAGCAACACAGGAGAGACGGATCAGGACTAACGAGACTGGCAGGCAGAGAGACAGCAGGGGAAAACAGAGAGACAGGCAGGCAGAGGGATTACTGGAGTAACAGACAGAACACGGGTTACTGAAACACCAGACACAAATCTAACAAGAACCCAAACACAGAAAAGTCCAAACTAACCATAACACAGAGAGACCAGAAACATGACAGGAAACACAGATTGAAACAATACAGATAGGCTACAAACAAACCCAGGGACAACAGACTGAAGTTGCAAAAGGCAACGAATCAAACAACAAAAACACAGAGGCCAACTAGAACAGGACAAACAGGCAAACCGAATTATTAGCTTAATGAGGACAGAACAGACTAAAGCAGAATGATCAAAATCAGATTAAATAATGAAACTGGCAGACAACATAAATCGACACCAAGCAGACAGACAGAACCAACAATGATACGGAAACTACAGAGAACAAAACTAAGCAGAGCAGACAGGCAGAATGTGACAAAAGTAATCCCAGATTTTTATTTTCTGTACTGTAATGGAATACAGTTACTTTTTTATGTATCCTGATTATATAGCGCTGTTACATGTAATTAGTTACTCCCCAGCCCTGCCAGTGCTTTATCAGCTGCTGTTACATTGAAATTATAAGACATTCATTATAAGAAACATGTTAAAATATGACGTGTTAACTGCAGACTTTATAAAAGACTGTATAATTAGGTTCACTCGTTGCTTTGTGGGCGAGGGATGTTACGATACCAGAAATTTAGTAGTTGATACCAATACCAAGCAGGAAAATGCCACGATTTTCCGATACTAATTTGATACCACAGTAAGAAACATACAAAACATAAATCAGATCATGTATTTCAACACATACTCCTTTAATAAATTACAAAGAAAAAAACAGTTGTGAAAGTTATAAGAAGATGTCCAGGACAGATGAGGAGGTTTGAAATGAGCAAACTACTGAAATAACAACCTTACACGTTGCATAATTAACTATTTAATTCATTTTCTTTTTTTCCAAGAACCACTTTTCTTGGTTCTTGGAAGGGTGGTCACTATATCATCTATATAGGCAGTCTGAGATTTTTATATTGAAAAACAAAACAGTTATTGATGACTGAAATCAGGGCTGAATGATTTTGGAAAATAATCTAATAAAAATATTTTTTTTACCAATATTGCGATTTAATATGTGATTAATTTTTAAGATCTTTACCTTCTGTATCATTCAAACACAATATTAGATAGATAGAACTACACTGTTCTTTCTTGTGGGTCAGTCCTGTGTTATGATGAAATTAGGAAGAATTATTATTATGAGCAATGGAGGAGAAGATATATCATATTATAATATGACAATGATAATTTGAGTCAAGTCATGGCAATAAATAATTATACAATACCATCAGGTTGGCCTAAATACAGACCACAGGAAAAACTAACTCACCACAGTGTGTTATACAGTAAACACTCAATACAAAACCCACAGTTCATCTCCATCTCCTTGGAGTTCATCTTTCTATATCCCAGTAAGCAAACAAAAAACACTCAGTTTGAGGTTCAATTCAAAAGTTGGCCACAAAAATAAAACAGAGTGACGACTTTCGTGTTTAATAGACAAGCTTAGTAATTCTCCACCAACACCGGAGTCCCCCTCCTCCCCCGATGCTAGTGAGCAGCGCACTGGCTGTAACCAGGTTGTAATTTGGACAGACTGGGCCTCTGTAGGACTGAGTTTGGTCTGAAACACCGTTTCACAGATACCGTCTGGTGGCTGTGTGTGAGCTTGGCGCCGATCGCTATGCTTTCCCCACTAAACGTGTCTTTCTGTGGTGCATTTTTCCATCTGTCAAGCGGCGGATGGCCCGACGATTTCACCCACCACCAAGTGGTGCTACTTTCATTCCCTGTGTGACACTAAAATTTATGTAATGTCAGCTTCTGTTAAGCTTAAGGCCGTTGTACTACTAGAAGGCAAGGTACAGCGTAACGTGCAGACGAAGCATCAACTTCGTCAGACCGCTTTCATCCTGGATGTCATGTGACCAGAGTATAATCGCAGCCTTCGCGATTAGAAAATCTCATTTTATTACATCGCGATAATATCGCAAATGCAATCATTCAACCGTAATTGAAATGATCATACTGCTCTTTTCAGACGGTCCCTAACTCCTCCTGCAGTAACAGCCGTTGGACAGACATTCAGTTCTTAGAGCTGCAAACTGCATCGTCATTTTGATGGTGATTTTCCGCCAATCAAACAGTGACACGTCGGCATGAATTAGCTCTCCGACTGGGACAAACTGAGGCTTTGCACGGAATTGTTAAAGAAAACAGCTGAGAAACTAACTTCACCTGGTTTCCGTTCTCTTTTCTGTTGTAGCTGCACTTGTTGGTATTTTCCACGTGTTGTATCTCTGATACCTTCGGTCCCTACCAAAACGACCACCGACATGTTTTTTAGAATTTTGGTACAGACTTGGTACCTAAGTACCGGTTCTCGTGACATCCATATTGTGGACTACTGTATCAATGATATTTAGACGAAAGGGTGAAGCCAGCTAGCTTTGTTAGCAAGGTGCATTCGTAATTCACGTGTGATATTAGCTGGAATGCTAATTTGTCCTGTAATTTGGTCCTGCTTGTTGTTACCACAGAATTATTAGTTGCACAAACAATTAGTTGATTTATTATAATGAGTTAATCGTTGCAAAATTAATCATTCAAGCTGTTTATCAGCAAAAGTACCAAATAATTCTCTTCTCAAATGTGATGAACTGAATCTCTTTGGCTTTTGGACTGTGTGTCGGACAAAACAAGACATTTGAAGACGTTACCTATAACCCTTATTCAACTGTTTTCTGACACATAAGGTGACAAATCAATAAGTTTAAAAGGATCGTTACTTGCAGCCCTATCAGAGATCATTAAAACACTGAGACGCTTACTTTAAATATTGTTTTCTGGTTGAACCTTCACCCTGGGTTTAAATTTCCCACATGCTTCCCCCTCTTTCTGCAGACACTGTCCTGGTTCTGTTCAGTATCAAGAGAGCGATGAAGGGTGAGTAAGGTTATGTCATATTGCCTTGTTATCTATCTGCAGTGAGTTTCAGGTCATTGCACCAGGCAATTTTATTTAAAGATGTGTATTCAGACACCAATGGCTGCCTGCCCAGTGTGAAAAAACAGAAAAGGGAAAATATTTCAGTGCTTTGGAGTTAATGAACACAAACTCATAGAAACAACAATTGGATTCCTGAGGGGTTTCAAATCAGTGTTTCAGCCAATAAGCTGCAGAATAAAGTTTAAGCAGTTTGTTGTGTGTTTTGGCAGCTTTAATCATTTAATCATTTCAGACTGTAGTTGTTACTATAGTTCAGCCTGCTGGGATGCAGTTTGGTCCATTGTGAATAATGAAGAAATACTTTCTTTTGGATGGTTCGTCCTCTAGTCCCTCATTTTGTCCAGCAGATGTTAAGTTGTCTGGATCTGGACCAAATAGTCATTAGTCATATGATCTCATGACTTGTCCTCTAGTGCCACCATCAGAACACATTTTACAATTCAGTTCCACTACTTCAGACTCAGGGAACACACAAATCATCAGGATGTTTATTTGGCCAAACACTTTCATATTGCGGTTGTAATGGACACTGCAGCCTTAAGGGGGCGCTTGTAGCACTTTACACTGTACATACTACAGTACTTTCATAAGTGGTGGAAAGTAACGTCTCGGGTTACGTATGTAACCCTTGTTCCCCGAGAAGGGGAACGAGACACTGCAACGGTTCTCCACACCTCACCCCGCCTGGAGTGCCTGCTTCATAGTAAAAGCTAATGAGTACTGTGTGCCGGTGTGCTTATATACACCTCCGGTTATGCAGTCACACGCTACCGTTTAGAGCAGTACCAATAGGATTGGAATAGTTTTATTCATAGTTCAGGACTGCCACGCCCAAGGGCGTTCCCATAGTGTCGTCACCGACGGTCCTCAGATCCACCTTCGCGGGGGGCTGTGAGCGAGGGCGGCGCTTCGCATCCCAGGTGCGTTGAGGGGGATCACGCGAGGCGACGCTTTGCTTCTGGCTCTGACGATAAGAGATGGTAGAAGGCTGGGAACGCCATATGCCTTGAGCCACTGTTCCAGGTCCAGAGCGGTGGGGGATGTAGCGCTGAAACGCCTCCCCCTGTGTCCTGGCGTCCTGAAAGCACAAGACCACCGTATGCACCGCCTCCCCAAATAAGCCCAAGGTAGAGAGGGGCGCATCGAGGAGGAAAGCCCTTTCTTTCTGGCGGATCCCCAACAGATTAAGCCACAGGTGGCGCTACGTAGCCACCAGAGCTGCCATCGAGCGACCAACGGAGCGAGCTGTCTACTTAGTCACGTGAAGCGCCAAGTCCGTGGCTCTGCGGAGCTCTGCGACACCCTCCTCAGAGGGGCCTCCTCCCAGGTTAAAGTCCCTCAGGCCTGGTAAGCCTGTAGGACTGCCATGGTGTGCAGGCTCGCCCCGGCAAGGTCTGGAGGACAGCGCTGGCTTTTTCAGGGAAGAAGCCAGAGAGGGTGACAGGTAGCTGGCCAGCGCCTCTTCTACCGGCGGCATTGTGCCATAGCCCACATCTCTAGTACCGGTCACATTGCTGTAATCCTGGAGAGAGGATATAGACAGCCTGGCCAAAAAGGGCTTGCCCCAGGATTTACACAATTCACAATCCGGGAAGAACGGCAATGGACGGCGCACGATGTGGCAGGAAACGCTCAACCAGTTTGCCCCGGCCCGGCGCAGGAGCCCTGGGCCGGAGAGGGACGGGGACCCGTGGACGAGGAGCGGGAAAGGGCCTCAGCCATCCCGACATCCTCACCGTCCAGATTGCACTGGGATCCCCATGACTACAGCCGCCGCGACGCCTCAGAGACTGCGGGACCGGAGTCACGGGGGGAGCCCATCCTACCATCAGCTGAGAAGAGAGCAGCTCGAGACCTAAGCACCTTCAGGGGCATGGCCTCTCAGTGGTTACAAGCAGCCCCCTCGAGAGCTGCTTGGACGGGCGGCGGTCCCAGGCCGGAAACACACATCTCGTGAGTATCACCAGCAGTGATGTAGCGAGGGCACGGGAAAACACACCGCCGAAAACCTCTGCCAGACATCTTAAGGTAGGATTGTTTTTGCTTCTTTTCTTACTGTCAAGGAGTGGAGCTTTCAACTATAACCAGAGTGCCAGCTGAATAGAAAAAAGCTAATGAGTACTGTGTGCCGGTGTGCTTATATACACCTCCGGTTATGCCGTCACACGCTACCGTTTAGAGCAGTAACAATAGGATTTGAGTAGTTTTATTCATAGTTCAGCACTGCCACGCCCAAGGGCGTTCCCATAGTGTCGTCACCGACGCAGTTCGAGTTCCCTCGAAGGGGAACTAAGTACATTTACTCAAGACGATGGATCGATGGAAGCAATAACTGCCATATTGTAGATATTCTTTATTATTCTTTTAGATATTTTACAAAGTTCAACTTAGTATTTTTATGTTTTATATTTATTATGTTGCAACAAGTCACCAAAGCAAATTCTATGTATGATAAACCTGCTTGGCAATGAAGCTGATTCTGAGTGCAATATACTCTTCTGCATTGAGCCTTAAACACACTTCTAGATTTGTAAATTATATTTATGAAAATGAAAAAAGGGATTTTTTTTCACATGTAGACCTCAATGGATGGAAATGGAAAATATGGCATGTTTAATTACATTTTTTGCCCATACACCACCTTGGTCCAGGTCAAGATCAAAAACTGAACTATGAACTGAAACTTTAGCCTCTCAGACACGGACTAGGTATAGTGTTTTGATCTTGACCTGGTACAAGGTGGTCTACATGAATAAAATACATATACTTAACCTTTTTTCATTTTAACAAATAGAATAAAATTTTCACAAATCTAAAAACTGTGTGTTAATGAAACTTTAGCCCATCTGAGACAATTAAGTCCAGATTTGACAGCTCTAGGCAGGTAGTGGTTTTTAACCAAGGAATTAACTTCAAGTTAAACAACATTCACTTTTATGAAAAGTTGGCAATGAATGGCTTTGTGAAAACACCTTAAATCTGGTTTCGATCAATCTTTCTACAGATGTCAGATTACACAGATATGTGGGATGGATGCAAAAGGTTTTGAACGTTCAAATTCAGGAGTTACTAACTGAATTAAAATGAATTAATTTATCCTAGAGGTGAAAAGGGGCCACATTTAAAGAGGAACGTCCCCAAACAAAGAAAAAGGGGAGAGAAGACTAAATCATGAAAGAAATAGAAAACCAGAATGCTTGAAAGCCAATGCTAGATGTGGAAATTAAGTGTTTAATGCTAAAAGTTTGCTGGGGGAGGACCCCTAGATCCTCGCTCTAACACATTTTGATAAATAAATGCAGGTCTCAATCAGAAGCCTGGTCTGGTTTTTATAGAAGTTCTTTGTAGGAATGAAACCTCTTACAGCCCACAGGGTCACCTGCTTGAGCTCAGCTGTTTAGATTGTGCAGACCAATTTAAATGTTTAAACATTTGTCAAAAGAAAGGAACTTTTCAATGATAATCTAATTTTCTGATATGTATCTGTACAACTTTTCCTTAACTAGCAAGGACCACACCACAACAAGGTGTGATTTAGAGGTACATGTAAATATGAAAGGCATGGATTATGAAGGATGGATTAATGCGTATAAAGGGGAAGGGTGATGGTGGAAGAAGGATGTCGTCTGATAGGCTGGTCTGAGAGGGTGTACAGACGACCTGGCAGAGAGACTCAGTGTGGGGGTTCAGTCTCGAATGTTTTCGCCTGAGCTGATTAAATAGGAAGGGATGAGGGAAGGGAGGATGGAAGGAACAGAGGAGTGGATGTGTGTAGGGATGAATGGATGAAGCGAAGGGAAAGGGAGGGTGGGTCGAGCGATCAGAAACGAGCGTGCTGTTAAGATTGTGCTGCTGAGCGTGGATCGTTGTCTGTCTTGCATAGAGCGGAGCTGTGTATGTAGCCTTGACAGGCGATTGGAGGTTTGGTTGAGGCGTGGCCCCGCTTCCGAACCTAAGTTAACAAATTGACTTTATTTTGTAGCATAAAGGGAACTACGAAGTGTAACATGACAAATAAATTTGCCTTGTACCTTTTCCTCAAAAGGAGAAACAGGACTCTGAACTTCAACATAGAAACCATGTTCAGAGAGTTTAAATGGACGTAGCATTAAGTTATCATTCGCACAGTCTTTTGAATCTCTTCCTCCCCAACCAAAGAAAAAGACAAATAATGAATGTGACCTACCTGCCCTTCCTGGGCACCTAATGGCCCCTCCCACTGGCTCTCGGTGCTGGGGTTCACGGGTCTGCGGGTGCAGTTTTGCAGTAGTCGTGTTTATGGTCAGTACTCCAGATCATTAGAGCCCCCAGGACACTTTTCCCCATCACCACGGAAACAGCTGTAACAATAAAAAACAAAACATTAGTCTCACACAAATTTGTAAATAATTATTTGTACAATAAAAATTCAGCCATTATGACTGTAAAGACAAGATGTATTAGTACATTACTTTTCTTTCATGTGTCACAGGAGGCAGAGTTTTCTCTGGGATGAAGAGGGACCACCTGCTAAAATGCCACTAACTTCATTTAAATGAAGTTCTGATCTGCTGTAGTTGGGAGTTTCAGAAATACAGGGGCAGTAAATTAAAGTTTTAGCTGTAACTCTGCATTAAACTCTAACACACATTACCAGGGGATACAAGACACACATTTTTACATCCAGGTTAAAAAGACTTCTCTTCTCATGTGCATAAGATTGAGAAAACGTTAACTCTATACTTACCACAAATTAATACAAGAAGTAGACCTTTATGCACCGCCTATGGAGACATAATGCTCAGGGCTGTTATGTTCAACACAATAACTTCAAAAAGGTTAATTCTACTTTCAAATTATTATTCTGGTAATTATATATATATTTAAATATATTACTGCAGCTTGTATTTTTTAATTATAATTTTTCAGTTTTGTTGTATCTATGTAAAAATATAAATATCAAGTTGCTTTGCTTTCTCATTAATTCTATTTTTCTACATTAAAGTTAAAACACCACAAGGAATACAATTCTAGTGGGGAAATACTAAACCATACATTTTTTTTGAGGGGGGAGGGGTCTAAAGGTACAGTGAGGGAAAAAACTATTTGATCCTCTGCCGGTTTGCCCACTGACAAAGAAATGATCTGTCTATTTTAATTAAGTCATTTTAATACTTATTTCACTCATTAAAATCCAAATCAATTTATAACATTTTTGACATCCATTTTCAGAGATTTTTTGTTATTCTGTCTCACTATTCAAATAAACCTACCATTAAAATCATAGTCTGATCTCTTCTTTGTCAGTGGGCAAATGTAAAAAATCAACAGGGGATAAAATATTTTTCCCCTCACTGTAATTTAATAATTCTATCAAAAACATTGGTATCAGCCTGTAAACACCAACACTTACACATTTTAAACAGCGAACAATAAAAACTTCCTCCAAAATCAGATCCCATTTGTTCGAAGTGCATTTGGTTAACTTTGACATAAATAAATTTAAACCGTTGATCAAAAAACAGCTGGGTTTGAAGTATGAGTTAGCAAAACTAGCAAATGTAGCCAACAGCGTTCTTTTACCAATCCTCATTTAAAAAAACATCGGTTTAATTTTGTCTGTTTCAGCAGTGAAGCTAAACACGTGGCAGAACATTTCTTTGATTGTGCATTGCTTCATTATGATCCTTTCTATAAGTCGGCACATATCCAGTAGAAGAAAAGCCCTATTTATAAAAATGTATTTTTCTCAGTTCTCCAGCCTCTTAACTAATGTTGATGGTACAAGTGAGAAACAAACTAATGATTATTTTCACCACCACAAAATAAACACATTTCAATTTGTTACAAGTCTTAACATGCGCCTCTCAATGTTTAACTACTCTCCAATATGTACAAGGACAATTTAAAGTGACTTTATAAATTAGAAATGAACCCCAATCCTCCTCCAGATATTCCCTCTCATAATGTTACTGATGCACTGGTACAAAAGCAGTATTTTAATATTACAGCTGGTTGAGATCATTTTCAGTTAGAGACTGGAGTTAATTTCCACATTAGACACTGGTGGGAAGTTTAATCTGCAACAAGGGTTTTGAAGGTCTGAGACTCTGGGCCTCCCCTCAGGTAAAGCTTAGAACAAGGCGTCCCCTCATCTGCTCTTAGTTTACTTGCCTAGTTTTGCTCAATTTGTGGAAGCCTGTGGGATCATTATTATGTTATTTTGTCACATACACTCTCAACAGTTGAACCAAGACTGACATAATTTCAGACTACACCAAATACAAAAAAACAAAACAAAAACTGTCCACAAACATTAGGTTTTCAGTTTGATAGTGAGAAAAGAGTAAAATCCCCTGAAACTACTGTATCTCTCTCTCTTTAACCAAATCACACACGTAGGTTATCATGTGAGGCCCACCTCCCACTTTGAAAACCTCGGATCTACAACAATGTGTCATACTTTATAAATTAATTCTGTGTCTTATATGTAAAACCAATCTGCAAATTATAGTTTCGAACAAATGTAGTAGGAGTATTAAGTACAATTCTTCCCCTTTGAACTGTTGTGGAGTAGAAGTATAAAGTACCTCAAAATTAAACTTAAATACAGAGGGAACACTACGCTCAGCTCCGACCTCTCTAACCTCTAAATAATCTCATTATTCCACTATACCTCATATTAATATTTGTCCCATTTTGCTGCCAAAGGGACCTGCAGGCTTCCAGCGAGAAGACACCTGCAGCTGTCTGAGCTCAGGTGTCAATATTTCTAATCAAATGAGTGGGCGCCACCTTGTGGCAGAAGGACAGTACTGACTGGTTCTGCTGCAAGCTGCAGATTAAATTCTAAATCTATTATACATTGCTGTCTTAAATTGTCAAGAGATTTATTTCATTAGTGCCTACTTTGCAGTGGTGACCGGCTGTCTGAGCATTACACTTCTCATACTGACATAAATATCCAACAACAAACACAGGCGCAGAGGATCAACGTCAGCCTCTGATTGGCTTTAAGGAGAAGGCTGTTGATTTTTTGAATACTTTTTAGAGTTTTTGCCCTTGAGATATCACTCAAATGTTGTTTTGTGCTCAGTGTTCAGGGATAAACAATCTGTATATTGATAGACAAAGCTTGAATTTTGGTGTCATCTGAATTTTTTAATCAGAAACTGGTACAAAATATAGAAAACTTTGTTGCTGTAGAAATGCGAAAAAAATCCAGATGAACCACGTGATCTGCATTGCAATGGTATTCATTCAAGTGCTCAAAAAAAAGTGTTTTTTTTACCAGTGGTTATTGATCTTCTTTCAAAAAAATAGCACCTGATCTCATCAAAATCAAAAAATATCCTGAAAGAAGCTCAAGTCCCTGTTGTGCGTCAGACACTGTAAAAGGTGGAATCAATGTCCGACAGAAATTTCTCAAATGCAGTAAAGATTTAAAAAACAGATCCAAGGAGAACTCCCCAAAGTAACATTTTGTGGGGGGAACAAAACATGCATGTTTGTCAAAAACAAAGCAACTCGTCGTGACAGAATTTAATCAGCAGCTGCTGAGCTTCACAGCTGATTAGACTTTCCCTTGTGTGTCCCTGTGAGCAAAGGCTTTTTAATACTTTGTAAATCGCCGTGGTACATTTCCGCCCGTTATCACAGATTTTCCTGTTCCACCTTCACACCGCCTCCTCCTCCTCCCTCGACTCTCCGTCACACAGAGGTTCCTGCAAGCGCTCAGCGTCTCGAAGCGGTTTTCGTTGCCGCCACAGCCGCCATACCAGAAGCGGTCGCATTTACCCTGATCTTTGTTAAAGAACCACATTACAGTGTAGTTCTGGCAGTTGCCGGTTATTGGGCGGAGGAAACAGGCGTCTGGATGGAGACAGGACAGAGAGATGAAGGTGTTACACTGAGTCAATCAGCAGCTGCTTTACAGGCTCGTTTCTGGGGATGAAGGCTGAAATTAAGGGACCGTACTGGGCGCTCCACAATAAAGTGGGAATACTCCAACATCAAGTGGGAATACTATACTGTAAAGTGGGAATACTCCACAATAAACCAGGAATACTCCGCTGTAAAGTAAGAATACTCCACAATAAAGTGAGAATACTACGCTGTAAAGTGGGAATACTCCACAGTAAAGTGTGAATACTCCGCTGTAAAGTAGGAATACTACACTGTAAAGTAGGAATACTACACTGTAAAGTGGGAATACTACGCTGTAAAGTGTGAATACTCCACAGTAAAGTGGGAATACTCCACAGTAAAGTGGGAATACTCCGCTGTAAAGTGGGAATACTACGCTGTAAAATGGGAATACTACACTGTAAAGTGAGAATACTACGCTGTAAAGTGGGAATACTACGCTGTAAAGTGGGAATACTACACAGTAAAGTAGGAATACTACACTGTAAAGTGGGAATACTACACTGTAAAGTGGGAATACTACACTGTAAAATGGGAATACTACGCTGTAAAGTGAGAATACTACGCTGTAAAGTGGGAATACTACGCTGTAAAGTGGGAATACTCCACAGTAAAGTAGGAATACTACACTGTAAAGTGAGAATACTACGCTGTAAAGTGGGAATACTCCACAGTAAAGTAGGAATACTACACTGTAAAGTGAGAATACTACGCTGTAAAGTGAGAATACTACACAGTAAAGTAGGAATACTACACTGTAAAGTGGGAATACTACACTGTAAAGTGGGAATACTACACTGTAAAGTGGGAATACTCCACGGTAAAGTAGGAATACTACACTGTAAAGTGAGAATACTACGCTGTAAAGTGGGAATACTCCACAGTAAAGTGGGAATACTACACTGTAAAGTGTGAATACTCCACAGTAAAGTGTGAATACTCCACAGTAAAGTGGGAATACTACGTAAAGGGAATACTCCGTAAAGTGGGAATACTACGCTGTAAAATGGGAATACTACACTGTAAAGTGAGAATACTACGCTGTAAAGTGGGAATACTACGCTGTAAAGTGGGAATACTCCACAGTAAAGTGGGAATACTCCACAGTAAAGTGGGAATACTCCACAGTAAAGTGGGAATACTCACGCTGTAAAGTGGGAATACTCCACAGTAAAGTGGGAATACTCCACAGTAAAGTGGGAATACTCCACAGTAAAGTGGGAATACTCCACAGTAAAGTGGGAATACTCCACAGTAAAGTGGGAATACTCCATGGTAAAGTGGGAACAGATCAGAAAGTGAAATGATGCGACGTGAATCAGAGCGGTTCAGTTTTTACCTCTGGGGACAAGGCTGGCCAGCTCCGGCTTTGGCAGGATGTTTGGATCTGTAAGAGACCAGAGGTTAGTTAATTTAACACAAGACTCATCCTGTCAATCTGACTATCTTCAGGATGTAAATCTTTACAAACTCCTCACAGATTATATAGTTTCATGAAATTTCCACAAACAGCTGATCACTGTAGTTTCTATCAGACAGCCAGAAGGAAGTAGTGCATCTGTTGGGGACTAGTTTCATGTGGGGCTCTAATGAGTATTTGGGGCAACAGGACAGTGTACGTGGGACTGAGTCAGAAGATCTCTTTTTCTGGACAACGGAGCTCCATGCCTCAGAGGAAGAGGAGACATCAGTCTGTGAGACAAACACAGGACTACAAAATATCACCAGACGTATCTTTTAAATTATGTAGATTCAAAATCATGGAAAAAACAAACTCCGGAAGTCTCAAATATACAAATCCAACACAGACAGGTTTAATAATCTGAGCTCTGCATACCAATTTTAACTTCATCAGGACGGTTAAATGTTTTCTTGTTTGTTATCTGCAACTGATTGAACTTCTCTCCCATGAATTAAACTCTTCCCTTGTTACCTAAAACAAACCACAAATTATATTTACACAGTGTGTTTGTGTGTATAAAGAGTTGGGTGAGCTACCGTTGAGGTTAGCTTTTAAATGTAATCTCTCGCCATCCCCTCCGGTCAAAGTGTCGATGGCATCCAGCTGTGTAGACTGAGCCTTTCCTCCCGTCTCCTCCAATGCCTCGTCCGCAAACAGATCGTCCGGCTCTGCCGACCCCAGACTGGAAACACAGCAGCCAAAAGCCACAGAGTCATGGTGATATTTTTCTCAATAACACAGATTATGTAAAAGACACATTTTTTGATTCTGGACGAGGCGTCATAGGTTTGGTTTTATGGTGGATGGACGGTAACACTGCAGAGTTGTTTTCTTTAGCTTGAAATAATATCATAATTTGGACAATTTCTTCTGTCCCTCGCTGTTTTTTTGCTCTTGCTCCACTTTGCAAACAGCACCATCATGATCACGTCGTGTTCACAGATTAAGTGCGGTGTGCAACAGTAATAAATATCCGTGTGAAACAGTGTGCTAAATCGTTAGATGGATTTAACGATGCAGCATCGATGCAAGGAATCTGTGTTGATTTTATTCATCAATTTAATCGATGAATCCTTTCAGCCCTATAAATGTGGACGATGGTCTTTATCGTTTGAGTATGTGCGTCTCGTTAAACGTTGCCGCCGCAAGGAATTGTGGGACGGCATTCTCTCCTTTCATAAAAGATGGTCCGGTGTACCCTTTGCTAAAGGAGATATGAAAGGAAGCATTGAAGCACCTTTTCTCAGCTTTTAGAGAATTTGACCAGCTCTTATCATGACTGCCACTGAAATACTTCCGGGTCACTTCACTCAGTCAGGAACCTTCCTAAGCAAATAAGACTTTTCGGACGCAGCCCTAGTGTTTCACGACACAATGATATGAACTGTGGGTAATCACAGGTTAGTATCAACTAATTTATATTAATAGGTCAGCAAAGCATATCAGAGTTAATCTTTCTAAATCTTTCCTCTGTTTTTAGACTGATTTCCTTCTTTCGAGGTAGCAACTGGTTTCCATAAAGAGCATTTTTATGAGAACACGAATGTTAAAAAAGGCAAGGTCAGTAAGTTAACATTAAAAGGAAAACTACAAACTGGTTCTAATACAATTTAGGTTTAAATTTCGTTGTTCCAGCCACCGGTTCTTACTGTTATGATTACACTAAATTCACCAAGGTAATTAATAAGAGATCGAGGAGTACGGCAACATCTCAACAAAGGTTCAAACAAACCCTATTCAGCAGGTAGATTCCAAGTTGTAATAAAGCATGCAGTATATTTTGTTTAAGCATAAGACACAGGCTGACTAATATATAAATCATAAAAACAACAGAAATAATGTGAACTTTTATGGATTTATTCTAATAGCTTTTTAAAGCATAAAAATAGCCACTTTTCCAGAGTTGTTTCATCTGTATATTTTATTTGTTTTATCCCTTTAGAACTGCATGTTTACAAAAAATTGACTGAATTTGTTTGAATGCAGATGCCTGGATGTTAAAGCTGGGCAGACACCGCGCAACTTTAGATAACATGTTATTTTATTCCAACTCACACTCCCACAGTAAATCGTCTGCGATGTAAAGCCAAAGCACACGATGTAGGTGCTCACCCTGTACGGTCTGATGGTCAGCCAACACCTGAGTGCTCACACTGTACATGTATAAAAGAGCTGACAGTCGGCCCCTTCATACCGCTCTGACTGTTCACAATTGTCTATAAAGATTTCTTTCAATGCTGCCAGGGAGGTAAAAGTTTCTAAAAGAGGCGCTGGTGTGTATCGAGCAGGGGGCTGGTAAGACGTGGACAACATGACATGTTCATTTTGCAGAGAGAATTAGAGGGACACTAGCAACGTTTTACTGTACAGACTGTTAACTTCATAGCGAGCCTTGTATTGCCATGGCATTTCTAGACGCGCGTTCACCAATTTGCACAGGCGCTGTGAGAGAAAAACGCACTGATCTGAAAAAAGGGAATCCACTCGTGGTTCAGCGTCTGTGCGAGAGCCTGACGACGGCCAACCAACATTTTTGACATGTCAGAAATTCATCCGACTGTCCAAGGCCGTTTGGGAGCAGCTGTCAGTGGGGTTGGACAATGTCAATATGAAACATCAGGATGGACGATGTCATCGGGGGCACGGGGGGGCAGCAGTCTTATGCGCATGTGTTCTCACACAGACTTCCCTTGTATAAAAAATTAAAAATTGGAAGACTATTAAGTTACGTTACAAGTCGTGGTAGATATTTTACACACAGACCAAGTAAAGCAACGGTGAACACAGAGTGCAGATGTTGGTTTCAGTTGTCTGATGGGCTACGTCATTAATAAGCTGATGTGCGGCTCAGCTGCTGCTCTGATTACAGACTGCGGGTGGAAACATACGGAAAAAAGACAAGTCTTTTCGGCGACTTCATAGAACATACTGCTGAAGGAGAAAATGGAGCAGACGGGGGAGAGAGACAGAGAGAGGTGGGGCATGGGCGATGGCATCGTCCTCGCTACCCCCTTTACACGGCAAAGGTAATTCGGCCGGACTCTAAACTGAATCGTGAGGCTTTAAAATCAGAAACGGGCTGAAATCGCACAGTGTAAGCCCAGCTTTAGTGTAGTTTATAATCGTGTGAGCAGCATAGGTCATACTTAGTGTGACTAGGACTGAGGTCATATTCTCAGTATTGTTTATAAAAATGTGGAGAATTAAATTACATCTGTAGATGTTTTTGATTCAACTGTTTTTATGCAAAAACAAAGAGGGAATATAACTCTGGCAGATGGATAGACTTTGTGCTGGAGATGTTTGGATCCATGACCTCAATATTTCTGAAATGTTTTACATTAAAAACAGGTTTAAACACAGGTTGAAATCCTAAAATTCTAGATGTAATTTGAATTGCAAACTAAATGAATGCTTCCCAGATTCCTGCTCTTTACTGAAGCTAACATTCCAACATCACTTCCTTTGTCCTCCCATGAAAGAGTCATTTCTGTATTTCTAAATCTGGGCCACTTCTCACATATGTTGGTGTCCGGTAGATGCTTTAGCTGTTTTTTGCAAGTGACAGGCTCAGACTGTCTGACAACATCATGGAAAGGATCCCTATAAGGTACTCCCCCTTTGTTTTTAACAGGAAACTTAATCTGACTCAGTTCTCATTATGAACTCTCGAGTTGTTGCAGGAAGATGGAAACATGAGTCCAAGCTGGAGAGAGGAGTTTGTTGTGTTGGAGTAACGTTGGAAAATAAAGTCTTGCTCGCAGCTCCTCTATGTACACAACAAACCTTATCACACACAAAAAATATTTATTTATGAGGCTGAGCATTTATTTTATCCTACGAAAGGACAAGAAACAATTTAATACCTTCGTAAACAAAATGTAATACTTTTAACGCCTTATTTTTTCAATGTTAAATTGAAGACACTTTTAAGACCCCGTGGGTTCCCTGTGTTCTTCCTGCTCAGCCTTGTTGGCCAAAAATGTTAAGTTTATGGTGTCAAGATGTGTGCAAATCATTAGAAAGTGTGAGTTACCCGTTGAGTTTATCTACTTCTTCCCCTGTCAGCCGGCTGCAGGTCTGTGTTATTGCAGGAGGAGGATACGTGTTCATTCCCTCTGAAATAAACACAGGACAGACGCATTCATGTTTGTTTTTTAGAAACAACTGAAAAAATGTATTTAAAGTTGCCCATAAATAAATGCTGGATGATATTCTGGACGTTTTAGAAAGCTGATGACAAACTGTTGGTCTAATCTAATCTGGAGTCTGGTCTTACTGTTGAGGGCGGAGAGGAAGACTCTGAAGAAGCGCTGGGCGTAGCCCTGCTCGTCCGCCTTCAGTCTGTCGACGTGGATCAGGTGCTGCTGTTCGGGCAGACTGGCCAGCTCCTCCACCTGCGTCTGGTTGTAGCGATCACTCATAGCCACCACAAACATTGCCACCCCCTCACACTTGGCCTTCAGGGAGATGTAGCGCAGCTTGGCTCGGTCCCTATAAGCAGTCTTGGTGCCCACCACAGCCAGCATCGCCCTCCTCCTCCGGGGGCGTGGTGGCCTTCAGCAGCACCTCCTGCAGGCAGAACTCCAGCGTCTGTCCCAGCGCAGGGGAGCCGCTCTGCTGCTGCATGTTCTGGATCTGCCTCTTCATCAGGTTTTTGTTCTGGTGGGTCTGCAGGCCAAACTCCGGTTTGAGAGTGCGGCTGCCGCTCTGCTGCACTACAGCCACCCGGGCCTGGTTACCGGCCCTGCGTGGCTGCGGACTCACGACCAGCTGCTCCACCACAGAACCCAGCAGCTGCCGGACGCCGGCGTACTCATCAGACTGAATCTCCCTGGAGTCGTCCACCACCATTACCAGGTCCACGTCGACCTCCTGAGGAACATCCTGGATGAAGGCGCACTCCTCTGAACGTCTACAGGGGTCTGAAGAAACAAGAGAGTAATCATCGGGAAACCAACTGGTTAGGAAATAGCTCCTGATGTGACTTCAGGTATCTGTCTTTGAGTTAAACATTTTACATTAGTACTAAACATCAACCACCACTCATCTGTCCTGGACGTCCTCTCACAGCTTTCACAGCTGTTAGTTGTTCTTTTTAATGTTCAAAATGTATTGTTTTATTGTGTTTTTTTTTACTGTGGTATCAAATTTGTCATTGAGAATCATCTAATTTCACTAGTATTGGTATCTCTGACAAAATTTCTGGTATCGTGCCATCCCTATTATTTACATATACAAGGAATTTGTTTTGGTAACAGACATAAACCTAAAAAATACAAAAAGTTCATGACTCTTCTATGTCTGCTGCCAAAAGTTTTATTCATTGAAAGCATCCAGGCCCCATTAGAGCCAGCACCTCCAGGTCTGAGGTCACGGTACTCTGATTGCCCCCTTTCAGTTTGCTGCCCCAAGTGAAGGCGTTCAAGTTTCTTTAGGTCTTGCTCACAAGTATTGACAGATAGAGCGGGTTGATTGTGAGCTCTGCATCAACATTTCAACCCTAAACCGTGACCATGAGAAGTCTGGCAATAATGACAGAAAGATTTACAGCTGTTCTTGAGTATTCTTGGCAGGGTCTCTGAGTTCAGCCTTCTTTTCAATTTAACCTCCCTTTAATCTACGTGTTACTGCAACCTGCAAAAGCCAAGCATGCAAAAATGAGCTATGACAATATTACTACTGATTTATATTAAATGTTGAAGCGAGCACGAGGCTCAGTGCGTACCGTAACAGATTGCACACATCCTGACCCTCCTCAGGTCAGCAGCATTGTCCAGCCCAAGCACCGTGAAGACGTAGTTTCCTGTGTCGTCAACCTGGCAGGAAAGAGCAGCTGTCACCATTTATCGTTCAATGTTATTATTACTCTTGCCAAAAAGAATATTTCATCAGAGGCTGAGAATAGAGTTGGTAAGATGCAGCCACAACAAATGATCCATCTCCAGACTTGCACTTATTACTTGGCCACGCTCCAAGATAATGATTTAAAGGACATTTTTAAAGCACAGCTTCAGTTTCTTAATGCTGAAGACAAATTTCAGACAGCAGACAGCAGATTTGATTAACTGAAAAGGGAGGCTAAGTGCAAAAGGGAGCTGGGATCAATTTATGTCTTTAAAGGCCAAACAAGCTTGCTGCACTAAAAATCTGCTGAAACAAACATTACCACAATACTGACTTAACTAACTTGGCGTTAGCATACTGCACGGCTAATGTGCCGAGAAGGCTCTGTAAACTAGGCCCCACGATATTACTATTGTGATTTTAAACATATTGCGATTTATTGCAATTTATTTCCTTTTTTTCCAACTTCAAATTGTGAACCTTAAAGGAAAACTATTTTCCTCACGGACTGAAAAAGCAATTGATTTTATTATTATAACACTAAAAAGATCATTACTTGACGTCCGTGTATCGATACAATATTGTCACGGAAAATATTGCGATACTTTGCTGTATCCACTGTCTTGATATTTGAACTACACGCTATGGGTCACAGGTCAGTCCCTCTGGAACGACTGTCTAGTTTGATGTGATCCCCTTGAGGTCTGTGAGCAAAGAAAAACAGGGCCTCAGCCGATGAATCAAACCTACCGCCATCGCTCGACTAACAGACGGCTCGTTCCTCAGAGAGATCACTGCTGGGAAGATGTTGCGGGCCCGGTACTCCATCATGGCGGTGACAATCTCAGAAGTGTCCTGTGACGGGCCCATTGGAGAAAAAGACGGCCACCTTCCTCAGCCTGCCTCCTGAACGGACGCGTTTGAAGAGGTTCTGACCCACAAAGCGCATGGCGGCCCCCAGATGGCGCCTGTTGGTCGTCCTCTCCAGGGCAATGTTCTTCACAGCTTCGATCAGCTGGTTCTTGCGGCGGTAGTCCTGGAAGCGGATCAGGTACTTTGTGTAGGTGCTGTAAGCCACCACAGCGACGCGAGCACCTGTCGGACAGTTGGTCTCAGAGATGGTGATGTCCTCCAACAGGGAGAGGAGGGCGGCGCGCTGCCTCTCGAAGGCCGCGGGGGGCATTTCGGTGGACATGTCCAGAGCGAACACCAGCTCGGTGGGGTAGGCCGGGCACGGTGACCGACCTAGAGGAGTTGATGTTGAGGAAAGTGGAGAATAAATTAACATCCGCAGCACTAGGGTGCGTTTTGGAGGGGGAGAGAGAGCCGGGGGCAAGCCGGGGTGTTTACCTGAGGTGCAGGTGTGTGTGTGTGTGGGGAGAAGAGAATTCCGAGGCAGGTGCAAAGCATGCTTAAAACCAGTAACAAGAATGTTCGTGGTCATAAAACCTGCTTTTGAAGTCTGTCAGCCATCGCCGTTAGACGATGGCATTGTCTATCGGCCCAAATCCAGGTGGGCTAATAAACAATAATAAAATAAAAATAACCTTTGCAATAAAAGTAAAACATCCAACTGCTTAAAAACAATGCATACCATATAAATCACAGTGAGTTGTTTAAGAAACCAAAGGCAGCAGGAAAAAGACTGTTTAAACCTATTGGTTCTGCATCTTGGCACATTGTACCTGCGACAGAAAGGAAGCAGTAAGAATTCGCTGCACAAAGGTGACTTGGCTTTATCCAGCGAGTGAGACCCATGTGTCTGTGTAAGATTGTGGATAAACTATAAACTGATCATCCATCCATCTATTTTCTGACATAAAGGTTTGGGTCGCAGGGGCAGCAGGCTACACAAACATCTTCTAGCGCCCAAGATGATCCTGATCAGTTCAATTCAGTTCAGTCTTTATTGTCCCACCAGGGGAAATTTGATTTGCAATAGGGTTAAAAAAACAGACATACATGAGACAAACAAAGATAAAAATCAGCCGTTTTATACAACCTTTTTGTTCGTCTAAAAGTACTCAATAAGCAGAAATGGTAGCCTCAACAATCTGTCGTTTTGAGCAGCAGCTCAAGCTCGGTACAAATTTATTATTTGCATTAATTGCCGTGGGTGCAAAGGAAAATTTGTATCTGTTAGTTTTTATTTGGGGCAATCTGTATCTTCTCCCAGAGGGGAGAAGAACAAATTCCTCAAACAGAGGGTGGTCAGAGCTGGCTGTGATAGTCTGAGCCTTACGTATAACTTGTCTTTTATAGAGGTCTACCAAGGAAAGTTGATTAGTTCCAGTTATTTTGCTGGCTACCTTAACAATGTTAGACAGTTTATTTTTGCTTTGCACTGTGATCAGATTTCCTAATCACCTCAACTTCAATGCAAAAGGAGCGGCGGCTGACCTCCGAGCTCCCCCAGGTTTTCTGAACTCAGACAGGGTTTGGGAGGAGGCTGTGGAAAAGGACTAAACTTCTGTTGTTATAAATACACTGGTGAAGTGCAGAAGTTTCCATTCCCAGGTTCATTTTACTCTTTCGGCCTCTCTAGAGTAAACCTTAAAGCTGAAGTCTTGCTCTTTGTACTTACCATGTTGTTCTGAGTGACAAAATAGAGATGTACATACCTTGGCAACAAGCTGTGTGGAGGAGAAAAATAATATTTAGAGATACTCAACTGGAGTCACAGGAGCAGGGTACACATTTGTTTTCACTTTGACATTTCAGAAGAAACAGGAGTAAATTCAAAAATGTTTGTGTTTTATATCTTAAAAATACAAGAATTGATTAAGTAAATGTAACTATATGACACTTTAAACAAATGTCTCCTGAGATACTTACGGCAGTTGTCCCTGATGTAGGTGATCAGCTCACAGTCCTGAGACAACAGAACAGATGTTGTGTGTAAAGATAATTCATGAAGTTGGCAGGTGAGGTGAATTTAAGGTGGACTTACAGTCATGTTTTTGCCTCCAGGGGGACCTCTGGGACCCTGGACGGAGGAAAAGGAAGCATATTAGTGAACTTGACTTTTATTTTCAGTCATATCATTTAATACTGTGATTATCCAGAGAGGGATTTCAGGTCAGGCGCCTTCTAACCCTGAAACAACTAGCGTGATATTCAGATTGTACTGTCATTTCATTTTACTGTTGTTTTGATTACAAGCTAAGGAATCATTACTGATGGTTCACATTACATCGCCAGCTGCTCTGAGAATAAAGGTGGTGGGTTTTTTTTATTTTCACTGACGATGAAGATTAAAGTAATTTTGAACTGCTGTGCAAAAAGAGCGATCGCCTTTTTAGTTTAAGGAAACTTGACAAATACCGGATTGACAAGACACTAATGACACTTTTCTATTTCTGCTTTCATTGAATCTGTCATCTCATTTTCTATCATCCACTGTTATGCAGGGGTGGGAGAATTAATCGATTCTTAGATGCATCGCGATGCTGACGTGGAAGATTATGAATCGATTAACAAATGTCTGAAAATCGATTATTAAACGTTAAATATAACAATGTTGACGGAAAGGAAAAGGCGAAACTCACGGAAGTGCTGCGACCGGACCGTCTGTGGAGCGCACACAACAAAGAGACCAGTGCCCCCCTGTATTTGACACACCTAAAGAATGAATAACCACCCCACTAAAATGTCACACAATCATTAATATCAATGCACAAGTGATGATTTTAACTCGCACACTGTGTGCAGGGTGACACTCGACAGCTCTCCGTGGTAGTGGGTGTGGTGTTGATTGCACAATGGATAAGACACATGCCTTTGGTGTGAGAGACCACGGTTCGACCCCCCACTCTGACCCACTCTGAGCCTTCTGACCCATCGACCGTTGTGTCCCTGAGCAAGACACTTAACCCCCACACCCCAGAGGCGTGTGAGCTCTGACGTGACGGTGAAAGTTAGCGGTGAAATATATTAGCAGTAATACATATATGGTAGTAAACGTGCAGCGCAGGTTGCTGTAAGTCCGTTAATAAAAGTCTGTAGTTTTTCCCCAACGGCTGGAAAAGTGAAGGCTATTAGCGCTAGCTAACATCTCCCTGTACTAGACTCTGGACTTTATATATATATATAAATAAAACACCAATAAAGAAATATGCAACTCTACCTAATTTTGGACCTTTATTGTTACCACATCTATGAATAAAAAGTTCATCTAGTGACAATCTAGTGGGGATTCTGAATAAACTACACCACAAAGACTAAACTTACTAATGAAGTTTACTGGTAAGGCATGGCCATTAGATTAGATATTTTTCTCCGCTAACTTTCACCATCACTGTCTGCCAGTCTCTCCTTCTCACATTCACTGTATGTCTGGGTGACATTGTCTTTGAATGTTTTGTTTTTATACATTTACACCTGCTGCAGCACAAATCGCCCACTTGGGGCAAATAATAAACTGATTCCCACTCACATCGTGTCCTGGATGTCCTGGGTCTCCGGACCCGCCTGAACCTCCCGGTCTGCCTGAGTTACCCTGGATTTATCAGATCCAAAAAAAAAAAGTGAATGAAGAAGCAAAAACACAATTAAAAACAATAAATAAAAACACAGGTGAAGTTGTCACCGACCCCTCGACCTCGGTTCCCATCACGTCCTGGATATCCTTTGGTTCCCTTCTGACCTTCCTCACCCTGAACACACAAACATGCACAGAAACAGGAAGTCATCGCTCACGCCTGAACCGTTTGGACTCCTTTTTCATGTTTTGGCTGTGGGGTTGGACTCACCAACAGACCGGGGTAACCAGGAAAACCCGGATCTCCCTGTGAAGAAGGTAAGAAGTAATAATCAGAAGAGACTAAGAACTCTCTAAAAGTGTTTTTAAATGTTACTGCTTTTCATTTTGTTATTACAGAAAAGTCTTTATACAAAGGACATAGAAGATTGATCTGATTTCTATCAAGTTCTCCATCACTCAAGCTTTGACTGGAGGTCTTTTAATGACGTCACCTCCTAGTGTGTCTTCTACTTTTCTGCAATGGCAGCGACTGGAGAATTAGCATCAGTCAGTGAGCTCCTGTTCATGCAGCAGCAGCAGTAGATGGACACAAGCGTCCATTTACATTTTATTTTCCAGATTTCTGGGAATTTGAAAAGAGAAATTTAAAACCTTTATAAAGGTTAAGGTCGGCTTTACCTTGGCACCTTTGGGTCCTGGAGGTCCATAAGCGTCTCTGCCATCCTGACCCTGAAACAGCACAGACATCATCACTGACTGACTGGTTGTGAACATATACATTATTTACAAACTCTGATGTTCAGCTCCTTACTGGCGTTCCTATGTGCCCCTGTGGTCCTTGAGCACCCTTGATACCCGGATCTCCTGGTTGGCCCTTCAACAACAACAACAGACAGTTTAAACATTTTCTGTACTGAACTCTGCAGCCAAAATTTTATGAAATCACACCCAAATTCCAGAACCTGACACACCTGACACATTTTAAGCATGGCTGGAGACTCTCGTTTGCCTAAAGACAATTTGTGTTTAATCACAGAACATAGAACCCAACCACCAAATCAGCAGACATATCAGAGGTGTGATAATGTCCCTGACTATAATGACCTGATTATCTGGACTTTAAATGGTGTGTTGGTTAAATCACAGATAAAGGCACAGGAAACGATGTCACACACCTTCTGTCCGTTAGCGCCACGACGTCCGAGTAACCCCGGGCCTCCAGGTTTTCCTGATTCACCCTGCAGGAAAACCAACAGAGTCAAAACAGGCAGAGCAGAACTGAAACTACCAAACGGGTCACAACCAACAGGAACCTCCGGGTCTGAAAAGTGAAGAGTCTTAAACCTGCGTCCTCTCCAGCAGCCAGCAGGGGGCGACTCCACAGGCTGCAGAAAGACAATGTTTCTACTTGTCAGCTGATTTATTCCCTCAGTAAACACTTTCCTGATGAGTTTATTGGTCTCAGTCGCTAGTTTCAAGTCTTCTTCAACACAGCATGATGTTCGTTTCATAAATTATGGTCCCATTTAGAGGAACAGAGAACAGGAAGCAGGGGAGGCTTTAGGGCGGGGCTACAAGCTGATCTCTAACATGGCGACCTGTCAATCAGGATAGAGGCGACTCTTACCTGCTGCCCTGTGTACATTTAACCAGCGCCGCTGAAAAAGCTTATCAGGAGTCAGCTGCTCATTTTTCAGTGAGTATGTTGTTTTTTTAAAGCATGTTTGTCGGTAGCCAAAATTAGCATCCCAGCTAATATCACAGTTAACATGAATTACAGATTCATCTAGCTAACCAAGCTAGCTAGCTCCACCCTCTTGTCCAAATATGGTGAATACTAAACCTGCCAGTCGACATACAGAAACACTTTGGTCTTGTGACACAATATACAGACTATTCCGTCAAACTTTAGTCATTAAACTTACTAACACGTTCTAATGCTGTAAACAGTTTGTTGATTTTCATTAGTGTGTAATGGCTAAACGTAAATCTTACCAAACTTGTACAGAAGCACAAAGTGATAAAATTAATTAAGAGTACAAGTTGATAATCGAGCCTCAGTGTATTTCTCCCTCAGCTCCTAAATAATGATGTTAGCTCTGAGCAGACAGGTCAGTGAAGCAAACTGAACTGCAGTGCTGTAACAGAGTGCCAAAAGAAATTAGGGAGGAAATAAATATCAAGTGAATTGTGGTGAGATCTAATGACTTATATCATGACCACATCTGTTCTTGGAAACAGCAGAACACTTACAGACTCTACGAATGTTTAGACCAGTTTACATGACAGCGATGTACCGACCTGAGGTCCAGGAAAGCCAGGGTTTCCTTTTGGTCCACGATCACCGTTTTCCCCTCTGCTTCCCTGCAGAGACAACAAAGACTTTAGGTTTAGGACCCCAAACACATGCAGGTTATTATGGGAATAATCTCTGTCTTAGTCTTATCTTGTTAAGTCATAGACTGGACGTGGTTGAAGATACTCGAAGACGAGAGGCGAGCTGTCTTCAAGTATCTTCAACTGAGTCCACTTGCCCTTGATATTAACCTTCCTTGGATCTTATTTTGGAACCGGGTCCTTTTGGAACCAGGTCTCGATCCACATCCCTAATTTAACCTCCCTTGGATCTTGTTATTTACTTAGACATTAACATTAGAGGCCACAGGACGCATGTCATCATCTCACTTCAAGGTACGGCAGCCAGCATGTGCCAAGAGAGCTAGAGAGCTCACTAGGGCCTTACCTGTCATTAAGCTGATGATACACAGAGCAACTTTTAGAGCCATTGTGCTGGGCAACGTTGCCGTAAATGGTAATGAGTAAAGATTACTATCGTAATCCCCTTCCCCCACCACTCCGCCACCCGCACCGCCGGCACCCATTCAAAACATAGTTGGACTTGCCACTAGCATGATTGCCCAGCAACATTGCCCAAAAGTTGCCCCGTGTATCATCAGCTTTAGAGAAACTCTTTCTAACAAAAAGGGGTGATAGTTGGTGTTTATTTTCCATTTCTTATAATCAGAATGGCTTTATTACCAAGCCGACAAGGTGTGCAACAACAATAAACATATTTAAGGATGAAAATATGAATATGCAATACAGGAATCAGATATAAGGCTGCTCACAGATTTACCGGCGATTCTCTAGAAATCCAATTCCATGACAAATACTATGATACAGAGGGAACAGTAGGCACAGCACAGCAGGTAATGTAGCCAACGTCGGCCAAGCTTTGGTTAGCAAACTGTGGCTACATTTGCTGCTGTGAAGCTAACATAAAGCTAACGTGCAGAGAGGATGAGACGGTCCCAGATCCAGCACAGCAGCTCCAGTCAAATGTCCTGCTGCTATAGCTAACAGCACAACAGCAGCATGTCTTGGTGAACTGGAAAGTCAGCTGAATGTCTGAAGGCACCTCAATTAGTCGAAGATTTGATGCTTCAATGGGCAGAGCCTGTTTCAACTCTCAATCTCACAGTCAAAGCTTCGCAGTGAAACAAGGATCACGCCATTTTGGCGATATGGGGGTGCTCGACATCTGATTTTACACAGAACTACCAGTTTTAAGTTAATATACAGCCTATTATACAATATACATTTCAACATTTGATGCTGTAAGTAAACATGTACAAATAATAAAAGATTAAATAAATGTTTTTAAAGTGCGTAAAAAGAAATCCTAAACTGTAACCCTAACCCTGGGTCGTCAGTGCGCATGTGTAGGCGTAGCGTGTGTGTGCAGTGGCAGAAGAGGAACAGTCGCTGAAGAGATGGAGCTCCAGCTTCACCGATAATGTGGCGAGCTGTCTGCACCTCACGGGACTTTCAGATAATTTATCACCATTGATGAGCCACACAAAGAATATTTTATCGTTTTTAAATAATCGGCCACTAGAAATAGACCAGCGAGGAACCGCGACGTGCACGCAGTTGTCAGCAGCAAGGCATGTTGTTTTCTTAAGTTCGTGCACTGTAGGGGTGGGACGCTCGATATTGACGTGTCGACGCTATGTCGGGATCCCGAAGTGCAGATGTTTCGAAACACTGCTCCAAAGCCTGGTTCAAAACATCAGTGTCACGTGACCGTGGTGAAGCGAGGCTTCGGTGCGTTTCACCCGTTTCGACAGGTGGAAGACCTGCCGCTTCTACGCTTGATTCACAGTGTTTGGAACAAACCGCACATCAGCCTCTATCTCTCAGAAGGCTTAAATTTGACAGATGCTTCTGTTCCTTTGATTTGTTGGCAGGAGCGACGTGCTGTATCTCCACACCTGTAGGCCTATGATGGCAAAAAAATACTTCGCCAGCAACAAATGTTCCATGTGACCAAATTTTTCCAAGGCTTGGGAAGTCATTTATGAAAAAAAAAATGTCTCAGTCCCAAAACAGCTGAATAAAATTCTTGACACATAACAAATGTGAGACAATGTTCCACTTTTCAATTATCATTCTTGAAACAACTTCAACTTTACTTAGTTATGGAGTTTTAATCCATTACACCTCATCAGTGCCAGCACTCATTATTACACAAGGGCCTATATCTTTCCTGCTAATTATCACTACACCTCTGTTAATAAGCTCCTGTATAATAATGTAGATATCCACATTTATGATCATGTACTATTATATTCTTAGATTTCTATACTTTCTTATGTACTCTACTCACTAACTTCAACGATTATTTCTAGTCCTTTTATGCCAAACAAAGAATTCACCCTCGAAGATGAATAAAGTATTCTGTTTGTGAAAATGAATGTGTGTCTCTATGGGGTAGTGGTTAAGACACATGCCTTTGGTGTGAGGACCTGGGTTCGATTCCCAGTGTGATACATGTGTCTCTAAGTAAGACACTTCACCCCTAGTTGCTCCAGAGATGCGACTTCTAACATATATACTAACTGTGAGTTGCTTTTGATCAAAGCGTCAGCTAATTGACTATTTACTTATGAAACAACACAGATGTGATTTATTTAAACACACTTTTATTGCTATCCCCAAGCTGCTGTCTCTGCCAATCTGAAAGCATTTGTGTGTTGTATTTCGTTACTGTTCGTCTTGTGTCTGTGTTTTCACAGCTCCCACTTGCCCAGCTTTAGTTGTTTAAACCATGCAAACTCTCTCATGTAAACAAGTACATCTTGTTTATGCGTACGTCCCTTCTACCCTAGTGAGCTGGGACTTAACAGTTGTGTGTGATTTCTCTGAAATCCTATTGGTCACGTATTGATAAGACATTTAAATTATAAATGCTGGTCAATGTTTCAATGAAACTCCTATGAAGATGTGTCTATCAAAAGTGACCAGTAGGCGTCACCGTGGAGACGTGTGTTGAAGTGTTTCGAAGCCTCGATACAATTCCGTCATAATTGCTTCAAACGTTTCAATGTTCCACAAAGCCTCGCTTCACCCATCACTAGTGCACTGTATAAAACAGAAACAAACATTTATAAAGCACGCGGCACAGAAGAGGGTAAAAAATTAGGGAGGTGAAGCAGGCACATCCAGCTGGGAGGAGGCCTCGGGGAACAACAGGACTTGGTGGAGAGATTATATCTCCACAGAGGCCTTGTAAGGCCGCAAGATCCCCCAGTCAGAGCTGGTTAATGTGGGGTCCCCTGCTGCAGCTGCCACCCCCACGACCCAACCCTAGATAAGCAGTTGAAGATGGAGTGACGGAGGAGAGAAAAAACTGGTAGAAAACTTTACATTTGGATGAGATGTTGGATGCAAACATGAAGGCAACCACAACTCTAGACGGAGTTTGTGGCGACAGAGAGCTTCATCAGTTTGTTGATCTGGCTTCAGGTTGGCATGTTGTTGTCTGATCACTCACCTGTGGACCAGAAGCACCCGGGGGGCCCCGAAGTCCTGATGTTCCCGGCTGTCCAGGTGAACCCTGCAAAAAGACACAGACAGTTCAAAAAGAGCATTTTAGTGTGTAACAGGTATCTAAACCTTTGCCTACAGAGCGGAGTGTTGTTTGAGTTCCTCTCTCACCTTCTCACCCGGCGGGCCTCTTCTTCCATTGGGACCCTGCACAGCAGAATAATGTGTTACTCACTGCATGCTGCTTTGCTTGGCTGATTCACATACAGGCCTGAGTGTGAACACTTTCAGATGTGACAGGATTAAAGACACAAAGCATGACCAAAGCATCTAAACAAACCTAACAGGGCTGGAACCTGCTGTCATTCAGAAACATATAGACAGGTCGTGTAGCATTTAGCTGCTGTCTGCTCTGTACAGGCAGTTTACTGGCTGTTTTGGAGAATAAACATACTTCAAAAAAGCAGTCATGTGATTATATTTCCACAAATACTACAGTGCTTTGATGTAAAATCAGTTGAGAACAACAAGTAAAAGTTATAACAGTGTAAAAATACTGAAGTCCTGCATTCAAAAAAAAAGAACACAAGTATTATCAGGATAAAATACCTCTAGTGTCCTGAAATGTAGTGAAGTACAAGTATAAAGTAGCATAAAATCAACACCGTATACTGCAGAGGGTCACAGACATATACACAGTGTATGATAACACAAAGTGGATCAGAAATCTCACCGGGTTTCCATCTTCTCCACCCTCACCCGAAAATCCGTCCAGTCCAGGCGGACCCTGTGGATTTAAATACATTGTGATAAGGAAGGAATTCAATAAAACGATTTAGGATGTAAGATTGCTTCTTCCCACTCCTTTACGAATGTGTAATGGACACTGACAAGAGTTTAAAAAAGCGTTGGCTGTATTAATGTGTTAGTTTTAATCACTTTGATTTGTTAACTTGATTTAATTTTCTTGTCAGATGTTCTTTTTACATATTCAAAATAAACATAAAAAATAAAGCTTTGTTAAAATAGAGATTATTTAGCAGCGGAAAATTCCCAACCCTGCGTGCAGATTTGTAAACTATTGGAGCTGACGGTTCTGGAAGTATTTTGGATATTTGGATTATGAAGAGGTTCGATTCTAATAAAACATCAGTTTATTTTACCTCTGTTTGTTACAAACATTGGAAAGGCTCTAAATACCACAGTACCCATAATGCTGCAGCGCGCTCAGCTGTCCCATTACAACTGTTGTTTAAAGGTGTGTTGATGTACAGGCTACAGCTATGTATTTCATAGAAAGAAGTAGGGCTGGGCAATTCAGCCAAAATGTTACCACGACAAAAAATATTCATATCATTCAATATCGATATTTATCATGATAAATGTCAAATCGTTATTTCTTTCAAGTTTAAAGGCTGATTTATTTCTTCTCATAGCGAAGGTAAGTAAGTGATTATTACCATTTTTAACTTTGTTACAGCTAGGCCAGCAGGCCCAAATGTCAGACTAAGAAACGGTGGGTTTGATAACAAGAATATTTACAGCAGGGTTGAAGGGATCAGTTTTTTTTTATTTTTATTTTTTTACCAGGCCTATTTAAAATCTTATTTGGTTGAAGATCAGCGTTGTAGCGAGTTCGCACAGCACATCCTCGCTCTCATAAACGCCACAGCACAAATCTGTCCAACAAAACGCTGACAATGTCGGAGACCCAGCTTTAAAAAAGTTATTAGTAATGAGTAATGGAAGAACATCTGGCTCGTGTTGTAGCCTGCAGAACAATCTCCACTGAGTTGTTATTATAGTACTTGCTTTTAATTTGCTTTTATTTTATATAGTTCCAAAACAAAAATCTTTGTTAATCAGTTAAAAGTTTGTATACATTAGTGAATTATAGGAGGACTCAACAAATC
>JALXJV020000015.1:310787-489823 GCA_024633595.2 Lepomis macrochirus
AACAGGATCCTGTTCAAGAATATTAACAAATCTTTATTTTCACTATTAATGTAAAAGAGAAAAGGAAACAATTAATATAAACTGAATTTGAAATGATTAAAATGTAAACTTATAAATGTAAAACAAATAATAAGAAAATAATAAGATCAGAGCTTTGTCTTATGTTTTTAATCCCATCACACTGTGCACGGGGCCCCGGTGGTTATGGGGCCCATTGCAGTAACTTATAATGAATATAGGGAACTATGGCCCCGAACATGATGTCAGACTGAGTCGTTAAGTGAAAACTAATTAAGCATGTTAGCATGTGAACATTTACATCAGCCAGGATCCATCCGGCGCCGTCCCCCTCAGGAACCACCTCACAGACCCAGAGATACAGGTCTGGCTGAGAACCTCCAGTCACTCGATAAATCAGGGTCAGCAGGTCTCCCCTGCTGACTCGAGTCCTGCTTACCTTCCTGAGTCGTCTACTGGTTTCAGGAATCATCACTTTATCGTGGATGTTACGGCCTCTGTTCTCCAGAGCTATAACGCCTCATAGGGTCTCCTCCCAAAGCAAACTGGTCCCAGGGAGGAGCCAGACTAAGAGCGACTCACAGACCACGTTAATCGGCTGAGACGGAACTGCAGCACCTCAGCCGGAATAAAGAAACCGGGGCTCCCTCATGGAGCCAAGATTAATATAAAAGCAAATCTGAAATAATATTCAGGACCGAGACCATTAAGAGGTTAAAAAAACTAGTAAAAGATCTTCAAATCAATTTTGAATCAAACAGGTAGCTAAAGCAGAGACTTTAAAATTGGTGTGATGTGTGCTCTCTTTCTGGTCCTAGTCAGCACACGTGCAGCTGTGTTTTCAAGCAGCCACAGTTGAAATGTTGTTATTTTTTGGGAGCCCAGAAAGCAGAGCAGTAATCAATCCTGCAGGTAATAAAAGCAGACAAAAGTGTTTCTGTATTGGTTTGGGAGCGAAATAGTCAGACTCTGGCAATGTTCTTAAGATGATCAAAACACTCTTAGTAATGTTTTTAATGTGCAGCTCAAAACTAATTTCTGAGTCAAATATGAATCCCAAGTTTTTCACCTTATCAAAGGGTTTTAATGTCAGTGCTCACAGTTTCACATTGAGTTTCTCTGTCTAATTCACAATTAGTTCCTTAATAACAAACCTGAAATTTTGTTTGTGAAATCAGAGAAAGAAACAAAAGTAAAACTTTCAGCAGATCAAACAGTTAAATAACAAACAGCTGTAAATGCTGCAGAGCCAACACCTGTGGTGAAGGCGGACTTTACCTTTAACAGAGTGTGGAGCCCTCCAGTGGAATAAAAAAGCACACGACACCTTGTCTGAGGTTTCACCTTTATTATCTGTTCAGCAGAGAGGAAGCACTTCGACCTTTCAGAGAGCAGAGCAGTTCATGTTTACTGATTCATCATCCGTTTAGATGCCGTGTGACAGTTATTTAAGAGCAAATTGTAGGTGGAGCCGCCGGTCGCCACAAAGTCACCGACAGTCTTGCTCCCTCGAAATCCCTCTGTCCCGAGAGCTGGGATCCGGCTGAGGAAACACACAGAGCAGAAGAGTTTGACCCACTGACCATGTGTTGTGTAATTCTGCAAATCTGCTTTAGGGAAAACCCAAAGATTTACCCTCCAGGCTGAGCTCATGTGGTCAGCTGGTCACCACCGTCTGAGAGGAGATGCCGTGAGTCTTTTCCTTTATGAGCGAGCCACTGAGAGCCGTCGTCCAGCGTCACTCTGGGAATCAAACAGCAGCTTCAAGATGCTTTAAGTGTTTTGGTTGACTAATAATATGCATATAAAACATGTAATGTCAGCACAGACTGACCTGACTCCAGAGTGGCTGATTCCTCCTCTTCCAGAAGAGCTAGATGAAGATGAAGAAAGACTGGATCCCATTGGTCGTGTCATCCTCTCAGCTAAATGAACTGGAGAGTTGAAGAGCCTCGTCAGCTCCGAGCCTGACAGGTCTGTGAGAGCAGCAGATATTAGTCACAATATCTAAACTGTCCTTTTAAAAACAGGATCACACAGAAACACTGCAGTAGCTTTAAAGCAACTACAAAACATCCTGCAGGACTTACTGCCGTCAGACCAGGACCCCACAGAGACAACCAGCAGAGTCAGAGCCAGAGCAGAGACCAGCATCCTGATGGACCACATGTTGGGTTGTAATCTGGTCTTTGTCTTCCAGTCGCAGCACACTGAGACAGGCAGGAGACATTTTATAGAGTCCAGATACTCCTCCCTGTTTGGACGCACTTTTATTTACGTCCTGCCTGCACAAGTTAATTTATAACATCAGTGTTGGTAACCTGGCAGGCTGCGTCTGATATTTCCAAACTGCTGACAGTAAGAACCTCAGATGACTTTGGGGAGAATCAAACAGCAGAACAGGTAGAAAAACATCTGAACTTTTAGGCCCTCAGAGACATCTTACACTGGGGCCCCTCAAATCAAAACCAAACACAATTTTATATCCCTGAATGAAAATGCCTGACTATCGATCACAATATGAAAACTATAAAAAAATACAAGAAAATCTTTAAGTAACTGAAATTGCACAAATATTAATAAAATAAAATAATACAAATCTTTTTCAGTGTAAATGACTTTATTATGATCATTCTAAAGAAAGATAAAAAAAATAAATAACAGGATCCTGTTCAAGAATATTAACAAATCATTATCTTCACTATTAATGCGAAAGAGAAAAGGAAACAATTAATATAAACTGAATCTGAAATGATTAAAATGTAAACTTATAAATGTAAACAAATATAGGGAACAATGGCCCCGAACATGATGTCAGGCTGAGTCATTAAGTGAAAACTAATTAAGCATGTTAGCATGTGAACATTTACATCAGCCAGGATGCATCCGGCGCCGTCCCCCTCAGGAACCACCACAGAGACCCAGAGATACAGGTCTGGCTGAGAACCTCAGTCACTCGATATATCAGGGTCAGCAGGTCTCCCTGCTGACTCGAGTCCTGCTTACCTTCCTGAGTCGTCTACTGGTTTCAGGAATCATCACTTTATCGTGGATGTTGCGGCCTGTGTTCTCCAGAGCTATAGCGCCTCATAGGGTCTCCTCCCAAAGCAAACTGGTCCCAGGGGAGGAGCCAGACTAAGAGCGACTCACAGACCACGTTAATCGGCTGAGACGGAACTGCAGCACCTCAGCCGGAATAAAGAGACAGGGCCCCCCACCCACATGGAGCCAGACTTGGGAGGGAAGTTTGCCGTTGAGTGTCGGACACTTCGCCAAAAACAAACATGGAGCCACAGCCCTGTGGGCCCCCCACCTGCAGGGAGGAGGCATTGGGGTCGGGTGTACTGTCAGCAGGGCGGAAGGCGAAGGCAGGGACCCGGGCGTGCTGACCCCTGCCATCACTTCTCTGGCTGGGCAGGAACCAGAGCTGGTGTGGGAGGTGAACTGGTGCCATCTAGTTATAATTGCCCCCCTCTCTATGAATGACACTGAGTCTGGAACCAAAAACCCGGAGGAGGGCTAGACTCCTTTCCTGGGGTTGCCCAGGGGTGAGAGACGTCGATGGAGTTTTGGGATACTCACATGACCCTGGATGAGCGCCGCTGTCGCCCTCTGTGCGACTCTGAGAGGTCTGACTGCGTCTTTGCACCAAACTGCAGGTTGTACTTGGTCCCCTCAGAACATCTGAGGGGACCTCGTGGTCGTTTCTGCGGCCATGAAGAGGTTTGTTCTATCATCAGTCCAAACTCTGTCTGCCCAGTTTACAGGGTTAAACTGCAGCCTGACGAAGGCCAAAGCTCGTGTTTATCTGGACTTTGTAACTCTAGAAATTCCCTGTTTTGATTTGCTTCAAGAGCAAACAGACATCACAGAGCAGCTTCTCCTCACACGGCGCTCACGATATTCCAGGGACCTCTCGCTCACATGATTAAACAGGAATCATTCGAGGACATTCAGTAGATTAAAAACGTTTTAATGTCTGTCTTCATATTTTTCTTACAAATCAAGTTTTATTAAATGTATATATATAAAAATGAATACAGGACCCAAATCCTCTGGTTCAGAACAGACATTCAGAAGCGGAAGTCTCAGCGGCCGTCTGATTGGTTCAGCAGTAGTGTGGCTCCAGTTGCGTGGCGTTAGGTGTACAGGAAGGCCTCCCCGCTGCCGAACAGACTGGAGCTGCTGGCGCTGACGCCACCGATGGCAGGCAGGTAGGAGTGATGGAGGATCGGCAGCTGCACGGACCGACGCCGCCGCACACTGAGAGAAACCACAGGAAGGAAGGAAGGACATTAAATCACAAACAAGAGACACAAACAGTTCCCACCACGAGCAAACTTAAAAATAAAAATAATACTGTTCACATATTCAAACTGATGTGTGTGAACATACATGTAGTTTATATGTTAAACAAACAAAGACTGCGCCTTTAAAATCCTCTATTCCCTGACAAATAAACCAAAATTATTTTAATTAATAAACACAAAATTTTGACCACAATATGCCTCTGAAACAGCCCTGACCCGTCTCCCTGGACTCCACTGTTCTGTTCACTTTCTATCAGAACCAGCATTGAGCGTTTCAGCAGTTTGACCTGCAGTAGCTCGTCTGTTGGATCGGACCACGCGGGCCGGCCTCCTTCGCTACCCTGGGTTAAGGTCAAAGGTACTGACCCCTGCAGACCAGTTTGGAGATGTTCTGACCCAGTCGTCTAGAAAATCACAGTTTGGCCCTTGACAAAGTCGCTCAAATCCTCACGCTGCCCATTTTTGGGAAGACACAATGTTCACCTGCTGCCTGATAGATCCCACCCACTGAATTGTGAGGCTTTTTTCATTACAGATAAACTAGTTGAGCCGATACTCCAGTCGCTGCCATTAATCCACCGCAGAAGAAGAAGAGGACACGGCAGGTGGCGTCATTAAATGATGGCTTCAGAAGCCTCCTCATCGCTCCAAACACAGCTGATCCTTTCTTCACTTTCAACCTTTGCTTCTTTCACACCTCAGACAGGAAACTCTTTTTTGAGATATTTCAACGTTTCTTTCCACAAATTCAAAATGTAAATAAAACCAAGTGGATGAAAACACACTTGGTGCCTGTCTGTGATGACACTTTGGGCAAATCATGTAAATACTTTTAACTCTCTGTTTGTTTGTTTGTTTGTTTTGGACTCACTGTTCAGGAGAGTTGATGCCGTCTGGACTCTCTGAGTTCCTGTCCGCTGCACAGACCTGGACTACATGAGTCCGCGTCACAGATCTGACCCCATCATCTGGGAGACGACACAGCAGCAGGAGGAAAAGGTTGATTATGATAGTGAGAAGGGACTTTAACTGTTAGTTAGATATTAATGTGCAAAAATCTACTGATCTGTAAACAGAGTAACGTGAAGCAGCTCGTGTCAGATGGTCTGATTCTGTAGGTTTCCTCCACATGAGGCAGGATTAACCCGTTCTGTACATGACAACACAAATTCTGTCCTGTGCTGGTTCCCGGATCACACCAGGCCTGTTTCAGGACTCTTGGCGTCTGGCTGGTTTGACAGCAAGTTTAAGTTTTGAGCATCACATCACAAAAGCTTGTGCAATCATGTTTTAACAGCTTAAAAATATACCAAAAATCTGATCAATGTTAACTTTTAAAGACACTGAGAGCATTTTACACGCCTCGATTACTGCAACAGCCTTTTACCTGATTTAAAAAAACATCTATTGACCAACTCCAGATTGTGCAGCTGCCAGGCTCCAGAACCAGGACCCTGTGTTAGCTTCACTACACTGGCTTGTAGGATGTTTTGGATTATTACTTTTATTATTAGAGGCTCTTCACGGCCTCTCGGTCCTGCTCTATCTCTGACCTTTTAGTCCCCTGTACTCTGAGATTCTCAGGCAGAGGTCTGCTGTCTCTTCTAGGGGCCCGGCTGAAAACTAAAGGGGACAGTTTGCAGACCCTGAGGATCCGGAGCAACCTGCCCGTGGATCAGGTCAGCTGTCTCTTCTTAAAAGCGGACTTGTAGAAGAGCCTTTCCTAATTTAGTTGACCTTATTTTTTCTTGTCTTTTATCTCTATTTTAATTCCTTATAGAGCTACAATGATTAATCAAATATTCAATTAGCTGTCAACTATTTTGAAAATCGATTTTTAAGAAAAATGGTCTGAATCCAGCTTCTTAGATGTGAATTTTTTCTGGTTTCTTTCCTCCTCTGTGACAGTAAACTGAATATATTTGGGTTGTGGACAAATCAAGACATTTGAGGACGTTTTCTTGAAACAGTGACGACATTTTTCACCATTTTCTGACAATTTAGAGACTAAAAATAATCGATTAATCAAGACAACGATCGGCAGATTAATCGTTAAATAATCGTTAGATGCAGCCTTTAAAAATGTTTTCTGGTTTTAATTTGTTTTATTTGTGTTTTCTTTTCTGCTGTAGTGGAAGCACTCTGTGATATGTTTTTGCTCCGTAAATAAAATATAACAACAACGATTAATATTATTTGTTTGTTTTAGACTAGCGGTCTCCTCCCTTCTTCCACTGTGCTAAGATAAGCTAAACACTGGCGTTGATTAAAAATTCAAAGATCTTCTGTGATGTTAGTCTTGGTTAGATGTGAGTAATGAGAACCGGGTCAGTGTCGGGTTTTGGGTTTTTCCTGTACACGTATATATGAAATCGTGTCTTTGTTACCGTTTCCTTCTTTTCTCATCAGGTGCTGAAGCTTCTGGTCAGGTTCAGGTGACTCAGGCGTTTCAGAGAGTTGCATGGTGATGGTTTCTATTTGTACATCGAGCTGCGAGGAACACAACAAACAGCCCTGCAGCGTTAATCTAAACAGCAGCGTCACTCAACATCAGGTGACGTTTGTGTGTCCTCACCTGTGCAGTCTGGCTCTTCAGCTGCTGGTTTAACCTCCTCAGCTGCTCTTCAGCTTCTCCCTCAGCAGCTTCCTCCTGCAGCTCGCTGCCGTTCAGCCACACATGCAAAGACTGCAAAGAAATAAAACCTCAGGTAACTTACAGAATTTACATGCAAATTTTAAGCGTATTTTTGAGATGTCACAAAAAAGAAAAAAAAAGCTAAATATGTGCGTTTCCATCAGCTGGTTTTGGAGCGAATAAACCAGGCGACAGCGAGCGTAGTTACGTCAGTAGTTGACGTCACACATGGCTGTAATGAACGCATTACAGCCATGGACAATGCTCACGATGTGCTTACTTATACAATAATATAATAAGACAATAATGATAATCAAACACAGGCTACAGTATAGAGAACACATATATACACTACGAGCAAAAAACAGACAGATTGAGACAATAGTGCAATGAGCTGAGTGCAAAGGGTGCAGGAGTAAAATTATTATTAAAAAAGTGTTTCCATCTCCTGTTTACTCTTTGCTCTCTACAAAAACCACCTCAAGCGAGCGCAAAAAGTTATTTGCAAAATTTAGGATTTGTTTTCGAATTCTTCCGTTTCCAAAAAAGTGAGAGCAGAGAGCGCCACACTGACCTTTGGTCCAAACAGCCAGCTCAGGATGAAGATGTTACAGCAGAGGATGAGGGCGCTGGTCAGACAGAACTGAACAGGAGGATTGTGGGATATCAGAAGTGATCCTGACACTCCTGACACACTGAACACCGTCACAGCAAACATACTCAGTGTCAGGTGTTTACCGCTGTCAGCAGGAGTCCTGATGCTCCAGGCCACGAAACATCCAAGACCCTGGAGAAAAAACATTTTAATTTAATGAACCATGCATGATTAATAAAATGCAGCAATATAATCTTCCTCCAAACTAAACTGAAACATTGGCAGCCCTGTGTTAATCAAAGTTCACCACAGCTCAAGGCTCATAGCAAACTCAACTTTATCAACACATACTGTGTAAATACTCCGTATAAGCAACACTCACAAGAATGTGTGTCTGTCTGCAGCTGGACAGCGAGGCGAGTTCGCATGTCGAGGTTATGTAACTTTATACAAACACAAAACTTTGCTCGGATTTAGTTTGCCTTTGAGAGACGGTAAGGACGGAAAAGTTGTTTCTCCACTTTTCATTCATCCAAATTTTTAGTTTTCTGGTGTTTAATGAAAATGAGATCCTGATGGAGACGCTGGTGCTGCTGCGGACTTTTAATCTTGTTGAATCTCTTATACAGCCTCCACATTGGAAAAGAAACGTCAGTGTGATATTAGATGAAATGATTTGTTGTGTCAAGGACTGACCAGTAGAGGCCCTTTGTATCCGCAGACAGCAGTGAGCCACAGCTCCATGTTGCTGCTGTTGCAGTGTTCAGAGTACGGCTGGATGATAACGTCCTGATCAGCAGGGTCACTCTGAAAAAAAGAACAAGAAAACTGTTTATTCTGAATTGAAACATGTTCAGCAGAGCAGCAGAGAAGGAATCCCTCTTCCAGCCAGGTCAGGTCAGATTAGATTCACAACAGAAAGTCTTAGTTTATACAGTTAAGATGAAAAAAATTTGGATTACATTTTACAAACATACAGTAAGTGAAGAGGATGGAGCCGGTGATGCAGGGTTTTGAATGTAATAGAGGTTTTTTGCATTCTGGTATTAGTACTTTTATTTAAGTATCTGAATCCTTCTTGGTGCTGTTTAACAGGAAAGTCCCATTAGGACACAATCTCTTTCCCAAAGCAGTCCTGTATATCCCAAACAAAATCATCCATCTTTTAACCATAACTTGAAATGTAACACAAAATACAAAATTAAAACGTTGGTGGGTGGTGATGGTGCAGTGGATAAGACATATCCCTTTGGCGTGAGAGACCAATGTGTCCCTGAGCAAGACACTTAACCCCTCGTTGCTCCAGAGGCGTGCGACCTCTTATATATAGCAGTTGTAAGTCGCTGTGGACTTACAATTGATAAATGTCAGGGTGTGATGCACATTAAAAAAAACATTTAAAAAATTTACATAAGCTTCCTCTGCCTGAAGAGAATAAAGTCTCTTTCATCGTCTTTCGTCTTTCCAACTTCTATCGACACAGACGCTTTTGTGAGATCATCCTGTTACCTGTAAGTCATGCTGCAGCACCACCCGTCTGAGGGGGTCCAGGATTTGCCAGGAGGTTAAAACAAACACATCCAGCAGTAACATCCAGAGCACCACATAGCCTGTTTGCTGCAGACGAGTCTGCTGCTGGAGACACAAGCAAACAGAATTTACCTCCCAGAACGTCAAAACTACACTTTTACTGTTGAAGAATTGATTCAAAGAAATGGAAAAGGTCAAATGAGACGTTGTGATTTACTGTCAGTTTGATGCTGTAGAGTGAATAAACTCTCCATGTTTTGGTGAAGAGCGCAGCGAAGCCCACAGTGTGTCCCACGGAGAGAGTCCACAGACGCACCTGCAAATGAATCCAACACGACCGAACGTGCGAAACTGAACTTTGCTCCAGACTGTAGACGGTAAAACACTTTTTGTTTGCACGTGATGCAAAACGTTAATTAACACCATATGTGAATTTTTTTTTATAGTTTTAGCATCTTTGAAACTTTTTCAAAGTCCTTGTTCCCTGGCCAGATGTCTCTGAGTTGTTTGCAGTTTCACCAAAGAGACATTTCACCTCTAAACTTCTCTCATGGTTTCATTTAAATAACTGTTTGAAGCAGAAAGAGGAAAAACATTAGATGGGTCCAAAAAGTGGAAACAGATTTGTGTCTCAGAACTTTGTTTTTCATATTTCCTCTACCATTAATCATCTCACGACCCCTCAGATTTAACTGGTGAGCCTTGGTAGGGGCCCGACCTCTATCTGCATGTAACATAGATACTAAGTTACTGTCTGAAGTAGTTAAATAATTTTGTACATATTAACGTGTTTGTCATTTGTATGTAGCTGTACATGCATATACTCTTGTCTTCTATACAGTATGTCTTTATGTGGTGTCTTGTTAGTTTCTGAACTCACAGAGCAGAGGAGCTCAGATATGCGGTCGGACAGCGGGGCTGCGTCCAGACCGGAGATCAGGACTGAGGAGGAGGAGAGCAGGACGCCCAACAGCAGCAGCTCGTCCTGAGGTCCACCGCTCCATCTCTGCAGCCTGCAGGCGAACAGAGAGGAGACGAAACAACCACGACAAAACTAGAAGTTTCAGCTCAGAGAGACACTGAGGAGCATCTGAAGAAGAAGAAGTACCAGTGTTTGCGGCAGATGATCCTGAAGCACAGGACAGTCAGAGTGATGAGGACGGTCACAGCTGCAGCTGATGACACGATGCCGTACAGGAGGAGGCTGACGTGCTGCCGCTGCAGGACCACCACAGTCTGGTCTCTGGCTGGTCCTGGACCTGCAGGACCAAACATTTAGCATCCATCCAGGGTTCATCATCATGATTGATCAGTACCCTGCCGTGGGGTCAGGGTCCCACCTTTAAACTGCATCAGGTGGTTCATCAGCCGCAGCTGTTGGGTGGCGGTACTGAACTCTCCCACCAACACACCCCTGCTGCCTGAGGACACACACACACACACACACATACCTGCTGATTAACAGGAACATAACGACTTTACAGCAGAGCGTCAGGTGATTAACAGCACCTTGAAACTGGATCAGGTCGATAGATGCCATTCTCTCCCCGTTCGAAGGAAACTGGACCCTGAAAAAAAAACCCACAATGATTTCTGAAAATACAAAACATATTTCTCACAAACAAATGCAAGTATTTACAAAACAGCAAAACCTGAGCAAGGTGTAAATAATATTTACAGTACCAACAATACAACAAGTATTAGTACTGCTACAGTAGGAGTGTCTGTAACAGCAACATGTCTGTCTCTCCATGTGACCCCGTCAGTATCAGACAGTAAACATGCTTCAGCTGTGTGTGTTTCAGGTGTGTAACTGAGCTCACTGTGACTCCTTCAAACTGCGTCTGCTTTACGGCCTCCAGCAGCCTCTTGTGAGCGGCGTCCTCGCCCGGCAGCTCACGTTCTCTGGCTGCCGTATTTCTCCCTGTGTTTCACAGCCTCCATCACCCTGACCGAGAGCTCTTGCGGCGACCCAGGCGGCGTCGTAGGCTAGGCGTGGAGCTGGCTGACCTTTGACCCGATCAAGGATCACTTGTCTGAGGTAGGAGTCCTGGTAGTCCTGAGGAGTCTGCAGAGACACATCAGGGACGGGAGTGAAAGGTATTAGTAAAACACAGAACAAAGAAAAAACACGAGGTCTGCTTATTAGCTTGTATGTGCAGTTTTCAGCCACATCTCATGGTCTTCATCAGTGGGTGTAATTTGATTAGTTGTCATAACATAACAAATACAGTGCGTGCTAGAGGAAAGGTCAAGTGGGGTCACTACAATTTGTCCTCTGATGACCATGAAGATCTCAGGTTGGGTATCTAAAATGTACCAAATTTCCATAAGCAGTAGATTCATTAAGACAGCGTGTTTGGATTCTTAGCTTCACTAAAAAAGAGAACGCCACAGCTGCAGTGAGGAGGTTTGATGCGAGGAGAAAGCAGCTCCGGCGTGATCGAGCGTTTCCTTCAACACGGCGTGAATCTGAAGGAACGCTTCGCCGTGTTCGACGTGTCACTCTCTCCCAGCTACAATGACGCTAACAGTAGCAACATCTCAGGTACATGAGCAAGTATCCAGTAGTTCATAGTCACTAGTCAATAAGTGTGATCAGCATACTTGTCAGCCTCCACATCATAGCCTTAATTTGCAAGACCAAACCTGAATGTGTCACTTCATAAACTGTGTTTCAACCAACAGACTGTTGCATTATGGGGTAGATTTCATGGAAATGCAACAGCATTTGTTTATTTTCAACAATGGAGGGGACAGAAATGAAGAAGAGGGTCAGGGAGTCCTCCCCCAGAAAATTTTACATTCATTTCCTGCATTCTGGTGAAAATTTGTTCCTTTTCTGCCTCAATTTCTGGTGCAAAGGTCTTAATATATACAAAGGGAAACACAAACTTCAGGCAGCAGGTGACAATTCAAAATATACAAAAAAATAATAGAACATAACACAGTGAGGTTTTCAGGCTTTCTGTAGCTATTGTTTTTAAATAGCCTCTGTTCACCATCTTCCAAATAATTAATAAATATTTATAATAATAAATAGTTAATAAATAGTTAATTTTACTTTAAGGTATATATATTCCTGGACTTTAATAGCTCCTGTGTTTCAGCAGCTTTTCTGAGAATCTCTCCCACTATACTCTGACATGTCCAGAAAAAAAGTCGTAATATAACGAGACTGACGTCATTATTTAATTAGAATTCAGATATTTTGCCTATGTTTTGTCTGACTGCCGAGAATTGCATGCACCTCCAAATATTGCTTTTAAACACTGTAATATTCTTTGTGGACTTCATCAATGGTGATAAATGATTGGAAGTATATATTTTCTGAACGTTTAGAGTCTTTAATATTTTAATACACTCTGAAGAAGTACCATTCCTTGACATTCAGAAAATATTTGTGGTGATAACAGTGTTTGATTAATGAGCACAGCAAAGTGTCTGAAAAGGACCTAAAGAGGTGGATGCATAATTTTCTGGTGTGTAACTAAATACAACACGGACTGGTCTGTCGGTGGGACTGTGGTGGTGGTTTCTGACCCGTCCAGAGACTCCTGGTGTGTTCGTGTGGCCGAGCTGTCTGATCTGGATCCTGATGGATCCGTCTGCAGCCGTCCGCACGCTGTTGCCGGCGCAGCCAGAAACCTGCGAGCCCAGCCTCCATCCGCCTGCTCCTCCACCAGCAACCACCCACTGGTACCGAGCTCCGAACATGTTCAGTGTGTGGGCCTGAAAGTCACAGAGAGAGACGAGTCATGGCTGCTGTTTGAAATTAATCCTCGTGGACAAAAAATCTTATTTCTTCCATCAAACTCCGGAAGATTTCTGGAAAAACTTGAGTCCTGCTGAAAATGGCAGCTTCAGTTTGACTTCCTGTTCCTAAACAGTCCATCGTGGTAAACGTCAGCTAAAGAACAAGTCATGATACATGTTAATATCAGAATGATGTCTTCTGGTTTTTATCATCCTGACCAGCTGCACTGTTCACGTCTGTTTTTGGGTTGGTGTTGTGTTGTAGCCAGGAGAACATCGAAGGCAGGTGGGAAAGACAAACATTACTCAGGCAGAACAGAATTTTTAGGTCCAGTAGGAGTTCAAGAGTTTTTAAGGAAACCAAATATGTCTAAAATTAGTTAATTCAAACTTGTTGTAAAATCTCTTATGATAAATGCCAAATTAAAGAAATGTTTTAAGTGGCATATGGATGGAATTATATTGTTTTAAACTATTAAGACATGGGTTAACACTTTTCATTATACTGAAGGTTGCAGAAAGTGCTTTTTGAGTTCCCTCTATGTGTCTGCACAGTGTAACTGCTGCTCTGACAGCCTCCACCCGTCTGGTTTCACGCTTTCCTCCAGATGTTGAAGCAGCTGCAGGGATTGGCTCCCTTTCAGACACCAGAGCATCTGTGAGGTCCAACACTGACGTTGGTGATCAGGTCTCGCTCACAGTAGGAGGACATATTAAAGACATTTTTGGGGTGGGGACAGTTGAAGGACTTGTAAAATAAAGAAATGTTTTGGGGGTACAAGAGATATTTTTGACCTTTTTGGAAAGTTTGGGAGGTGGGGACATTTTGGGACATAAGGACATTTGCATTTTTTTTTTAAGTGTTGACATTTTAGGAAAGCACGGATGTTTTTGAAAAGTGAGGAAATTTTATTTTAAAGCTTGCCAATTGTTGGGAAAGTGACATTTTTCAAAATTGGGGACAGTTGCAGAGCCCAGGACTTTTTAGAAAAGTTAGAACAAGGCTGGGAGGCGAGGACACAAAAGCAGGGCAGTTTTTTGAAGTTTTTTTCAAAAGTGGGAACATTTGTAGCTCGTTGGGACACTTTTTGAAAATGAAAAGAAATGTTTGGACATTTTGTGGGATGACGGATTTTGTGACAATTGGGACACAAAAAGCAGGACAATATTAATGAAAGTGAGGAGATTTTCTTTGGACCGCTTAGGAAAGAGAGAACAATTGAGGACAATGTGTGACAGTTGGATACATTTTGAAAAGTGAGGACATTTTTGGAAACAAATAACATTTGTGGACATTTTTAATAATGTGAGGAACATGAGGACATTGGGTGTTGAGGTCAGGGCCAGTAAAGCTCATCCACGTGAAACGGGGAACATTGTCTCGTTGAAACAGGAAAGGGACAAACACTAAAACAAAACTGTTCCAGACAGACATTTGGCCATCAAGCGCGCTTACACAGCAGAAAACCTCAGAGGCAGAATCCTCTTCAAACTGCCCGATGATGATCCGAACATCACTTTCCTGCCAAACAAAGAAGCAACAGGTTTTATTCCTGTTCAAAGAGCTAGAATGTAAACAGATGATATATTTTACTTTCTATTATATGTACAGTATCTACTCGGTACCTTCAGCTTCCTCAAGCTGCTGCAGGCGTCTTCAGAGAAACTTTGTGTGGAAACAACCTGAACATCGGCCTTCAGCAGCTGTCTGATCAGATCCTGCTTCATCTGCACAAAGAAAGAAAATCTGATGTGATGCCACACAAAGACAATAGGAACTGGTTTCTTAGAACCTCACAGAGCTAAAAAACATAGAGAAGAGGTCATTAGAACAGTTTGGTTTGATGGGGAAGCTACAGGAAGTCATCATAAATGATGTTGTTTCAGCTTCACCTCTGAGAGTCTGGCTCCTTCCTGTGTGATGATCCCGACCCTGGTCCACTTGTAGCGCTGCAGCAGCTTCACCGTGGCCTGGTTCAGAGCTCGGTCTGAAGGCACCGTGCTGAACAGGTTCCCGTACCACTTCCTGTTGGACAGGCTGGGGGACGAGGCCGCAAAAGATACCTGAGACATCAGAGGACATGAAACACTGTAAACGCACCTGTCGTAACACACAATACAATCAGAAGTCTGAAGTGGACTGACGAGCTGTGCACCTGCACCAGGTTGAAGGCTGGCAGAGAGCGAGCGACCAGCGCCGTCACAGGTGGACACACCCCTCCAAACACCAGCAGGTACTCAGGCCCCGCCCACATGGCGTCAAACAGAGCTTTAAGGGATTTAGCAGGATCACACTGTGAAACATAAGATGAAAATATTAATAGAAGAGCAGCTTTGTCAACTGCACCTTGTTCTAAATAAAGACAAAACAAACGTTTTTAACTTAGTTAACAAGACCAGAAACCATAGGTGTCATTTACACTGGGGACGCCGGGGACATGTGCCCCCCACTTTTTGAAAGCATATGCTAAAAGTTTTCTGAATATTAGCTTGCGAGAAGAAATGTTAAATAACAATAAAACTTCTATGAGGAAGGTTTACAGTACAGGAAACATGCAATGCAAGAAACAGAACAGCCTTGTCCAAAAAAAGTAACTTAGGCTAAAAATGAAAAACAAGCTGCTGATTACTGCATTCAAAAAAACCAAAAAAACAATATTTTTATAATCTGAGTTGTCACCAATACCATGAATTTTGTTTCCCTTCGTATAAATAAAGACATTTCCACCAACAGTGAAGAAAATGTCTCCAGAATGCAGAAAATTAAGAGTTTAATGCTCAAAATCTTCTGGGGTAGGACCCCCAGAACCTCCCCCCTATTTCATCAGTGAATATTTCTTCTAAATAGGATCATCTTGTTGTCTTGTTCTTGTGACTCCAATATTAGTGACACTCTTATCAGAAACATCAACATTGTCCAAGGAAATTGTTTCTAACAAGTTGCCTGTGTATCCAACTTTAAATACTTCAGTCTCCAGTCTGTTGCTTATTAATATTTTACTACAAGCAACAAGTCCTGCTTTTCTTTTACTGTGAACAGGAAGTTGGTGGAGTCTACCTTTTTACCTGTCATTGTACCTGAGTGTGGACGTCTTACTCTCCGCTGTGCATCTTTATATACACGCCTCAGCCATTGGTATGTTTTTTATTTACAAATCCATTCTTGGCACAATTCTGACTCATTTATCTCTTTTAAATTGATATATGGAAAATACAATCTCTGTTCTCAGGACATGTATTTTTCCTGATGTCCTAACAGAACTGGAAAAGAAAGCATTTAGATTTCTGGTCTTGCTTCATGGAGCAAACTACAAACTAATGTGAAACTTCAAAACACAGCAATGCTGACTGATTTGGAAACTATGGTGAAATGTATTGAGTCCAGGTTGTTTGTGTGCAGTTGTTTTTTCTTGCCCAGCTCTTCTTCTGTGATTTTATGTTAATTTATCGTTGAAGCTTTGTGTGGCTACTATTATTGGCCGGTTCTCCCTTTAGATCTATGATCTCAGTGGGACAAACTGGTTAGAAGGTGTCCACACATAAATCTCAATCTGCAAAAAGTTTCAGAGTGAAAAGATGGTGAATCGCTGCAAAGTCATTGATTTGCAAATCACAAGTCAATATCATAGATATTTTGCTTTTAAATTCTAAACTGTTAAAGCTATCTGATTTCTGTGAAACACTCTTTAAATTAGTGGTTCCCCACCTTTGTGGCCTACGACCCCTAAAATGTATCCGGGTCCACTGATGACCCCTCCTCACTGATGTAGCTAGCAGTCTGTCTTACTCCTGAGTTCGTAGGATTTGGTCCAGCTAACAGAACCCGGTCAGGATCTCATTCAGCCCTCTGTACAGCAGTCTGAGACTAACCTGCGAGTCCAGCAGCTGCAGCTGGACCTCATAGTTTCCCAGCGGAGGTGGCTGTTTCTTCAGGTCCTGCAGAGCCAGCCGGACAGCCGGGGCCACAGCAGCGGTCAGGTTCTCCATCCCCGACCCAGAACTGATGGGCATCATCCACAGCACAGGCAGAGGGTGGCGGACCTGAGCCAGCACCGGCCCGACTACCAGCCAGCACACCAGCAGCATCCAGAACCCCTCAGCCCGTCCACGTCGCTCCATTCTCTGCTTCAACTGCAGACACTTTTCCTCTCTGCTGCGATCCTCCTGCAGCGAAACTCTAATCCTCTTGTGCCGTAAGCAGCTGAGAGTCTGAGGAGGCCGACTGAGGAGATAAAAGGATCAGCACCGACACCAGGTGTCACCAGGATTCTGCTCGCTGCTTCACAGGTGCATGTAGCAGAATAATGTCACGTTTTCATCACAGAAGAATAGAAGACCAAGAAGCTGCTGCCCGCAACATGTTGAAACCATCTGTGTGAAACTTAAAGGACAAAATTTACAAAATGAAAAGATAAAAACTAAAACACTGGAGCAACACTGGCTGCTCTGTGGGAAGTAATCTTCTTCACACTCCAGAAAACTAAACAGTCCAAAGAGAATATCAAAAGATCTGATCTAAGCTGGAACATCTTGATAATGTACTTAAATGTATGTGGAATGTCTTTTTCCATTTGCCTGCAGATTAATAATGCTGTTTGATTATTCTCTGGTCACATGGCTCCTGATTCGATTCAAAATTACACCATTTTATTTAGAAGTTCCTGTAATTTTAATTCTTGGAAGACAAAATTCTCAAGGAAAGTAAGTAAAAGTCTCAAAGTAATCAAAAACCAACACATGTAAGCCCGTCCTACAACAATCACTCATTGGATAAGATTTTGTCCCGGGATTGCCCATCTGTTAGGATTTTGGCTTTTAGACATAGGTGTCATTTACCCTGGGGACGTGTCCCCACCACTTTTCAAAAGCATAATTTGCTATAATATGTTGAGGTACGCAGTTTAAAAACAAATGAAAATGCCTTTAGAAAGCACATTAAGAAAACCTGCAGCTAAAATCTAAAAGAAACAAATGTGCAATGTGTTTCCAAAAACAGTAAGTTAACCTAAAAAAAACGTGCAGCACCACTCCGTAACTTTAACAACTTCCTGACACAGTTTGTTTTTGGCCAAGTTTTCTGTTCTCTCCCCGTGAACATGACAAAAGAGGAGGGAAGACTAAATCCTGACTTAGCATGATATTACAGGAGAAAAGTTGATCTGCAGGAGAAACAGATTTGAGAGCAGCAGAATGACTGAGAGCTGCTCTCACTGAGATTCTGTTAGATTTATATATTTTGAAATGTCACCTGCCACCTGAATTTTTTTTTTTTTTTTACATAAATAAAAACATTTCCACCATAAATTGGTACAGAAACCTTCACCAGAATGCAGGAAATGAATGTTAAATTATAATCATTAGAGATCAGATTACTGAAATTACTCCGTTTGGTTTAGCACACAGAACAGAACACAACAGAACAGAACAAACGTTCCAACAAACCCTTGTCCTTCAGTCAAAAATCACCGACAGGCAGCTACAGTGAAATTTATTTTCTGATGCATCCATTCTGCGCTCGACCTAAACAGGCCTTAAAACACACTGAGTGGAAGCATCAGATCATTTCCCCTGAGAGGAACCAAAGATATTCATTATATTCACCAAATAAAGCATGACCGGGTCCACTCATTCGTTTCACAGGTATCCAGTTAGAAAAGAAAGTGGAGCTGGTGGACAGTATTTCCTTTTTCTGCTACTTCACTATTTACTACATTCACCTGACGTCTTTAGTTCCTTTGCATAGTAAGACTTTACTTTCAAAACAGTGAAACACTTTCACTTTGCTTTTTTTTTGTTTCAAGCTACAGTAATTCACTTGTTCTGAGAAAGTTAAGTTTACAGGACACACACACATATATAATGTAAAATACTGATACTTGTAATGGAGGTTTCTATAGTGTGTTATTACTACTTTTACTTAAGTAGGTCTCTGAATTCATCCTCCACCTCTGACTGGAGGTGTTAACAACGTGCTAACTTAAACCTTTGAATCTTCAGCTCAGATACAGAGGAGACTGATGAAAGTTTGATTTGATTTGAAAGATTTCAAACTTGAAACTTGATGAAACTTAAAAAATGGCTAAGTGGCTGATTTCCCTCACAATAACAATTAGAACATAATTATCATGAAATAATATCAATATGCTTTTCCTTTAATTCTCAGGGTTAAGTTTGCTTTGTACTGGCCCACTCAATATTTAATGAATTTCCTTATATAATGTTTAGTGATGCTGTGACAGAACTAGTATTGTATGGTATATAGGAATGTGTAAGGATTAATATTATTGTTTAATGTATTGTTACTGAATTTTATATTATAAAATGAGAAACAATGCCTCCTTGGAAGCTGCTAATGACTAACTGGATGCCTTTTCATGATGCTCCTACCCATTTGCCTTCCAAAAAAGGACCACAATGGAAATGAGCCATCTGGCTTTATCATGTTTTTTTCCTTTTGATGGTATCTGTAGCTGGGGCGTCTCTTGTTGGAGGGACCACTTTTATATTTACAATCAATAAAGAAGCTCAAAGTTGAGCTGAGCCTGATCGTGTCCATTGTAGACTAGTTGGTAGCAGATTTGATTCATCGTCTGGGCTCTGTTGATATTTCCTGATGAATCCATCCAACATGTGTTACGATATTTCACTCAGAAACTTAAGGGAAGGACAGACTGAGGATTTTACAGACTGATGAACTTGCAGGTGATTTCAGGGAATTTGCGTGTGATTATACTTATTTTTGCCTTTGGGACTGAACAGAGGGAACCTGGACACAACTTCAGCGTGAAACAAATAAAAAGCTCTTTAATTAACTTGAAAAAAAAACACATTTTCAGAACTCAGATATCAGGCTCGAACACACACACACACACTCGAAAACCTGTTTGACTCAAGATCCACATTTCAGCAGATAGAAAAACCAAATGTCTTCAAAGACTCAAAATACGTTTCATCCAAACCTAAAAAACAGTTAAAATAAAAAAACAGGGTTGGTGAACAGCAATCATGAATTTTTTGGTTGATCATGTTTTAGCCAGTTACCTATAAATCAAACATCACGTTCTTGTTGAAAAATGTCCAAATCATAATATCAGTTTGAGCAGGGAGCTAAAACCCTGCACTTATATACTGCAAAAATCCAAAGAGCTTTACTTTTTGCCATCAGATACACACCGACGGCAGCCATATGCAAGGTGCTGGTTTGACCATCGGAGCAATTTGCGGTTCACTCTGACAGGTGGACAGGAAGTCAATTTCTAAATGTCTTACAAAAGCACTACCAGGGATGTTTCATTGCAACATTTCTTGCTCATAAATGCATTAACTAATTTCCATAAAGTTATTATTGACAATAAAAAGAAATGTTGACAACGCATCAACTTTGAAAATCTCTTCAGGTTGATATTTACAGAGATGATATGAAATTGCAGTAAAGGTGCACTGAAGGAAGAAAATCAATCTCTAAATCTGATGGTTGATTTAGAAAATGAGCATCATGAATGTAAAGATTTTTTAAGCTGTAGTTATTGTACTAAAAAACAGCTTTAAGTGCCCACTGAGTGTCCGCTTCATTCTCCTTCACTGCGTTTGTCTTCTTTACGTTCATGCAGTTTGTAAAGCTAAATCAACTCTGTCCTTTAGCCGCCTCTCTGGACCGCCCAGTCTGACGACCGGGTCCCTCCCTCTTCCCCAACCGCCGCCTCCTCCTCCCTTCTTCCTCTTGTGTCCTGGTCTCTGTCCGGTGGATCCTCCACCCTCCTCCCTGTTAGCCCACAGGGTGTCGTAGCGGCCTGGCGCCTGGTATCCTGGCTGACTGCAATCAAGCGGCTCTGTGGAGAGGAGGATCCAGATGGCGGGCACGTTCCGGTTGACCGTCAGGCTGTCCAGGCCGACGGCGGGCTCGAGCGGCTCCCACACCTCCACCACTGTGCCGAACATCACCTTGGTGAGCTGGTGGAGCCCCTTCACACGCCGCTTCACAATCTCAGCGCACGTGATGGCCTTAGACACGCCCTTACCCGTCGCCGTGAAGATGATCTGTTTGCAGATTGGCCGGCCCGGAGCTTCTACTTGTCCTTCCACAGCAATGCCTCCTTCCTCAGGTGCGGGGCGTCCCTGGTCCTCAGCTGCACCGGGTTTGGCCTCCATGCGGCTCAGGGCGTAACGCAGCAGGTTGCGGATTTTGCTGCCGTCTTTGACTCTGATCTCTGGCGTGTCGGGGGGAAGGCCGGGGAATGGACAGACAGATGGCTGCTCCACCGTCCGAGCCTTACTGTAGTTCTCCATCTGCAGACAGAGGACAGACAGATGCAACAGATGTGGAGTACAGTCAAAGTACAGACAAATATGTACAAAACAATTTGTCTAAAATCATCCAACTGATGTTTAAACAATGACCTGTGTTCCACTGATATACATTACATTAGGACAACCTTTTACATGTAAAAAACAAAAACTAGTCAATTTGAAGGATGACAACACTGAAAGATAATGTTTTTATATACATCTCTACCACAAGGTGTCACCAAGACACTAAAAACTCTTCCAACAGAGCAGGTGGCTGCAGGTCCTTATGGTGGAGGTATAGATGCACATCCTGAATGATAACAGGACCTGCTAATATTAACATCCATGTAACTTCACTGGAGGAGCTCTGCGATAACGTTAAGCTGCAAAATCTGGGAAAGACCTCTACAGAAAAAATTCAAACCAAATTCAATTTAAAGATTACAATGACACTTTATCTGGAGAAACTTTTCCTTTGAAAATCGGCAATAGTTTAACCTGGAGGAACACAACAAATTGGCTTTGTTTTCCAAAAGAAATCTGGGTTTATATCATTTAATTCCACAGTGAAGTAACATTTAAAAGATTACAGTGAATGTCGCGTTTCTTATTTCTACCGTGATACGTTTGGAGTCAACAAGCTAGTCAACTGAACAATTAAACTAAAGCCGACGGTTCTTGATGTATGCCGAATTAAGGTACTCGTCATATTGATTTAGAAAACGTGTTAAGGCATGACCTACCGTGAGTGTGGCTTCACCGATAACAACGAAAACGTTAAATCTACAGTGTTTCTAACGGAGATCGGCGCGATGACGTTTCTTTATTTCTGTTACGTTTTGACACTCAACCAATGTTAGCATGATAAGGAAACTTGAGAACTTTCATATGCAGTCAATTAACTTACATAGACGTCATGTAGTTCAGCTAATGTTAAATAAACTGACTGCGTTTTCAGCAATGTGTTAGCAAGCCCGGCTAAGCTACAGGCTAATATCCTCATTTATGTTCACGGAAATGTATGAATGCTAAAAACGCCAGAGTCATGATACATGTGTGATTAACGTTACTTTGTTAGAGTATCGCTTTAAGTAATTTATGTTTATAATCTTACCGGGTGGGATTTTTCGGGCTACTGGACTCTCCACATGTTTACTTCTCCTGCAACGCTTTACGTTACCATATAACGGTGGAAACTGTCGCAAACTGCCAGTTTTTTGTAGTTCTTTGATAGTTGAGCTTAAAGGCCGTTAACATCTTTACAGCAGCTTGTAACTGAACTTAATTCATAACACCGTGAGTGGCAAACGACCAAATGGAAGACACGAAGATGTACGGCTACTGTAATAGAATTTTTAATGGTTTATTTCACGTGTGCTTAAAGCACGGGAAATTGTGGTTTGTAGTTCTTTTCAACCGCTACAAGTGTTTCCCGCCTTTCAGCCACAGGAGGCAACAACGAGTCAGACAGGTAACGTTACTGCTGAAAGAAAATGGCGGAGACGACGCCGCTCTCGAAAACCAAATCCGACAAGCCACAGAAAGGTGAGATTTATGCGTTTTATTAAACTATATGAAATAAAAATACGTATAAGATGATGAAAAGCTGCTTAAACTTTACAATGGAGCTGCTAAAATTGACTTTCTGGACCATATTTCAAATTCACACTGGTAACGGTAACTTAACGTTAACCTGCTAGCAACACGCCCCCACCAGCGCAGCTTCGCGGTGGTTTTACGCAGCACTGTTTTCAGTTAGGAATATATATTTACTATAATATAAACTATCTCTATATTTCCCAACTACAGGTACGTTTAATTCTAACTTAAATGTGTCTTTTTAACTTTTTGGGTCTTCAAAGTTAAGCGTTGGCCTAGCGTTATTTAACGTTAGAATGTCGACGCATATTAGCTTCAGATTCGGCAGTTAGAAAACTTAACTTAACGTTAAGGGAAAGTTAACCTAACGTTACACGACCAGTCCTCCGTTTTTTGTACTTATTTAACGTTACTGTTGTCATATTTCCCAACGACAGGTACGTTTAATTCTAACTTAAATGTGTCTTTTTAACTTTTTGGGTCTTCAAAGTTAAGCGTTGGCCTAGCGTTATTTAGAATGTCGACGATGATATTTAGCTTCAGATTCGACAGTTAGAAAACTTAACGTTACCGTTAAGGGAAAGTTAACCTAACGTTACACGACCAGTCCTCCGTTGTTTACCTATTTAACGTTACTGTTGTCATTTTCGGCCAAGCCCTAACTCTGTTTGAAACACTTTATAAGATTTGCACAACCTTTTTGTGTGAAAATGGAAAAAGGGCATTTTCACTGTTTTTTTGCTTGTAACGAAAACTCACGTTAGAACCAGAATAACATTAGCAATGGGTAGCACCAACTATGTGTAAGTTCAAACTTAAGACTTGTTTGAACGTAATTTCTAACCTATTGTACTGCTTTTCCAGTCCTATATTGTAGTTCTGTGACTAAGTTACTGTATAGCAGCTTTGCACGATTCAAAAAAAAAAAATTTTTTTCTAATACTGGCTCTTCATGTAGGCCTCCATTTCAGCTCTCTGTCTGAACAAGCTGTAGATGCTCCTGTCTCTTTAATGCTACCCCTCTCAAAACCCACCGTCTTCTGATTGGCCAAGACCTGAAGAATGTTACCAGGCTGTTGTTGTTGCTGGGCAGAACAGGCAGGCTGAGCGTTGCCATGCGTAACTGTGGGAGCACATGACCATATAGGGCAGTGGTCACTAACAGGCGGACCGCGGTCCGGATCCGGACCCAGCCGCTGTCCTCTCCGGACCGCCGACCTACAGCCGATTTATTGAGACTTACTACCTCGTGACAGAGCGTTTCTATTTTAACCCGCGCAGGTTTTCTAGCATTTACTGTACTGGTTCAGCGGCCCAGGAAACTTACAGGCCAATCGCATCGTCTTATGTGATTCTGCTCAGCCAATCAAATCTGTGCATTGGAGTCGAGTCCGCAACCGCGTGTGAGATCCACCGGAGACGTTTCGATAACGCACACCAGTGTTTCCCACAGAATGACAATGTAACTGTGGGGAGGGGATATTGACAACTTATATACAGCGCCTCCAAAATCCGCAGCATTCCAACATTAACTTAGCTCTCCTTTGCATGCTGGCTAAAAACTTTTTTTAAGCTGGGTCTCTGTCATTGACAGCGTTGTTATGGACAGATTTGTGCAGCGGTGTTCCGTGAGGGAGAGAGAGAGAGAGAGACAAAGCAAGAGCAAATGCGCTACAGCGCTCTGCGATCAAATACGATTTTAAATAGGCTTATAAAAAAAACAAAAAACTGGAAATCAATCTCTGGCAGTCAGCATTGATATTTGTGGCTTTGACGGCCGCCACAAATAAATGAACATATGGGAAAAGACATATCTCAAATATCTCCAATCAGCTGGCAGGACAAGCTAGAGCTCACGTTTCTCACTGAACCAGAGAAAGTAGGAAAGGGGTTTATAAGAGGGAATGAAAGAGAGGAGGCATTTCAGCTGTTCATTTGATGTGTTGAGTGTTTATTATAAAATTGGTTAAGACTACACTTCATCACTTCAAGCTACCCTTTTTATTTCATTTTTCTTAAAAAAAAAGGACTATTTTAGTTTACTTAAATTTAGAATTAATTATTATTTATTATCTCTCCAGTTTAATGTGAAAACTGAATATTGTTGAAATATTGTCAGTTGTTGACTAAAAACATGTATGTTGATACACATACGTTATGGCACTGAATGATAACGCAAGTTAGTCGGTATGATGTTCCGGACCTTCGCTCCGGGAAATTTTCTCTAACTGGACCTCTTTGAATTCTAATTGAATACCCCTGATATAGGGAATACTGGCTCGTTATTACCTAGAAGGCAGCCATTGGTAGAAAAAGCAGTTCAAAAGTGTGGGCCTTTCTAATAGAGCGTTTCTCAATCTGTGTTCTTGTCTGTAGTTTGTGTTCTTGTGAAACGTCATCTTTTGTGGCCCAAGTACTGTCCCAATACACAAGTTTGCATTTTGGCAAGAACGGTTAAAAATCCCGTAAGTGTTCCTCACACCCATTTTACCCAGGATGCATTGGTTGGTAACTTGTTTCAGACATGCAGACCATTCCAGCCAACACGGCAGAGTAAAGACCCACAGCCTTAAAGATAGTTTTAACATTCGTACCGCTGTAATTCTGTCATTACAGTAATTTTGTAAGGAGTTAAAACAAGAGACATCTGGATGATAGATGACAGAAAAATAGTGGACAAAAAAATCTGGTCTTGTGAAACTTCGGAAAAATTAAACAAATAGAAAGAGAAAAGGGACTGTCTTTCTTTATTACTATTATTGTTATATTATACATTACATTATAAGTGTACGGTAGAGTTGTGGTCACAGTATTTGCCTTTTTATTTGCTTTTATAATATGTATGTACTGTGTGTGTGTGTGTGTGTGTGTGTATGTATATATATATATATATATTCTCCCATAATCCCATCCCAGACTGATCTTTGTGTGTTATTTATTAACTGCTCTAGCTTTTCCAACTTATTTGTTCAGAGAAAATAATGGCGCAATATGATGTCAAATTGCATATTCTTCACTAGAAAACATGAAATTTTCTTGGGAGGACCCCAAGAAAATTGCAACCCCATCCATCGCTCCCGTCACTCCCTTAGCCACTCCCGCACTGCCACTCTGGAACAGAAAGAAGCTGAGGAGAAAGAGAAGGAAGAAAAGAAGAGAGAGAGCAAAGAAGGAAGAAAAACAAGCACAGGAGGCACCTCCTGAGGAAGATGGGGAACACTGTGCTGTCTGCAATAGAGTTGGTCCCACCTGGCTCAGGAGATGGGGCCATTGATGAATAGATCCAGTGTGATCTCTGCCATTTGTGGTTCCACTGAGAGTGCACAGGGATGGAGGAAGTGACAGAAACTGAGTGGCTCTGCCATTAATGTCTGTCTGCATGACGGTACACACACACACACACAATAATAAATAGTGCACATGCAAAACAAACGCATCCTACCGCTGATATACTGTTAATTAATTCTGTTAATTAACTGTTATTTTAATTTTAATCAGTTTTATATTGAATAAAAATTATTTTCAATGGTGCGCATACACACTTTTCAACACTCACATTCACATACACACACGCAGTATCCAAATCATTTATTAGTTTCAGTTTTTGATCTTGACCTGGGTCCCGTTTCAAAAAGGAGGTTAAGTGAAAACTCTGAGTATGTTAACCCAAAAATTAGGGAAACTCTGGGTTTTCCGTTTCAGAAAGGGAGGTATGTTAAACCTGAGAAAGCAGAGTAAGTTGACGAGAGGTAACTTATACTCAGAGTCAGTTACCATTGCAACTTACTCTGTGAACCTAACCTGGTCGGGAGCAGGTTTTCTTCAGTAAACCCAAAGTTTCTTTTGGTTTCCTCCCCTTTTTTAAAGAGGAAGTGGTGTTCAAAACACCTCATTGATTCTTTCAGTACATTCATTCATTACGCACATTTCAGTCACAGAGAACATCAAAAGGAATGAAATGGCATGTCCTTTTATGGACGATCCTGTTGAAGAGGCTGTATTAATTAGTAGGGAGTTACATTTACGTCGGGAGAGGATTTTGAGGCCCAGAGTGGATTTTTGCTGTCATATCCCTATGCATTTTCATTTGAGCGGTATTGTCTTTCTTTACAGTCAATAAGATACATCCATAGTATTAATATAGTATAATAGTATTAATGTGCAGGTACACTGACAGCATGTGACATTATGACAGTTGGGTTATAACATTCTAAAATAGTTCTTAATTACTAACTACAAATTACATCTTCAAGAAGTCTAATTAGATTAATGTAATAATTTATAAAAGTATTGGTCTACTTACTAATTTGGTCTACTTACTTATTAATTACTTTCTAAATCCAAAATCAGCCTCAACCACTTGAACAATAAGGCGAGACAAGAAACTGCACTTCTAATGCTTTCAAATAAACAATATACAATTGCATGAATTATTCTTGAATTGACTAGGTATGTTATTTTAACTGTTGAAAGTGACAAGCTGAAAACACTTAAAACTGAAAAGACTCTAAATAAGGCAATTACTCCTGCTGCTCTGTATTTATGTACTTATACACTTTATATATGCAATTTTTGAACAGTAATATTCAAAATGTATCGGGGCTTTTGTTATATGGAACATATTTTACCTTATGGATACCTTCTGGTTTGGTTTTACATATAAGCCATTATGGGATTCTGCCACGCCTTTACATGTTATTTTTATATTTCCTTCATGTGTTTGTATTCATGTGTGTAAAACAAATCAATGAATAAACAAACACTAGCAGCATTAGGTGACAAAACACAGAGTTCAATAAGGATTCGCCGATCCTTTAAATTATGCCTCATCTTGATGTCATATCATTTAAGCCAGAACGCATGAGGACTTCCTCTGTTGTCTTTCTGTTAATGTTTATTGTCACAGTGTTTGTTTTTCATCCCTTTGCACCCATTGAAGCTGTGGCACAACCTCAAAATCACAGTCTTTGTGTTTTTTTTCAGAGAAGAAAGCAGAGAGCTGCCGCTGACAGAAACCTGAGGCTGGTCTGATGCTCCTGGCCGGCCCTTTTTCACACTGTGAGCCCGTCTGGCACCGCTCTGCCCTATTGGCAAATCAACGATGTGCAAGTACACATACCAGGTAAAATGCCTTGCAATGTGTGGCGTGTAACATGGTGCTAATTTACCTCATTAAAACGAAGCAGCAGCAGCTGTAAAATTCTGCTATAAAGGGGTTTATAAACCACAGTGTGACGACTTTGCATTCCTAACCCCGCATAAAGCTGCAGATGGTTCTGGATTTTTGAGGCAAATACCAAAAAAGATATTTGAGGGGCTAAAACTTTTAAGAATCAGGTATGTAATTTTTCTGGATTAATCTGGAATTCCGGATTTTCCGACCTGAAAATGTGATGCATGTGAATCATGCAGATCTGTAATAAAAAAAAAAGTGAGGGGTACAGGACCTGGCCGAGTGAAATGGACAGGATCTAGGGTGACGTGTGTAAAGTTTTCTTCCTTTCTAAGTATCAACAAGGGTGTTCGTTTACGCTCAGCTGCCAATTCCACACCTGCGCAGTGTGTACCACACACGCATCTCGCGCATCAGTGGTACATATCGTGTTAGGCAGTAATAGGCGTACTGCGATATTACTTTTCCCAGTAAAGAGTAATGTAACGGATTATTATTTCCACAGTTGTATTATTACAGTTACTAATCCAAGTAACGCTGCGCTACTGAACGTACCATCCTTGACGTGAATGCACGACCCCGCTTCAGCTCAGTGGCACCGGATCTTCTGTTGTTAAAGTCAGCTGTTAGCCAAGAAGCTAAAGGAGCACAGGGAGAGAGAGGTATTTTCGACAGCTGTAAGTAATGTTACTGTGTCACAGTCAGATATGCAAAGAACATCGTTGTAAACTTTGTGCGACCAGCAAAAAGCTTTCAACTGCGAACAGTTCTACATTTATACTGAGGCTAATTGAAGCATCAGCTAAAGTAACACAGCAGCGTGAAACTCAGAGAAACTCTGGCCGCAGCTGCCAGGATGCTTGGGCTCATCGGGAGAGAGTGGCGTTATAATAGGCTATCACCCAATAGTGGGCCTAAGTAGAATAGCTAATATTTCTTTTTTAAGGAGTAGGTCTAAAGCCTCTGCTGAGTAACTAGTAGGTAATGTTATTTCTGAGTAACTTGCCCAAGTTACAACTGAGTTGACAATAAGGATAAATTGGGAATATTGCTTGTTACAGGCTATGTCTAAAGTTAACTTGGACTTTTTTATTGATCACTCATCTAGCCTATATTTACACCTTTTGCTGTATGAACGGATGCTTTTTAAGCCGTCCTTATGTTAAAGATTTTGGCACGTCATTCATTTCTTGTGAATGGTTGTGACAGGGTTTAGGCTATAGAAGGCCTTTTCACATGGGTTGCTCAACAACAAACAGGCAGGCGAACGCTCAGTTAAAAAATAAATACAAAATAATAATTATTATAGAGAGGTTGCGATGGTGCAGTGGATTAGACACTTTGATTCCCACTGCAACACATCCATTAAACTTAACCACTTATTGTCATGGGTCCTGCTTTACCATCCATGTTAGGGCCGCCGCCAGTTTAATCGGCATCGGGGGAGTATGTTTTCCTGCTTTTTTGCCCTTTGCCAATCACATGCCTGAAGAATATACTGTCCCACATTTATTGTTTTAGCCTTTCAGTCCACCCTCCACTTTGGTCCAAACTGAAACTTCTCTTGGACAGATTGCCATGATATTTTGGACAAACACTCACGTTCCGGAACATGACTAACTTGTGTTATCTTTAAGGGCCATAATGTATAGTATCAACATATGTTTTTAGTCACCAACGGACTGTCAAATCAATAATATTTCAACAATATTTTTGTTTTCACATCAAACTGGAGGGATATAAATTAATAACTAATAATACATTCTAAAATACAGTTTTGTTATATGTGCATCTTAAAATAAAGTGCTTCATTTCAGGAAAAAAGGAAATAAAGTGTAGCTTGAATTGATTGAAGTGTAGTCTCAACAAATTTAATGATAAACACTCTAAAACACATTTTAACAATTGAACAGCTTTAACCCTCTGAGGTCGGTTGATGCGGGGGCGTGTCAACGCGGTGTTTACTAAATGTTTCTATTAATATCTCCGCGATCATGCAGCACACAGAAAAGGTTCAGTATATATTATATTGCCTTAATCGAGAGATTCTCAGCTTCACGGTGCTTATTCTCGCGAGATTGTACGTGACTCACACGTCGAGCTAGGGGGAAGACAAGATAGCCTTTCACCTTGTGTAATTGGTGGGTTAGCCTGTCTGTCTGCATTTTGCATGAAGCTAACCAATAGACGCTCTCAAAATCCCTAAGGACCCACCCATCACCTCACAGTGGGGGAAATACAAAGCTGATGAGAAAGGGGGTAAAGTCTGCGTGAAAAAAACATGGAAAAAACATGTATAAAGAAGCGGGAAAAATAAGAAGACGCGGACAGAAAATGGCGAAGACGCCTGCATTGAAAGAAGTTGTTGCAGCGGTTTTGGAGAGCAGCGACGAGGATGAGGGACAAGTTTCAGGGCCTCACTGTTTTGATTCCTACGATGAGGAGGATTACAAAAATGAGATCCATTTGACGACGGGTAAGCCTGTTTATTTTATAAAACCTTGCTTGCAATGGTGCACTTAGTGCTTAGCTAACTGTGACCATCGTGGCTAAAACAACCTGCGTCTGTGCGGCCTTCTGTTTCAGTAAGTTATGAACTTTGCTAAATTGACTGCCCCTTTAGTTTACTTAGTGTAAAAGTTATTGTGTAAAACTGGGATACACTTTCAAATTGTAACGTTGCAGGCATGTCGGCTGTTCTCTGTGATATCCTTTTGATAACTCATGTAATATATCTTCACCTCCATTCACAATTTCAGTTAATTCTTGAAGTGATGAGTGTTTTGGCCATTGACTATTTTATTATAGTACTTGTACAGATGTAGTCTTTTATATCGTTTTATGTATTTATGTTCAGTATATAAATACTAAACGAGTGTAAATAGAAGAGACAGTGGGCGGGCAGCACAGATAATAAATTGGAATAGATACAGAGAGTACAAAGATTAGCTGAAGGGAAATCTGTCAAAGCCTCACACATCCTCCACATTGTTGTTAGGTGTAAAGTGATGCGTGTGTGTGAGGGTGACCTAAAGGAAGACCAGAGAGGATGTGTAAACTTTCTTTCAGTGAAACTGAAAATGCAAGCCCTAATTTGTTTTTGTTTTTTTGAGAGGATTCCCAGCTGCCCAGGGCACCAAACACAGGCACCATGACGTGTGCCTGCCACCAGGTCACCACCAGGACCCCAACATCAACCTGCACCCCCATCTACTCAGCATCCAGCTCCACTGTCTTGGAGCTGAAGATGGACAGACCACCACCATCGCTCCCCATCTCCAGGTTTCAACCAGCTCGGACACAGGGCTATGCTCATAACATGCAAATTATGTAAATAGTGGGGATTTTCTGTGTTTTTAATACATAGTTAGTCTTTATAAAGTTAAAACTTGACAATTTGTACATTATGTAAATATTGTCAGTTGTGTGTTTTTACTTCTGTGTGGCTTTTATATACATAGTAAACCTTTTGCTTGAAAGAAAGACCTGTTGTAATGCTTATTTTTTATTTGCACACATCCCCATAAAGCTTGATGTGTAGTAGGAAGTGATTATACAGTCCTGTTTTATTTCAGTCCCTCTAACATGCTAGGTGAAAGTAGAGTCACATACAACACTTGTACTCAAAAAACAATTGTTCAAAATGTCATTTTAGACAATTATTATGCATTATCTACAATTTTAGTAATTTATGTCACTACTTTTGTGACCCCAAGACTTTGGTAAACCCATTTCAAGCACCAAAATAATTCATCCACATGAGTAATGGTATGTTTTCATAAGAGATTTGAAGAATTTCAAAAATCGGACTTACATTTTTCAACTTTAGGGCCACAGTATCTCTCGCTCTCTCTTTACACAATGCTCTATGAGAAGTGGTGGGCTCATTATAAAGAGAGCTGGGGGTTTTCTGCACATTTTGATATAAAACACATGGTATCATGTTATGCAATTGCCTTTTAAAAGGTGAAATTAAGAAGATATGTAAAATCGAAGAAAAAGTGAAAAAATACCCTTAAACCTCAGAGGGTTATTGCCTCCTCTTCTCTTTCATTTCCCAGGGCTTAAAGTTCTCCGGCACTGTGCCGGAATTCCCGCGTCAGGTGTTTTTTGTATTAGACAACATATATATTAATGTCTGTGGGAAATATTCGTGCATCTTTTTTTAAAACTGTTGTTGACGTTTGTGTGTGAAGCGCCAGTCTTCCTCTGCAAAATTGGTGGCTCGTTGTCTCTGTTGGGAGAAAGTGGACTGGCACTTCCTGGCTACATGGACACTCATTGGCTATTGTAAGCTGTGAACAGGGTATGAAATGAAATTTATGAAATTTCTATTTAGTCAATTAAGGTGTTTACATGCCAACTGTAGTTAGGCTAATATATAACTCATAACTGTGTGTATTTATTGAAATAATAATGTGTTTTGGACTAAATATTTTACTGGATTGGATCGTCAAGACCTTTGCCAGCTTAACAAGACCATTTTTGTTAGAATGTAATCCACTGGTGGACTACTTTTGATTTTAGACAGTGTTTGAAGTGGGCCACTGGTAACAGTGGGTTACTTCTAGGGGTGGGAAAAAAAAATCGATTTTTAGATGCATCGCAATGTGGACGTGGAAGATTATGGATTGATGTCTAAAAATTCATTATTGAATGTTAATTGATAAAGCAATGTTGACGGAAAGCAAAAGGCGGAACCCGGGCAAGTTCAGTGCCCGGATCGTCTGCGGAGCGCACACAACAGCCTGTATTCCGCACACCACTGCTGCAGAATAAATAACCACCCTACTAAAATGTCACACAATCATTACTATCAATGCTCAAGTGATTATTTTAACGCACACTGCGAGCATGGTGACGCTCGGCAGCTCCCTGCATATTGTGTGTGAGGCCGAGCGAGCAGCAGAACATGATGATGATGTTAGCGGAGAAATTTTGCAAGTTTCTGCCTGGTAGTGAACGTGGAGCGTAGGTCGCTGTGTCTATTAATAAAAGTCTGTAGTTTCCCCAACTGCTGGAAGAGTGAAGGCTATCATCTCCCCTGTACAAGGGCTTGCTCTCTGTCCCCCACACCAGACTCTGGAGCCTTCAGCGTCGCAGCCCCCCCCTCCTGGAACTCACAGAGATCCGAAATGCTCCCTGTCTGGACACTTTCAAAGATTCATTCAGGCATTCAGTCCTGAATGACTTTTTGTTTACTAGTAGCTATGTGGAAAGCGTCCTTTGGGTCCCGTGAAAGGTGCTAAAAAGATTTATTTATGTAACATCAGCTAAATTAGTGACAAAGTAATATTAACTGGCTATATGTCATTACTAACTAACCTTCAAGGATTGAGAACATCTGGTTCAAGCTTAGACTAAACTGGTGTACAGCTCTGTCCTGTACACATACTGTGGCCTATGCCATGATAATTATTTTTCAGTTTTTAGAGTCTGACGACTGGATGTTAATGAAATGAGGGACAATGGAGATGAGGTTAATAAAGTAAATTAGGGATGCAAACTAGTCCTTTTAAACTAATTAAGAGATGTTTCTTTTGGATTTCAATGCATACTTAAATGCTTAGTAATTATCCAGTATAGAAAAAAATGATGCATCGATAATCGTTTTATAATCAAATCGCATCCCTCTGAATCGTAATCGAATGGTGAGGTGCCCAGGGATTCCCACCTGGTTACTTCTACATTTTACTCTTTGGCAACCCGGGACTTTCTTTGCGTACAGATGAGCTCTATGTGGTGCTCATCTGTTCCCATTCTCGCCTGTCTGTCAGATAGAAGCTCAAGTGCCTTTTGTGCAGCCATCAGCAGAAAGTAGCTATCACAGTAACTTTTCGTGCACTGATTAATATCAGCCAGAATGGGGCGGGACATTAAAAAGCTTGATGCGCTACAACAAACTTTTAAAATGTTGAACTTTTTCTGCGTGAATGATTATTGATGAGTTAGTACTTAGCATTAACTATTTAGAGACTAAGCACCATGTAGATAATTTTGAAATAATGATTTCTTTATTATGTGAATAGTCGATATGGACTAAAATGAAATCTTTTATCATGATAACAATCTGGCCGTATTGCTCAGTGTTAAGTACCAGCACCTACCGTAATTTCCGGACTATAAGCCGCAACTTTTTTCCCACGCTTTGAACCTTGCGGCTTAAACAATGATGCGGCTAATATATGGACTTTTCCTGCTCTGATTTTTCCCGCTTTCAAAAGACGCATTCTGTGCCGTGCTCAGTTTTTGGCGGCATGAAGCTTTCATTAGACCAATGAAATTGTCGTACGGGCTAAGGTCAAACAACTTTTTTGGTTACTGTTTAGATTAAATGCTCAAACTTCCCATCATTCTGATCACGGTAGTCATCTTGTCACCCTCATCATGGCAAAGGTACGGAGAAATGCATATGATGCAGCTTTCAAGTTAAAGGCGATTGATCTGGCTGTTGGAAAAGGAAATAGAGCTGCTGCACGGGAGCTTGGTCTTAATGAGTCGATGATAAGATGTTGGAAACAGCAGCGTGAGGAATTGACTCAGTGCAAAAAGACAACTAAAGCTTTCAGAGGGAAGAAAAGCAGATGGCCCGAACTAGAAAATGAGCTCGAAGACTGGGTCAACACACAGAGAGCAGACGGCCGAGGTGTTTCAACTGTGCAGATCCGACTGAAAGCCAAAACAATCGCCACCGCAATGAAGTGTGAGGATTTTAGAGGTGGACCATCGTGGTGTCTCAGATTTATGAGACGTAAAGGCCTGTCCATCAGGGTACGGACAAGTCTGTGTCAGCAGCTCCCTCCCGACTACAAGGAAAAAGTTTCAAACTTCCACAAATTCACTGATGCAAAGATAGCGGAACATTCCATTGGCCCGCACGACATCATAAATATGGATGAGGTTCCTCTGACGTTTGACCTGCCTCTCACTCGGACTGTCAACAGAAAAGGCGAATCATCCGTCACGCTGAAAACAACTGGGCATGAAAAAACGCACTTCACCTGTGTTCTGAGCTGCAAGTCAACAAGAAAGGATGGATGACGGAAAGCCTAATGCATGAATGGCATACGGAGTGTTACGGCAAGCGACTGGGAGGATTCTTTCACAGGAACAAGGCATTGCTTGTTTTGGACAGCATGAGGGCCCACATAACAGATTCGGTGAAAGAAGCCATCAAGAGGTCAAACTCAATTCCAGCTGTGATTCCTGGGGGCACAACAAAGTACTTGCAGCCACTCGACATCAGTGTCAATCGCGCATTTAAGGTGGCGCTCCGTGGTCAGTGGGAGGCTTGGATGACAAGTGGGGAGAAATCCTTCACTAAAGCGGGCGCATCGCGAAGAGCAACTTATGGTCAAGTCTGCGAGTGGGTCCTGACAGCGTGGAGCATTGTCAAAAAATCCACCATCATCAACGGGTTTCGAAAGGCTGGACTGCTGCGTGTTGAAGAGGGCTCAGCGGGGGATTTGCCTCCGGATGAAAGTGACGACAGCGACAATGAAAACGATCCAATATCGGATGAAGCAATTCTGAGGCTATTCAACTCCGACACCGAAGGAGATGACTTCAGTGGTTTCAGTGTACAGGAGGAGGAAGATAGTGACCAATGACTTTCTTGGTAGGCTACTGTTTACTGCTTGATTTATTTTTGTAACAAGCCGTGTTTCGTTAAAGCCTATTTATTTTTGTGACAAGCCGTGTTTCGTTAAAGCCTATTTATTTTTGTGACAAGCCGTGTTTCGTTAAAGCCTGTGTTAAGTTCATTTGTTTCAATGTACCGGTAGGCACCTGCGGCTTATAGACATGTGCGGCTTATTTATGTTCAAAATAATATTTTTTTTAAAATTCTGTGGGTGCGGCTTATATTCAGGTGCGCTCAATAGTCCGGAAATTACGGTATATTTTCCACTTCAAGCATTGATTATAGGTGGTGGCAGAAAATGTTACCAGAATGCAGGAAATTAAGTGTTTAATGCTCTAAAACTTCTGGGGGGAGGACCCCATGACCCCCAACCCTCTCTCCCACTCCCCCAATCATATATTTACACATTTACACACTGCTCATCTTGTTGTTGTGAAGTGTCGTGTTTCCTCATGTTTTGTGAGCTAAATGTAATGTCACACCCCTAATCAGAACCCCTATGTCCCCATCAGTTAGATCTGTATTTGATGCTCTGTTGATACTTGTAAGTTGTTCCTCAAATGTAAGTCGCTTTGGATAAAAGCGTCTGCCAAATGAGTAAATGTACTCTCTTGCCCATAAACCCCAAACACATTTCAGGCTCAGAAAAATGTCTTGCTTTAAGTATTGTTTGTATTCTCTGTTCCCTCAGTTCAGATTTGAGTAGATACTTTCAGTACCAAAGTTCGATACCTAAAGGTTCTTGTTAATGCCAATGAGCCAATCAGCATGCAGCATTCTTGATGTGCCCACATCTAAAAGTGATTGTAATTGGCTGTAGTGATGTAAACACTACCTCGCGGCGGTTACGCACAGAGACGTGGCTCGTGGATGTAAAAGATGCGTAGAAAATAAAAAGTGTGTCTTGATGCAAAAGCTCGCGATGCAATATTTGCGACGCAAGATAATTGCTGCTAAGAGACGACGCGACAAACCTGTTGAAGACCTTGACTGTGCGTGAAATAAATTTAAGAGCAGAAAGTCGCTCCGTGTTTGCTGCAACGAGACAGAGACGAGATCATCGTCTCAGCGCTGTGCTGCCACCGAGCTTCAACACGCCCACCGTACGAGCAGTGTTGGGTAGCAGTGTCGCTACCAGTAGCACCGTTACTAGTTTAACGACATTTCTCAGTAGCTTGGTGGCAGCGTTGCTGTTTTCTGAATCAAATCAAAGATCTTTTATTGACAGAGTAGCTCGGCAGCTTCCACACGCGCTACATTTTTCTAAGTGTTTCTGAAGGATCAGTTAAGTGACGCACACAGACCTGTATGTGCAGTCGGCGGAAGTGACATGATGGCTGATGTCTGCGACTTTGCTGCAGTGGATTAAAGAGTTTACTTTCTGTTGTGATAGTTGTCGCCTGGACACCTCTTCCTCTAGTGAGGAGGAAACTTTGATATGTAGAGGCAGAAACATGTTTCCATGAGATGAGATGAGAGATTTCTCTCTCTTTCTCTCTGCCTGCTGCCATGAATGTTTAGGTTGCCATGGTGCCAAACCACAAATTCACATATAAACAATAAAAAATATATAATTAATAGACAATAAAATTACATTTTTTAAACTAAAGAAAGAGGAATAAAAACAACAAAAACACAATATACTCATGTTACATTGAAAATATATCTTGGTTTTGACGAGCTGTAGTATTTTTAAAGGAACAATTATTAAAATAAACTATTAATGATAATAATGTGATAATTAAGTTACTTTATACAAACAACAATGGTTCTCTGTATGTTGAGAAAATATACAAATTTTATACCAATAAAATTGGTATCGAAAAAAGTATTGTTCAGGTACCGGTATCGAAGTTGAGGTATCGATACCGGTATCGATATCGAAAATCTTTGAACGATACCCAGCCCTAATCATGACTTTGTAGTAGGTAGTAATTCTCACAATAAATTGGCTGTAGGTTAGGGGTCCAGAGAGGACGGCGTTCTGTCTATCAGTGACCTCTGTGGTAGACTTAATACCTGCTCATTAGCATGTCAGAATTTCTTCAGTCATCCAAAGGAAGCCCTATACTTGCAAAAGCTAAATGGTCAATTTATGACCAAAGATAAAATCGTGTGCTGGTTGATTTAACTCTTCAAAGCCTTTTCTTTAGTTACCGGCCTAATTGCCAAAAATTGTGTTGCCTACCACGTATCAACAATACTCATTGATTTCTTCTTCTGACTTCTATTCCCACCATGATTTTAAAGCTCCTTTGACCATTGTGGTTGTCAATAACAAAAAGGTTACAGCCGTGTGTTCCACAGAAACCTCAAAGCCTTTCAGAACCTGCCAACATCTGATTTATCTGGAATCCACTGGAGCTCTCTCTGGAAGGAGAAATCAGCTGCTCTAATGTCTGCTCCGCTGACTTGGCTGAAGCATCATTGACACAAAATATGGAGCTATTTTCTTAATGCGGTAACAGCACATTTTTACTTTTCAAAGGAAATCGGGATCACATGGTTCCTCAGTTGGTCTGAGATTATCAGATCCAGCCTGGGATTTACACTCTTTCCTGACTCAGTCTGTCCTGTGAAGAATGAAATGCACAAAGATAATTAGAAGTCTACATTCTCACCAGATGTGAGACCGCCCATTATCACTTGCAATAGAATACAATAATATAAAACTTTATTTTCCACCAGTGTGAAAAACTGTCCTCAATGGAAAAAACAAACAAAAATATATCCGAAACATTAACACATAACACAAAATACTGTGGAAGAAGATTTGTGACTTAAATGTTTTGTGTTGGAAATTCTTCTTTTTACTCTTCTCTCACAAAAAGAGTTGGCAATTTAGATTTGTTGATTATTCATGTGATCAAATCTGACAGACCCACATATGGGTGCTCCTTACCATTATGCAAATATAACAATTTATTTTAAAGAATATTTTTATTACTCTATTAATCTAACAATTTGTCCCACCAAAAATCTAAATTTTCAACAAAATACCACCATGTGAAAGCAGGCTTTAATCACCACAAACATTATTATTATAATAAATTTTAGTAGTGTAGTAGTGTGGATGTAGCCTCACATTACCCCACTCTAGGGATGAAACGGTATAAAAATGTCATATCACGATTATAGTGACCAAAATTATTACGGTTGTCAGTATTATCACAGTATTGTAAAAATGTGCCAAAAAAGATTAAAATGTACTGATACACACTGAAACCTTTTCAACAAGTTTTATATCAAAAAATCAATATCAAATACAATTGACATTTTGTTTGAATAAAAAATAAAATAACAACAAATACCTTTTGTAAACATATGAAAATCACGGTGTGTTATCAAGACTTTGTATTTTATATTATATAGTACAATACAATCACCCTGTGGACAATTACATGAAAACAAATGAGTCTTTAGAAGACAGTGATAGTAACTGCAATGAGTACAACAACTGACATAAATACAGAGCAGTCTGTAGCGTTTCTGCTGGTTAGTTGACTAAACTGCGTGCCGTGTTATCATGTGCAGTGGACAAATAGACTCTGCTGAGACACTACACACAGCAACAGAACGTGTAGCGTTTTTACAAGAGCAGCAACACTGAGAGCTTCAGTTTACATGCTGTTAGCAGGTTAGAGGGACAAACCAAAGCTAAAAGTTAACTCGCCCTGCGTTCACTATCAGGCCATTTTCTTCAAATTTCCCTCAGCACTTTCATAAAAAACTAAAATACGACCGGACTTATGAGTGACTGTGTTCCGCCGTGTTGTCATCAACCCAAACAAACCCACATTTCATTCTGCACATGTACGCCTGATTCTGGGAGACGCTGAACAGTGTTTGTGAGATTATAATTGTGCAGTCAACCATACCTGGTTACCATGGTAATTAAAATGTGTACGGTAGTAATACAGGGTTTCCACAGGGTCTTAAAAAGTCTTAAAAGGTTATAAATCAATTTTGCGAAAATTAAGATCATTAAAAAGTATTAAAAAGTGTTAATCACCATTAACAAGATATTACATTTTGAAGATATTTTTTTCAATGTGAAAATCCTGTTTGTCCAAAAGTTTTTTGCTAAAAGTTTTAACGTATTTATTTAACGCATAGCCAAAAATACTAGACAGGCAGAGAGTAACAACTGTGATTAGTTTCTGTAACGTCAGGCGCAGGAATCTACTGCGCCTATTTCACTCTACAACCGACAGTAATCCCACCCCGCCAGACCCGCAATGTTGATCGTCCAAAACATAGTCGGAGTGGCGATCAGGAGTAACGGGATTAACCTGGTTGGCCGGTCGCTCTGTGGCCACTTGAACAGCCCTGTTCCTGAAAAACAAGAGCGAGACGCGCCGCCAGCAGGGGAATCTGTAAGACAGAAGACAACAGGGAAAACTCAGGGAGTGTGTGGGTTTGGCTAACGTTGGCTGGCTATTTCGCTAAGTCTGTGCCTTTTATTGAAACACGTTCAACTTTTCAAAATGCTCTCGTCAGTGTCACTTTTTGTGAACAGATTGGATGGAGTGGGATTTAAAAAAAGTTTGATGTGCTGAAAAAAACTTAAATGGTGAACTCTTGTTGAATGTTCTGTATAAACTGTTTTGATTATTGACGAGTTAGTAGCCCAAAATCAAGGCTGGAGACTGCCCATGTAGCCTGGAGCATTTTTCTGGCACAAAGTTAATGAATAAAAAACAACCCCAAACTGAAACAGTTGTAATTTGAATTAATATTATACTAGTGGTAAGTTATATACTACTATATGAAATTATATTATATATAGTAACATAAGGAATATATTAATATCCAACTTAAGTTATTAAATTAACAGTATACTTTTAATTTAATGTTATAATATTATAGTAATACAGTTATTTAGACTAGTTCCTCCTCCAGGTTGTGTCTGTGCTACACCACCTTCACTACTTACATTATTCATCACTCAGTTTATTCTCTTCATCTTTGTTCCCTCCTGGCCTGTTTGAATTTTGTTGTATTGATCAAGTGGTCGATTAAAGTTGTCACACATATCATTGCAGGCAGACTCACATTATCTAGTTTAAACCAACTAAAAAAAAAATTACACTGTGTTTCAGGTTGATTTGCTGTAATGTTGCGTACATAAATGTCATATCTTATGTAAGACAGCTGCTTTTCGCAGGAAATCTGAATGTAATGTTTAACCCGAATGTTGGAAGGGGGAGACATGGGGTGTTTCTCAAAACCAAGAATGCAAAGAATGGACTTGTGTTCTTGGGGAGAACATTCTTGCTAGTTGTTTTTGGAAGAATGAACTTGCAATGTCACGAGCGCACAAAACGCTGGTATTGCGCAATACCGAGTGCCTGCATTTCTAGAAATCGCTTTAATTATTATAACGGCCAGGTTTTATCCCCCAGAACAAAAAGCTCAGAATTGGGTTAATTGTAGGTTTTAACTTATTTATTATTATTATTTATATTATTATTTATTTTATTTGTTTATTAGTTTATTTGGGAGGGACAGTGTACATTAATTAACATTGCTGCAAATGCACCAGAATTAGCCAAAAGGCTATTTTTCATCCGTTGTCCCTGGACAGATCTTAAAATTGTGTACCAAAAAAAAAGAAATACAATAAAAACAATAAGAATATTACAGTGAACAATACAAATATAAAAGAGCAGTAAAACAGCTATAAGACAGACATTAGGTTAAAAAAAATGTATTAATTATGAATAAAATATGTATGAATAATTCTGAATAATAATAATACTGCAAAGACAGTCCCCTTTCATTGTATTTGTTTATTTTTTTCCAAAGTTTCACAAGACCAGATTTTCTCTCACTTTTTCTGTACATGATCCAGACGTCTCTTGATTTAAGTTAAAATCTTACAAAATTACTCCGAATTAAATGACAAAACAACAGCGGTACGCTGTTACGTTGTACGTACGTTAAAACTATCTTCCAGCTGTGGGTCTTTACTCTGCCGTGCTGGCTGCAGTGGTCTACGTGTCTGAGTGCTCTGGACACTGACTGGCAGGCTGGCTCGTAAGCTTCATTTATAGTAAAACTGCCAATATTCGACATCTACACAGCTGATTTCTCGCCTCAAAACTTCTTGAAAGTGGATTAAGTGATGAAATAACGTATGAAAACAGTAAAAAAACCTTCTGTTGTCGGCCTCTCTTTCAGCTTCTTTCCGCCGCTTGCTTGAATGCCGAAATGAATATCTCTGCCGTCAAGTTCACACAAGTTCCCACTCGATGCATCCTCGGAAAAATGGGCTTTAAAAACACTTCCGGGATTTTTAACCGTTCTTGCCAAAATGCAAACTTGTGTATTGGTACAGAACTTGGGCCATAAAAGATGACGTTTCACAAGAACACAAAAACACAAGTACAGACAAGAACACATATTGAGAAAGGCCCATGGACTCAGGAGTTCTTCACCTGGTGCTTAAAATTATTTATTCACCAGACACATGGAAAGTATTAGTAATAGTGGCAGTATTGGGTGAATTATTGCAAAAATATATCAAAAATTAAAAAAAACAAAACAATGAGGAAACTAAGTACAAACTATTCAAATTGTTATTACAAACTGATATTAAACAGCACAAACTATATTAGGCCCTGACCATTGGGCTCTAGCACATGTGCCCTTCCAGGCCAAAGCTGTTCTGTCCAGGAGACCCTTGGCCTCTTTCCTTTGTTAATTTCCAAGTTAATTGGAAATGAATCAAACAACAATATGTTACCTCAACATTCCCAAACATTTTTTGGCTTCATCAATACACAATAGCTGTGTCTCAATTCAGGGACTGCATCCTTCGAAGGCTGCATTTGAAGACCGAATACGTCACAGTCGATGCGACTAGGCTGTCCCATTTCGAAGGCTCCTTCAAATGCGGCCGACAAATGCAGCCTTCTTTTCGTCCGTTTGGAGGATCCAACAGCTGCATCCTTCGCAGCCCCGGGTATCCCGACATTCATTGCGCGCCGGTTGATTGTCCTAGCGTAATTAATGGCATCGGTTGTGGTTGTGGAGTTGAGCCCCCCGGATTTTACCTATAAATGTAAGTATGGGATTTCAACTCACTTCAAAAGCCAACTACACAAACGTTAAAAATAACGAGAGGCATAATAGTGCAAGAATAGTTTTGTGGAAGAAATTAACGTGAGTTACGTGATTAACTGGCGAGCTAACGTTACCCGAGGTTGTTGATGTGCTAAGTTAAACTCTGCTGGGCAAGCTACAACCTAAAAAATAAAGCCTTTAACGTCTTCCCTTAAAAGCGAAGAGGTTCAGAGACAGACCCAGGTCTTACCGAGATTTTCGCGATTTTATACATCACTTATACTTAATATTATGTACATGAAAATACCACGTAACGACTAATTTACGTTAGACGGGTTGTGAACCCTGCTTGGTTTTCAGACAGTTAACGTTAGTAATGGTTACTTAAACCTCGGGCTATAGTACACGGTTAATGTAACTAGGTTATTTTGCGATTAATGCTGCTTAGTGTTTGGTGATGTGAAGTTTTAGGGAGCAAGGAGCAAACTGCCCTGTTCATTAAATTGAGGGGGGAGAGCGACCACCTCTTCACCGGGGGCAAAATTTTCTGCCAACGTGGCTTGGAGGTAATTAAAGTATCAATAGCCCCTTTGTAATATCTGCATTTAATTCATATACTTGAAGTTACAGTTAAATGAGCCCCCATCCTATTCAAAGCCTTTAACAATAAGAAAACCAGTAGATGGGGCAGCCCTTTGTTGTGTTTTTGTGTCTCTGCCCTGTCACCTTTTACAGTCTTCACAAAATTACCATTTCTCTTGTTTCTCTGTGATTAGGACAATTTTGAAGAAAATGGGCCTGTGGGGGAAGGTGACTTCCCTCCAAGCAAAAAAAAAAAAAGTGGGACAGTTAAAAAAAAATACAAAGTATGTATGTGTGATTTGAAATTTATATATTCTGTATACATTTTTGTATAATTTTTATATAAATCGTCCACTGTGTAGCATAAAGTGAACTACAAACTGCATTCATCTTACAACCCTGTTTTTATATAATATTTACGTTGTATATTCATTTCAGCCATGCACCTTAATAAATACAGTTGCTGAAGTTTGTTTTTCTGCTGTTGTTATTTACCATGATTTCCTGTGCCTTAGGATTGCAAGTGTCCAGGGTCAGGAGAGGGTGTAGGGGGGAAGCCCACTGCAGCAACTTGGCCCTGGTTTGTCCTCATGGATGAGGTGTTGGGACAGAGGCATTCCACCACCCCACCTGTCGTAATTGCCTCTATCCCTGAGGACACACCAGGGCCAAGTACTGCAGTGGGGGACCAGGAGGAGGAGGAGGAGGAAGACATGGAGGAGGAGAGCCAGCCGAGAAAGAGAAAGAGGGACAGAGAGGATGAGCTGCTTCAACTTCTTAAGGAAGACATGAGGTTGCAGAGGAGAGGAGAGCGCAGGAGAGCAGAGAGAGGATGGACAGGCTGTTCTCTCTACTATAGACACTTGCCGAAAAATAATTTAAATTTAAATAATGAGATATATATATATATATATATATATATATGTATATATATTAATCAATTCAAATAAAATAATTGTGAAATAAATTTTATTTTCTGTGGTCTTTATAACTATTAGTATTTACAACATTTATTCTGCTGAGCAGGAAGACCCTGGTGATGCTGCTGGACCTGGATGGGCTGCCGTGTGTCCTGCTGGCTAAAAAACCTGTCCAGCACAGGACCACTCAGATTTATCCTGCAGTACAGAGGCCTGGGCTGGTTTAGGGATACAAGGAGAAGAACAGCTGTTATGAAGTGTAGAGAGCTTAGTTAGATAAGGCTTGTATATCTTTCTATTCAACTTGCTTTAGCTGATCAATGACAAAAAATAGTGTCAATATTTTAATATTAAAATAAGGTTATGTTTTCTTTAAATATGAAATTATGTTGTGAAAGTGAAATGGCAGTAGCAATAAACTACGTTAACTGTGGTTAATATCACTGTTAGCTTTAGGAAGGCTATAGTACCAGTAAGTCAAAATTAAAATATTCGTCTCCGGTGGACCGCAGCTGTGAAGGTTGCTAGGCGACAGGAGCGGCGCTTCTCCACGCATGGGTAAGGGCGGGGTCAGTTGATGACGCAATAGACAGTACTCCGTAGACCAGACCGTCTCATTTAACAACGGTCCGTTCGGCCTTCTGCGGCTGCATGCCTTCGTAGGCCGCGAAGGCCACGCCCTTCGAAGGATGCGGTCCCTGAATTGAGACACAGCTAATAAAACCAGAAACTGGTTTATATTTGGCTCATTCCAGACTCCCATAAAGTACTCCAGACTCTGTTTGCCACTTCAATGAAGAAACATTTGGAAAATTAATTTTAGGTGACTACTTCTACAAAAACATACTCATATACTATGCTTGTGCGGATACAAAAAAAACATTTGCTGTGCTCCCACCGCTCCTGACAAACTCCTGACAAACTGCCTTGCAGTGAATTTCTGAATAGGTGAACAGAGGCTACAGGCTCTAAATTGAGCATGTCGGTTGTGACTGCTCTTCTCTTTTCCACAGTTTGCAAACCAATAAATCACAATCAACAGTCAGATAGCTCACAGTTCTTTTTCATTCATAATTTCTAATCAGATCTGATGTTCATTCTGATGTAATTTTTGCTTTTGGATAGTGGTTAATGGCAAATACTGTCTTTGCATCGCTTTGTACGGCTATAGGCCTACAGTCTACGTCAGCTGGTTAATTAATTAAACACATATATTTATAACAGGTTTGTGCAGTTTAGATTCTGACTCAGGAACAAACCTCACAGAGGAAAGTAATTTAGGAAAAAACACAAATGTTCTTGAATGAGGCCCTCGCTACTTTGCTGAGCTGGATTGTGTTGTGGCCCAGTAATGATCAGAACTATTACAGTAAGAAGATAAAAAGAAATGCAGTTAAATATTCCCAAAAAACCCCAAAGTTTCTTTTTTTGCATTTCATGTCAGAATCAAGTTTTCAATCAAGAAATTCACCTTGGCTTTTTGGTTCATAACAATAAACATAGTAATAGAAAATAAAAAGCAAGAACTGCAAAAGTAGACAATATAATATGTACTTATCTGTTTTTAAATAGAAGAGCAGCAAAGTTTGTGAAGAAAGTTTGTACAAAGGCTTGTGGGAGTCTACACAGGCAAACAAAGCTAAGAAGGAGCAGGCAAGAATCAAAGGCCCAATAAACAGACAGTCCAACCCGCTTTGAAGGGTCTAGTGTTCTGACAGCTCAAAGCGCTTTACACGTCACATTCACCTGTTCACAGAGGCTGGCATGCAAGGTGCCAACTGCTCCTCGGAAAGGAACTAACGTTAATCACGCATCCACAGAACGGCCACCTGGAGCAAATTGGGGTTCAGTATCTTTCCCGAGGACACTTTGACATGCAGAGTGGAGATAGACCTGCTGATCTTCTGATTAGAAGGTGACCCTTTTTTACCTACCTGTGACCGTTCAGGCAGAATGACCAACACAATACATTCACTTATTTTGTTCATTTCCTCAGAACTCAGAGGCTGATTTCTCTCAAATGCTTCCCTAGAAACAGTACATTTACTTTTCTCCAGAAATTCCTCAGAACACCAAACTCTGTAGCCAGTTATGAACTACTTCCAACAAAAATCCCTTTACACACGGAGTTTCTGCCCAGTGTGTGCAGGCTCAGAGGGTTTGTAGAAGACATCATTACTAGGGTTGCGTCCATCAGCAATGAGTGACAGATGGTTAAACAGGTTTTAATCATCAGCAACATTATTATTGTAAATTTGTAAATATGTTTTGCACCTTCCTCGGGAATTCTTTTCTCTCCATACTCAGACACACCAGAAGCCTGCACCGCAGCCTATCAAACAACCAAGACTAGGGATGTCGAGATCCAATCACAAGCCTGATCACGTTGTTTCAGACTTGATCGGGAATCGGACGTTACCTCCCGATCAGGACTCTGATATAAATGTGTATATACGTATATATATAGATTTGCTTTGCAAATGCTGTGGCACTTTTATTTTTGTATTTATTTACTTGCCTGCAGGGTATTTTAAGTTGAGGTGCTATTTGTTTTTACCTTAGACTTATTTTATATTTACTGTTGCACTAAAGTGATGAATTTGTTATTTATTACTTGATTGTTCAAGCTACCTCACAGAAGTGCTCTGTTTGTTAACAGAGTTGCTGAATGTTATATTATTACATTATTATATATATATAATAAGGTGAATTAAATAAAAAATTAGGAACATCCTGGATCTGTTTTTTCACTCTTCTATATTCTTTTTTTTTTTTTTTTAAGTATAACAGAAGTATCGGATTGGGATTCGGTATCGATAGATACTCAAAATCAAATGACTTGGACTTGGACTCGAGGGCAAAAAAACCTGATCGGGACATCCCTAACCAAGACCAACACCTGCACCCTGTGTGTTCACTGCTGCTTTACCTGGTCCGAGCTTGTAAGGTAATAGGCTACCAAGTTGAGTAAAGTCTGTGCAAGTGAACACATGCACATAACACAAGATGACGACTATATATGTCAGAGGCTGATGCCTCTGGAGCAAGAAGGGGTTAAGTGTCTTGCTCAGGTACACAATGGTGGATGTGTCGCAGCTGGAATTAAACGCGTCCTCTCACACAAAGGGAAGTGTCTTATCCACTGCTCCATCACCATCCGATCACTTATTCAATGTTTCTGTTATCAGTCTTTCTTGAAGCTTGTTGAGAACGGCAAAGGTTCTAAGGACGGATTAATGGAGCAGAACTCAGAAGTATTTCCTTAAGTTTTAATCGTGCAACCTGATTTAGTAAATCTCTAGTGTGAAATGAACTAGTGATTAATATGAATTTAGGAAGAATATGAACCACGCAATGGACTTCCGTTCAGTCAGTGCAACCCAGACCTGAAGCTGAACAGAGTTGAGTTAAACATAAATGTCATTAATTACTTTTCTTATGAAAAGATAAAATGTATCCGGGGCCACCCAGACAGCCAGAAACAGCTGCTTTGCCTGTTTGATTCCTCTGAAATGTGTTTTGTGTCACAAACCAAGGATTCAAGTTCATCTTCCTCTCCTTCAGCATGTGGTGGTGGGAGGAGTCTGGCGGCTGGTCCTTCCCATCCTCCTCTTCATCCTCCAGATACGAGCCTGCAGCCCCTTACATGACCGTGAGACTTGTTTGGGTGCAGAGGGAGCAGATGCAGCAGCAGCAGCAGCAGCAGCTCTGTAAGTGACTTTGAACGTCTCCTTACTTGTGTGCAGTGATGGAAAATGTGCAGTGCAGTCTGCAGTGAAGGGGTGAAATTTGACTTTGCTCGCTCGCGTTAGATCTTCAGAATAGAGGTTCTGTTTAAAAAATTCAGGTGTCACTAATGTGAGGCTTTTTAGTTTTTATAGATGTCTTCAGCAGGAACCAGTGGAGCTGAGAGCCACAAACTGGGCAGGGAATCAGAAAGTACTGAGAGTTGGACTAACGTAATGTGGTGTTGTGTGTTTTAAATATAGAATAACACCAGACCGATCCTTTACATGAGTGAAGTAACTAAAAACTGTGATGGGTGCAGCCCCCCTCGGCCTTATGCAGATGGGTACTGTTTTATTTTTGCTGATCCAGAGACCCAAAGCAACAAGCTGAACCTTATTAAAATGTGCTTAGGGCCATTTTGTTGCTCACTGTTAATAGAACATGTAGATTGATGCAGCTTTAACTGCAAGATCTGATGGCCTTCACCCATGAGAGTCCTGACACATTGCTGGCGACAAGTACTTATAAGAGTGCTTATTAGTATTATTATTATTATTAGTGTTATTATTATTGTTGTTATTAGTGTTATTATTGTTATTATGTCAGAGAGAGAGAGAGAGAGATTGTTTTTAATCTTAAACCTGTTCCTTTTTTTATTTGTCATTTTTCTAATCTGTCCACATGTGTTGGGTTTAAGTCAGGGATGTGGAATATAATGTTTGGCTACCTGACAGACAGTTTTATGTATTTGGTAATAATGTCAAACAGCATTTTTAGGCTGTCTTGCCTCAGCTGTTTATCAAAAAAAATTGCTTAGTTTTATCAAAACTAAGCTTAGTTTTATCAACCTCTATACCTCCAGTGTATTTTGACATTTCTATGATATTTCATGTTATTTCCTTTTCTCGCTTTTAATCTTGATAAATACAGCTTACAGCTCAAAGAAATGAAAACTCCAGTATTTTAAAATCTATTGGAGTTTTAAGATAAAGAATTTATGATACAGAAACGTTGAGCTGAGATGAGCTCTGATAAGGTAATTAACTCAAAACAACTGCAAAGTTTGAGCTTAATTCTCTTGTCTGGTTCTGGTGCTCACAGTGAAGCTCTCCATGATATTTAAATGTTTTAGATACACCTGTACTATTGGTCCCTTCTAAAGAGCTGGTTAATCAATGCCAACAAATCCTTAGGAGTTTATTACATTCATATTTGTATTGTGTGTGTGTGTGTGCACGTGCTCTGTCTCTTGTGTGCAGTAATGATGTGAAAACCAGTAGAGTACTTTGGAGGTCCGCATGGACGTTTAAAACATGGATAGAACTTTTTAAAACACTGATCATTTATCAAAGAAAATGCTGCTGTGATTGGTGCATTTTGGTTTGTGGCATGTGGGACCACACGATACACCAGCAGCACCGTCACCACCCACATCATACTTAACATGAACAGAGGCTCCATCCACATAGGCCGTGGGCCGGACCCCGAAATTGTGACTTTCATTGATCCCTGCCAAGGAACTAAGAAATTTGTTTACAGATGGCATGTAAAAATTCTTATAAGTAGTGTAAGCATTGTTTCCAACTTTGATGTGTGCACATGTGATAAAGAAATCGATCGAAAAGTCTTATATTTTTAAACGGGCAAATTTGTAGGACTACTAAATCGTAGCGTAGAAAACGTAAACAAATCACCCGTTTGCTTGACAACCTGTTACGTATTCTTGACAACCGGCGTAGCTGATACCGTAACGTTGCTCTCTGGATAACGAATTCCTGTTCTTTAGCCGCTAAAATAGGCGTGAGATACTTTTTGTCTACACAAGCTATAACGTTAGTAGTATACATTGATCCCTTACCATGTCCCTTACCGTCAGAAAGACCTTTAGCGTTAGTGATCACCCATGGGCGGGCTTCTGTGACCTAATGAATTTACATAAAGCACATAACAATAAAGCGGGGACGCGATTGACAGCCGGTATGCGACAATATCAACAAAGATCACATTGCAAGAGCATGTCGGAGGAGAGAAAATGCAGCAAAAGATACAGAAGGTCTGTATCAAATCTATCAATTCTATTTTAATTATCGATTTAAATAATATTGTATTGATGCATCATGTCGGTAGGTAGGTTTATTGTCACAATAAAACAAGTTAAAGAGTGAAATTGAGTTGTATAACTCACTTCTGCTACATAGCAGACGATTTACCTTAATAAAGAATCAATTATGAAAAATGGTAACAGAAATAAACTATATTCAGTGGAGCAGTGCTGATGATGAATTATAGTTTAAGAGCCTGATAGCTTGGGGGAAAAGTAGCTGATGCAGCAGCTAAAACTTGTATATCTCTTCCCAGAAGGCAGCAGGGTGAACAGGCTGTGGCTGGGTACCTCACCTCACCGATATCACTGATGCCCAGGAGCTGGGTACCGATGATCTTCCAAGCAGTTTTTATCACCTGCTGCAGAGCCCTCTGGTCCTGGGCTGTGCACATCCCATAGTGATGTTTCCAGTTAGGATGCTTTCTGTTGCTCTTTCTGTACTTGCTGTGGGAATCTGGCCCTCTTACACAAGACTCTTACTTCAAGAAATACAGTCGTTTCTGGGCTTTCCTTAAGAGCGTGGAGATGTGAGATGACCATGTCAGGTTCTCTCTGTGACTCCCAGGCTATGAATGTCTGTCTAGTTAGTTGAAAAATGTACTTTAAAATAAACCTCACACTACCAGTGAATCTTACACAATGTGATTTTTAATTAATATATTATTTAATTAATATATATAACACTTTGCATCTTAAAATTTGTATTGAAAAGCTGGAAACAAGGGCAAAAGATTCAATATAAGATTACATTGAATAGTGTGAGGTAGGCTATTGGCCAGTATTTATAATCAAATAATGAACTGAACACAAAAGGCACTGTTTTTTAGAAATTTTATTTGAAACAAATACATTACATGTTGTTCTTCCAAAACTAAACTTTGAGATTAGTAGATTAAAAGTAACCACCTTTCATTAACACATTCTTTGTCCCCGTTGTTCTGTCGCCTACCTGGGGTCCCATAACCATGTAGATAAACTGCTGCCAGAGGAAGTCAGTGAAGACACTGCATCCAACTCAGTAAACATGGCCCTTCACTACATCCTGCAGAAAAGGAACTAATGTAAGAACAAGCGATACCAATGTTACGCAGGGATGGGCAAAACTGCTCAAACTGTAAAGGTATATAAATAAAACACAAATTAAAGCAACCATAACATGTATCAAAATAAATCAAATCAAATCTGCTTTGAGAGGCACTGTATCATAATGGGGATTATTTTAGCAGACTAGCTGACTGTAGCCATGTTACAAAAACATACTCCAAATTGTTGTCCAATCAAAGAGCGACAAAAATCTTTGATCCCTGCATGGTTGATCGCATGTCGGAATATAAACAAAAAATACTGTCTATTCCTCTGTTCTGCAGGAGTTTGCAAAGCCTGACAGACATACCAGGATTGAGGGGGGTGGTGATGAAGCAATGGATAAGACACATGACCTAGCTGCTCCAGAGGTGTGCGACCTCATATATCGCACTAAATAACTAAATTAATTGGATAAAAGCGTCAGCGTCATGAATAAATGTGAGGGGGAATTCTATGCAGGATGACACTTCCATCAGGACCAGCTTGAAGCTTGTGTATTGCCAGTGCAAAATGTAGGAACTGCTCCAATGCTGTCTAAGGACGCAACTCACAACATTGTCAGCGTGCAGCCATGGCCTAAGTGCATCTTTGAATAACACGACAAAACCAAGTCCATTTTTGTCTGGTGTTGTTAATTCACTAAATAGCCTCAGTAAGCTGTTGATAATCTAACAATATAATCATGATCCCATAGCATCCAGGAATTGAGCGAAACTTACCAAGCAAAGGTTTGCCTTACTGTACCGTTAGCAAACTACCATTACAAATCAAATCCCACCTGGACGTTGTCTCATGGAGATAATGTAGCCTATTTTGCTTACATCACCCAAGTGAGGTGTTCCAAGACTGTCTGCCTTCTGCCCTCCTGATGTAGGCTCCACTCCACAGACTGTATATAAATGGATCCACTCTAAGGTCAGCTCCACCGTCAGGTCAGGAAACACATGCAAAAAATACAAAATCCAAAGTGTGATTAGAAAGGAGATAAAACACGATAAATATTTATATACGTGTGTGTTTTAGATCTCTCCCTGCCCCAACGTAACGTTAGCTGATTCAAACATTCAACTCATAATGAACTCCGGAAGCTGTTTAAATCACTGTCACAGTACATCAGCTTCACTTCAAATAAGATCAATTCATACAGCCAGTCTACACTAAAGGGGCTGATTGATAGAAAAAAAACTTATTTTTTAATTTTTAAAACTTAAATTTAATTTTGCAACTTAAATCTTAATTGTATCTTCTTTTGGATGACAAAAAACAACTTCAACATCAGTCAACATTTTAAGACAATGTAAATATGCCCTTGCTGAAGCTTTACAACAATAAAGCCAAACACACAGTTAAATAATTAGCTTGCTGTTTCCACAGAAAAAAAGCTAATTCAACTTTACTAAGTTACTACAGGTGCTAATGCTAGCCAACTTGCAGTAGACTAACATTACATTTAAAACGACAAATAGTTTAACATTACCCACGTGTGAAGCATTCAGTACGTTGCTTTTTTAGTTGCACAAATACTGATTGCAGTAGCTTTTTTGGCAGTCAACACAGACCCCATGCTTTTGGATGTTTTACAATGTTTCAGGTAATGCCAGTCAGTTACCTACCGTTGCCACGATGTGTGGTGCAGCCATACACTGTAGCCAAAACATCGGAGAAGTTACGTGCTTTCGGGGACGAAAAAGTCAGCATATCATTTCCAGTCTGGCAGCAGGGCGGACTTGAGAGCGAAGGCTGCACCGAAAGTGAGTTCAGAGCGGCACCGTTATTCACCGGTCTTCGGGCACCGGTTTAAACAATGACGTGATTGGCCAACGCAACTTGACAAGGTAACAACACGAGCTTTGATTGGTTGTTACTCCGGCTAACATTTTGTGGTTAGCTAGCGAGATTATATCACGATATATTTTTAATGTGCAACAATTAGAGTTGGAAACAAGCAGTAATGTATTCAACAACAATTTATATAGACACATACAAAAAATGAACCAGTTCCCTGGAGGAGATCTATCAAATCGAAAACTAAAGGAGAAAAACAGACTTGGCCCACTGCCTAACACCCTGAGGAAGGAACTGGTGTAAATGAGTGTATTAGTAAAATACGATTCAATGAAAAATAGTTAAAGCCCCCCTCCAGCCAGTTTTTTTTTTTCCATTTATATTTTATTGTCTTTTCACAATATGAATTTGCCAGAGAAAAAAAACAAGGCAAACACTGCCATTATTTAAAGACATTCAAAACAGATTTTTCTTGATTTCCCTTAACAATAAGACATTCTTTTTTCTTTTTTTTTTTTTGGATCATAAACCAAACATAAAAATAAAACTAAAAACAGTAAAACAAAAATGTAGCTTAGAACTGGGGTGTGGTATATGTTACTCTCATTGACCATCTTTGCATAGTAAATTTACTTTCTTCATCCTTTTGCATAATACATTAAAGAGGTATTCACAAAACAGTCAGACCTTACCACTAGTCTCTAAACAAAGTCCGTTCCATGTTGCCTAATATATTCAATCCACCCTTTCCAGATTTTGTTAAATTTATCGACTTCCAATCTTAATGATGCAGTTAGCTTTTCCATATTATAAATGCTTAGCATTACATCTACCCATTCTTCCACTTTAGGCACCAAATCACTTCGCCATCTTCTGGTTATTGCTTTCCTACTTGCCAACAACATAATTCGAAGCAATTTATAATCGTCCCTTCTTTTTAATTTTAGAGTCTCAACTCTCCCAAGATACATAATTTCAAAGCTGACTGGTATTTTCGTTTCTATCACTTCATCAATTACCACTTTTAATTGTATCCAGTATTGTGTTATATGGGAGCAACCCCAAAAGATATGGAAGTGATTTGCTTTAGTTTCACCACAAGATCTCCAACATTTAGTATCTCCACGTTTTCTCTGTGCTGGGGTCGCAAAAAACCTTAGTGTATTTTTCCAACCATATTCCCTCCAAAATGAGGAATTTGTGGTTTTCCACTGATATTTATTTATTTCCCCCCAGTCCTCACCCGACAGCACTATGTTTGCCTCCCTCTCCCATCTTTCTTTTACATATACCGTGTTGTCTGCTTTCAAGTCCTCCAGAATCTTGTACAGTTTAGAAACCACTTTCCGTTCTGTCTGTGACCTATATGCTTCCGTCGTTATTTTTATGATCCCTGGCCATGTTGATCCAAGATTAACTTTCTTTATTTCTTTACCCAAATAATGTCATAGCTGTAGATATCTATGAAAGTCTTGCTTCTGGAGACCATAGACATCCTTCATTTTTTGAAAACTCATTACAGTTTGGTTTTTGATGACCTCCCAATACATTTTCGGGCCATTATTCCACAATTTAAACCTGCCATCCAATTTATTGGGTATAAAGTCTACATCATATGCAATCCACCTCAAAAACCTACAATGACCTGTTAAATTGTATTTCTTCACAATTTCAGACCAGATTTTAACAGATATCCCCAACCATGGATTTATTTTTAGTTTCAGATGGGACCTCAGTGTTTCATCGCATAGAATAGCTTGTATCGGGAGCCCCTCAATTAATCTTCCCTCAATGTCTTTCCATTTTGCAGAATATTCTGAATCCCACAAATTAATCAAAACCCTCAACTGCGCCGCCTGAAAATAACTCTTTAGACAAGGTAAAGCTAGACCCCCGCTCCCCTTAGGCAATTGTAGAGTTCTATATTTTATTCTTGGCTTAGCACCCTGCCATATATATCTAGATATAATTTTGTCCAACTCTTTAAATTCTCTTCCTGACACCTCAATTGGGAGATTTTGAAAAAGGTATAACAGACGGGGTAAAACGTTCATCTTAATCACTTCCACTCTTGATACCAAACTTAAGTACGGAATTAAATTCCATCTTCCCAAGTCCATTTTAATCTTTGATATTATTCGGTCGTAGTTTGAGGATTTCAATTTTCCCAACTCTTTTGGTAAAATAATACCCAAGTACTTCATAAACGTCATACTCCAATTAACATTGAAACTCTGTCTTATACCTTGATTTGGTTCATAATTGAAGGTTATGACTTGAGTTTTTTGGACATTAACTGTATACCCTGACAGCCTACCAAAATCCTTAAAAGAATCCATCAATATAGGCAAAGATGAATCAGGATTTTGCAGATAAATCAGGACATCATCCGCAAACAAAGCTATTTTATGTTCTAACCCTGCCATTACAACACCTTTGATGTTCTTATTTTGTTTTATCCACTGGCTTAGTGGCTCCAGGAAAATGGCAAATAGCAAGGGGCTCACCGAACATCCCTGACGGCAGCCCCTTTCTAACTTAATGGTGTTAGATAAGCTACCATTGACCTTGATCCTTGCTGTAGGACCTGTGTATATAGCCCGAATGGTCTCAATGCACCTTTCATGAAAGTTAAACCTCCTCATTACCCGGAATAAGAAATCCCACCTTACGGAGTCGAATGCTTTTTCTGCGTCCATTCCCATTATTAAGGCTTCTAGCTTCTTATCATTAATATGTTGCATGACATGCAACGTTCTGCGGATATTGTCATGGGTTTGTCTGTGTTTTATGAAACCAGTTTGATCCAAACTTATAATATCAGGCAAAATTTTTTCAAAGCGTCGTGCTAGAATTGCTGTGAATAATCTATAATCTATATTGAGCACACTTATAGGCCTATAGTTTGAACAGTTGGTTTTATCTTTGCCCTCCTTAGCGATTACTGATATGATTGCTTCCCTCCAAGAGTCAGGAATAGCCCCTCCTTTTAATATCCAATTAAAAGTCTTGTGTAATAGTGGAATTAAAGTTTTTCTAAAAATTTTATACCATTCCCGAAATATATCCGTCTGCACCAGGGCTTTTATTATTCTTGAGCTTGGAAATTGCTAGGTTTATTTCTTCTGCCGTTATTTCCGACACCAAGGAAATATTCTGCTCTTCTTTTATTTGTGGTAAATTTAATCTGTTCAAAAATTCGTCAACCTGGGGTTCATTGTCATTATGTATCTGGGAGTACAACCTGCTGTAGTAATATTCAAAACCCCTATGAATTTCTTCTGTTTTATAAACCACCGAATCCGTCTGTGGATCTTTAATTTTGTAGACATGTCTTCCCCGTCTCCTGTTCTTTGAGCCTATATGCCAATAATTTTGCGGATCTACTCCCAGCCTCATAATATCTTTGTTTAGTAAAAATCATTTTCTTCTGAATTTCTTGTGAGAGAATCTCATTAGCCTCTGCCTTTTTCTTTTTAATTTCAGCCATAATTTTGCTATCTACTGTGTTTTTGTGTTCTTTTTCCAATCTTTTCAAATCACTTTGTAGAGTTTTAAGCCTTTCTTGTTTCTTTCTCTTCCTAAATGCGGATCTAGCTATCAATTTCCCTCTCATAACTGCTTTGCATGCATCCCACAGTACTGATGGAGAAACCTCCCCATTGTCATTGTGTTCCACATATTCACAAATCTCTTTTTCAATTTCCTTCCTCATTTGACCATTGAGCAGGTTTGAGTTCAGCCTCCAGACTGTTTTTTTCTTTTCTGTCCCCAACCTCATATTTAAAAATACTGGACAGTGATCCGACAGGTCCATCACTCCAATATCACAGCTTTCTATTTTGTACCTATCTCTTCCATAAATAAAAAAATAGTCAATCCTTGAATACACAGAATGTGGTGCTGAAAAGTAGGTATAATCTCTCTTAGATGGGTTTAGTTCCCTCCAAATATCCACAATTCCCAGATATGATATTATCTTCTTAATTTTTTTGCCCATAGCATTTTTCTGCTGTGCTTTTCCTGAGGAGTCTAGCTGTGCATTCAGTCTCTGATTAAGATCCCCTCCTACAATTAGCATCCCCACTCCCCTCCGTTGTCAATAGATCAAAGAATTGTTTAAAAAAGACCCAATCTGATCCTGGAGGGGCATAAAAGTTTACTAGGGTTACTAATTCCCCTTCCAATCTGCCTATCACCAAAACATACCTGCCCTCTTTATCTTTAATTATCTTCAGCATTTCGAAACTAATTCTACCCGATACTAGTATTGCTACCCCTCTTCTCCGGCCTGATTTATAAGATGATGAAAACTCCTGTTTATAACCCATTCTCTTCAACTTTTCATGCTCTTTGTCCGTTAAGTGGGTTTCCTGTAAAAAAAGTATCCCCACTTCTTCTTTCTTCATTTTACTAATTACTTTGTTTCTTTTAACAGGGCTACCCAACCCATTAATATTATAAGAAGCTACTTTTAATGTACTATTTTGTATTGTCATATGCCAAAACCTTTTTGTTTAGACTCAATGTCTCTACCCCTTGTGCTACAAAAAACGAACTTTGTGAACAAAAAAATACCCTCGAACAAAACCAAACTCTCACGGTTTCCAAGTCTGAGGTTTTACAGTCTTCAACCTTTCCTGAGCTCACGCCAAGCTCTGAGGGGAATCCCCTGACGGTCAGGGGGCCCTCTTGACCATTTATGGTCCTTCCCATCAGTCACTTCAGTAACCCGATTCCCCAATTACAACTTTGAGAAGAAAAGAGAAGGAAAATCCCTTTGTCCTCACTTATCGTCCGCTGAAAACGCAAAAACTTGCTCACCTAGTTCCTTCTTAGTCAACGCTGAAAGCTTAATATGGAGAGACTGTCTTAGCCCCCTGTGTAGTATAACATTCCTGCCGGTTACTGTAGTTCGATGGGCCTACTCTTGTGCAGTCTCCGTAGATCTTCTAAAGGCTTGTAGTTTCTCCTTGAATCCCAAATTAGAAGTCCCTGCCTGGTCCTGTCTGCCTGCTCCCCGGCTGGAGCCCCACATCCGACGCTGAGACCTCTCCAGTGGATCTACCGCTGGTTTGACCATACGCACCTGAAATCCTCTGTCCACCATGTCTCTAGTCGCCTCTGCTGCCGAGTTATAGAGGCATGTATCTCCCTCGTAGAAAACACGAAACTTCGCGGGAAACGGTGTTTGAAATCTGATTTTGTTTTCTCTCAGCACTCTCTTTGCTTCGGCGTATTCCTTTCTCTTTTTCATCACTTCAGGTGCGTAATCGTGATCTACATACACCCGTCTCCCTTCAAAGAGAAATCCTTTTTTCTCCCATGCCTTCTTAATAATGTCCTCTTTACACTTGTAGCTTGAAAACTTAGCCACTATAGATCTTGGTGGTGCATCTTCGGATGGAGGAGGCCCCAGCGAGCGGTGGGCTCGCTCCAGACTGATCTGGTACGTTGGTGGCAACTCTAGCTTTTCCCTGAGTAGAGCTTCCACAAAAGCCCCCACTGATTCTGCATCTTTTTCGGCCCCCTCTTTGATCCCATGTAAACGAATGTTTTCTCTTCTGGCCCTTCCTTCTTGATCAATTTGTTTATCTTCAATCTTTTTATGGAGTTTGATGAGCTCACGTGTAATTTCCTCAATGTTCAGGACTCGCTCCTCCGTTTCCCCGATTCGTCTTTCAGCTTCATCTATTCTGACATTCGTCGTTCTAAGATCTTCTCTGATGCCGTTTAGACCCTCTGCTGTCTCCCGCCTAAATTCCCTTATCTCCCGCAGGACTGCCTCCAAATCTGACATTTTTCCTTGTACTTGCGTTGTTCCGGATGTTAGCTCCGCCGTTGACTCCGGCTCCAACTCCGCTAGCTCAAATGCTAACTTCGCTTGCTCGCCTTCTTCGTTCTCGCGTTGCTTAACGTTTCCAGCTTTCCTTCTGGTTTTCCTTCTTGACATATCCCAGGCCCCCCAATATTGCCTTCTTTAAATCATTTATATTACACTCAGGCTTTAGGTTTACGGGGCAGACTCTGAACTTTTATCGGGGAGCTGGTTCACTACGCTGTCGCCATGTTCGAACCGGAACCCCCCTCCAGCCAGTTTTAACTGCCGTTTTTGGTGAGCGTTCTTTCTCAAACAGAGAATGGGGTTGTGGTTAATAGTTGTACGTAACATTACCATGACAACCAAAAAACTGACCGGCTGGAGTGTTCACTAACGATTTGCTGTGTTAACATCACTACACTGTAAAGTTTAGTCCACTTCAGCTGTTACTTACCCATGATAGGGGAACTAATGTGCGCAAATCAGCTGTTATCAATCACACAGTCTATGGTCCTGTCACGCACTGAACATGATAACTCCCACTACGTTTTATAGTGCGCTTACTTTACCGCGGGGGCGTGGGGGGTGCCTCCGCCGATGCATTGGTAAAACGGCCGTCAGTAAAATGCATGTTGCAGACTGTATATCAGACGGTGGCAGGTGAAAGTGCGATGAGTTTTTGTAAATTACATGATAAATTGGTTAGCTCACAACTATGTTTACCGGTTTGATGCTCTGACTTAACGAGACATGACAGTTTTTTAACGAGGCGTGACAGTGCGCCTGCGCAAGCTTGGAGAATGACGTATGACTTATGGAATTTACTATAGTCATACGTCACCACCCCGTTTTAACAACTAAGCAACTTTTGCAACTTTGAGCACAAAATTAAGCTATTTGTCAAAAAATATTTGGCGAACTTTGTGGGTTATCAACATTGTAAGGAAGTGACTCAGAAAAATATGAAATATCATAGAAATGTCAAAATACACTGGAGGGGGGCTTTAATGGAGATCAAACGATTATTGTGCTGCATGCTGTTTTGTAATGACACTCGCTTTGTCTTGTGTTTGTCCAGCGCACCCTTTCTTTCACAGCGGCCCCTGCCTTAAAGCCCAAACTCCCCTCATCCAGACTGGTGCATGTTTAGTTCAGCTCGAGGTAACATGACGGGGTTATAACTTCTACAACTTGCTATTCCCCATTATTGGCTTAAGCCTACAGCATTTTTATAACACTAACAAATTACATATTATTTATACTTCTAAACCAGGTGTGTTAAGTATTCCTGCACCTGGTCTGTGCTTGTAAAATTTCCACTCTAAGGTATCACACAGCGATTATATTTCAGTGTTGTATAACGTATTGAGTTGTAGTCAGTGTGAGTGGTTCACTACCTGCTACACTACACTATAATACATTATTGTAATAAAACGTTACTATAGTCATTATAATTTCACATAATAGTATACTATATACAGTAGTCCTGCCTGCATAATCCAAGTTTCCATTACCAATGGCAGCTTTATGATCAGCAGCTCAGGGTGAGATTCTGTTTGGTTTGGCATGTACTTGTAAGTGGCATATAGAGCGAAAATGAATGATTTATTTTATGTCAGATTCTTTCCTGATTGGGCCTGACTAACTCCCAGAGTCTAAACGATACATGGAGAAGCAGTGTTCAGTTTTTATTGCACCACATATATCTGGAAGTAAAAACACTCAGAACAGCAGGTTTGCTGAAGGAGGTCCTTTTTTTGCTGTCTTATTAAATCAAATTTAAGACTTCTCTTTTACGCTCTTGTTTAAGCTGTTTTTATTTTTTACTCTTTAAAAATATATATTTAAATGTCTTTCCATATTACTCAATGTGGCTTTTTATGTTTAATTAGAAGCACTTTGAATGGTCATGATGTTGAAAGTGTAGAAAGTCCGTCTTAAGATATTTAGCATATCCTGGACACTCACTTATGGGAGTTAGTTTTCTAATATTATTATTATCTTATTTAAAATGGTCCAATTATTTTAATTGTTTAACTTGTTAGGACCGACCCGTTACCGGGTTGAGCAGAACAGTACTATAAATAACTGCATGTAAAAGGTTAATAAAATGCTGTGATAATTTTTTTTCCTATTTTATCAAAAAGAAGATGGCTCAACACTATTCTGCATTACTCAATGTGTATTTTGTAAAAAGAATGTTTGTTTGGCAAAAATTTCAATGGTTTTGTTTAAAAAACAACATTCGATAAATATAGGCGGCCGTTGAAATGGAACGCAAAAATGACACGGAGGCCTATATTCAGTTGTGCACATAACTGGTCCGCAGGTACGCATGCGCGACAAAACTTGTGTGACTCCGCGCCTTTGCATACTTAACCGATCCGAACTTACACATGACATGTTGCTTGTCAACTAAGTTATACTGTCAGAGATGTCCAAAAAGCAACAGACATTAAGCAGCTTCTTTGATGTTTCGCCACCTACAAAGAAACGCCAGAGCCGAAAAAAATACTTTTTTTCGGAAAAGTGGCTCAAAGATGTGCAGTGTAGTGTTAATTTTACCAGCCATTTTTAAATTTAGTTTCAGTTTTAGTCCAGTTTCAGCATCGTTTGTTAGTTTTTATCACATTTAGTCGACATCATCCCATTTTTATTTAGTCTAGTTTTAGTCGACTATAAGTCGAGCATTTTAGTCTTTATTTTAGTCCAAGAAAACATAATTTTATTCGTTTAGTTTTAGTCAACAAAAACTGTCAACATTTTAGTCTAGTTTTAGTCAGGACATCATTTTAACCTTTTACTTTTTTGTCAGCAGATAATATTTAACATTTCCTAAAATTATTTCACATTTCAACATTTCTGTCATCTTTTTGATAAAAAACACAATTTTAAGGAACACATGCAGACATGTTCTGACAATATTTACATATTTATTTTGAACATTGTTAAGGTTCAAAGACACAAACCACAATGTCTTTGTGGTGAACTGCGACGTGTCTCTTCAGGTTTGTTGTGTTTTTTCCAGCTACCATGTGGCCACGTTCCTTCCCTTCGACTAAAATCAAGCATTTGGTTTTGTTCTCCACTTCAATGAAGCGAAAATGTGTCCATATATCACGTCTCCTCTTTCTCCCGAGCCCCGTGCAAAGCATGTTTTACTTTTAACCTGTCGCCGCCTCGCCGTGAATCCAGCTCCTGTCTGCTCCATGTGTTGTGTAGGCTACTCTGTGCCCGCCCGCTCCAGGTTTGAAAGTGGGTGTGTGGCGGAAGAGCTGACGAGGAGGAGGCGGAGGAGGAGACAGGATTTGACAAAACCGTATCATATAATAATATGTAATTTTCGTCTCGTCTTTGTTCGTGAACTAAAATGTCCATAGATTTTAGCCCAGTCTTTATTTACCGAACTGCATTTTCGTCTCGTCTTTATTAGTCTACGAAAATTATTTCTGATTTACTCCCAGTTATTGTTTATTAGTGGGGATTTTAGTCTCGTCTCGTCTAGTTTTCGTTCGGTGAAAAATGTGCGTTGACGAAAATATTTTCGTTTAGTTTTCGTTAACGAAATTAACACTAGTGCAGTGACTTTAAGCTAACGATGAGCGCACTGAAATGTGGTGCAAGATTTACCGCTCAAATCCACATCTAGCAGACAAAACAGGTGCGTTTTATAAAGGCTCAAAGAATTTCAACCATCTTTTATTTGACAAACAGGAAAAGAGCAAGGAGCACACGAATGTGGCGCAAGCTATTAAGCTGTTAATAAACAAGCTGGCCGAGAAGAAATGTCCAGTCACCCACTAGCCAGATGGCGAGACAAGCTGAATGAAGAACAGCGGCAAGCTCTGTATAATATTTTTCTCCTCGCCTTCCATAAAGCTAAACACGCACGTCCCATGTCTTCCTATTCTGAGGATATTCCTTTACTGAAGCGGCTAGGAGTAAATGTCGGAGGTGCATATCATTCACATGAAGGGGGCAAACGGATCATGCAGAGCATTGCCCATGCCATGAGCGGGGAGTTACGAGCCAAGTTGCAGTCTGCTGAATTTTGGGGGCTGCTTTTTGATGGATCTGAGGACATACAAAAAACTGAGCAAGAAATCGTTTACATTGTTTCTGTGTCCAGCAACGGAGAGTTTACCTCAGATTTTCTTGGACTGATTGAATTGAGTGCTGACCGAACTGCGCAGGCCATAACAGACGGACTTGTGAGACTTTTCCAGGACACAGGCTTGGATGACTGGACAACAAAGTTGGTCGCTGTGTGCACAGACGGGGCTGCTGTCAACATCAGTATGTACAACAACGTTGTGCCAAAACTCCGGCGACTTGCTGCAGTTGGAGACTCCCTTGTGCACATTCTGTGCACCGCACACACGCTGGAGAATTGCGCAAAATCAGCTGATCGCAACGTTCCTTACTGTGAGACATTTAATCGCTCTGTGGTCAAGCTGCTGCAGTTTTATTTACAAAAAGGTGGAGCAAACAAAATGCTGAACTGAAGAAGCTGTGTGAAGAAAATGGGATATCCTTTGTGAAGCTGGGTAAGTTTCATAATATCAGATGGTCTGCATGGAGGCTTGAAACACTGTTAAAAATATCAAAACTATTGCCAGCCATTAAAATGCAACTGGCTAACAGTGATAACTAGGCCTCCAGACTAACTTTTTTCACCTCCGTCCTTGAACCGTCCTGAAAAACAATTTGAACCTCCTAAAGTGAATGTCAACCGTCCCAAAATCAAAATGTAAAATAAGAGAAGCTGGAGGTGGTAAAACAAAGATAGATAGACAATTTATTAACCATGACACTGACACACTATATTATTTGCAGATATTCCGTTTATTGCCACAGCTTTTTGTATTTTTCACTTAATTTCCTATATGTAGAAAAAGAAAAAAAAATGTTCTGCATGAATAAAAAAAGAATTTAACTCCTGTTATTTTTCAGTTTTTTTTACCTGTTTACAGATAACTACTTTGAATGGAGCTAAATAAATATAATATATTACTGGCAGATGTTCTTTCCCCGTTTATTGCCAAATCTCTGTATGAAAGCGGCTGTGGTTCTGGCTCCAGGAGGCTGTCTCGTTATTTTGTTTGTGATTGGATTTTGGGATTGGCCATGATGTTTTGTGCTGAAGCCTTAATTTTTATATATAGCCTAGGTGTAAGGTAAAGACACGCTGATGCGAGCGGCAGCAGCCTGCGTAAGCCTTTCAAAAATGCTTTTTTACTACTGATAATAACGTTTAAATTAACATTGTAATATAAGCTTGAAGTGTTTTATATCTGTGAATTTTATTTAAAGGCAAGTGTTGATTTGAGAGGCTAAATTGGTTGTCACCTCACTGTCGCCTCTGGCCGCTTGGGCGTCACTTTTCGTCCTAAACACATTTTCTATCGTCCCCAGGACGATAAGATGTTGTTACTCTCGAGCCCTGGTGATAACAGTGACTTGCAGCATATCTGCACAGAGCGTTTTCAGTGTTTTCTGTCAAACATGCTTGACATTGGTAACATTTTGAAGACCTCATCCATTAGGTTTCAGAAGGAAAAGCTGACCATTGGAGAATGTAGGATGAACTCATGGTGGCCCTTGGACAGTTCACACTTCTGCTTGATGGTGAAGGCCACAGGGCACCTACTGTTTCTAATGCTGATGCTGACAGAGATAAGACAAACTTACTCAGGGGGTTAATTGAAGAGTTTGAAATCAGATATGACTCCTTCAAGTCATGTGATAATTTCTTAGTATGTGATCCTTCAACATGGCCTCAGGAAATGCAAGACCTCCACAGTTTTAGAAACACAACAGTTTGCAGCATTCTCAAGAAATATGAGGCCATCTTGCAACTTGACAGAGACACCACTGTGACAGAATGGATGCACTTAAAGCAGGCAGGAAAACGCCTGGGAGCCTCTTCTTTTGACTTGGTCAAAATAGTAAATACAAGTAACCCAGATGCTTACTCCAACATCGGTCTTTTTTGCTGCCATCCTGTGAGCGTTTTGGTGATACTACAGGTTGCAAACACAGTGTGATTATATTCTACATCTCGCAAGCTTTCCAACAATATATCACACCACAACGATATTTGCTGCTTTGAAAAACGTGTCATGTGTTCAGCCATGCGTAACGTAATAGACGCGCGCTGCACCGCGCAACCAGGAAGAAGAAGATGACGACGCACGCTAAACTTACTACGAGTAAACCAAGATTATGCACATAGCCACTGATCGTTGTGAAACCATTCTTGAATTATTTCGGGTATGTCTATCTAGGTGACCCACACCTCCCAGCACCATAGGGCTTCACAGGTTAATATTAACCCTACCATTACGGAATGTGGTGGTTCATTTTGATTTTGTTTTAAATATTTACACATTGCACCATTTCATGTAACCTGAGTGGACGATTCGGCATTTAAAATGAAGCATGGTAGGCAGAATCAAGTTTACTTAGTGGAGATGATACTGCATGCATTTCCAGCAGTCAATCATTATTAAAAGGTACCTTGAAAAATAATATAATAAAATATCCAAACTGACTCCTGTTTTATCTGTGCTGCAGGAAGAGAGAAACTCACGAGTCGTCCCACCATGAAGGGAAGAACGAGTCTTCTGTTCTGCCTCGTTATAGCAGCGTGTTCCTGTGGCGTCGCTGCTCAGACGGCAGGTGGGTGTTTTTAAATGGAACATGTGATGTTGTGTTTTTATAATGAGAGGTACAGTACATACTTGGTATTCATGCTTGGTTTACTTTGCAAGAACCCTCGAACAATGAAGTACCAACTGATGGTGTTTATTTGAAAAAAAATAAATCAATGTCATGTTTACAAGTAAAAAGAATATTATAAAGTGTGACCTCCATGGTGGCGTTCGTCACAACTGCTGAAACTGGAGCAATGAAGAGCTAGCAGTTGGTTAATGTTTCATAAGTTCATCCTAATTTGTGACACTGTGACCTGTAGTGTTTTCCTGAGTCCCAGAGTACCTATTTTGGGGGCATGCAATGGTGAACTTGTTCTTCTTGGTCTAGAGTGTGAAAATGCCACGGTGGCTGACATCGTCTTCCTGGTCGACGGCTCCTCCAGCATCGATGCGTCAAACTTTCAAGAGGTCCGTTTTTTTCTCCGCAACATCATCAGGGCCCTCGACATCGGCCCCAACAAAGTTCGGATCGGCGTGGCTCAGTACAGTGATGACCCTCACCAGGAGTTCCTGCTGAAGGATCACAAGGACAAGAAATCCCTGCTGGCTGCGGTGGATAACATTCCCCACCGAACGGGAGGCACACAAACTGGCAGGGGCATCGACTTCATCCTGACGCAGTACTTCACCGTAGAGGCGGGGAGCCGAGCCAGCCAGCGGGTGCCCCAGATCGCTGTGGTAATCACAGATGGGGCATCCGCAGATGATGTGAAAGCGCCCGCCCAGCGCCTGAGGCAGAACGGAGTCATTGTGTTTGCCATCGGGGTGGGAGAAGCCAACCTGGAGGAGCTAAAGTCCATCGCCAACCGGCCTTCAGATCGCTTCATGTACACCATCGATAGCTACGAGGCTATACAGAGACTGACAGACACTCTGCTGCAAACTGTATGCGTTTCTGTGACGGCTGAGAGGCAAGGTAAGGCAGAGGTTTGAAGGAGTTTTTTTATAGAAAAATAAATCTGCAAAAAATCTGTCTGCCGAAACGGAGAGAGTCTTTGGCTGCTAATAAGGTTTGAGATCGCACTGGGTTTGTTTGATTGAATCTTAACCAGTAATTGATTGTCCCATCTTGCGTTTAACCCTTAGAGTAGAAAATATGTTTAGAGTTACCCTTAAGTTTTTTCCTTTTGCGTCATCTGAAAATATATATCACACCAACTGACACAAAGGGCTTTTAGACACATATTTACACACAGTGAATGAACATTACCAGTATCAATCGGAACATATAAGAACTAATTTGAAACACATCTATTCAGAATAAATATTAGGGGTGGGCATAGATTATTTTTTTTAATCTAGATTAATTTTGAAATTAATCTAGATTAATCTAGATTAAAATGGCTCATTTGAATTCTGCCAAAGGCATTTAAAATGTGTGCAAACGGGTTTCAAGCCAGGTTTCAAGCCAGGTGGCGCATTAGACCTGGGGCTCATCTCCTGTTTCCAAAATCACAAACTGCTTGAGAAAGCTGTTCTACTACGATAATTGATGATGAAAATAAATCATGTTCAATAAGATGTACTTGTGTGTAGCGTATGATGTGCTTTGCGTTTAGGTGGTAGGCTACTTGAGACTGCAAGAACTCCTAAAGTAAACTAATTCCGCATTGTACAAGGTGCAAACCAGGTGTTGTGCCGAGTTTTGCTTGCCTGCCGAGAATTGCATGCACCTCCAAATAATATTTTTTTGATTTGAAGTATATATTTTATGAACGTCTAGAGTCTTTAATATTTTAATACACTTAGTAGGGTGATTCTCATGAAACCACCTAAAGACGTGTCCGAAATGAATTATTGCATATTTTCACATAGAAGATGAAAAAACTAATTTTAATGTTAAAGTACACAACTTTTACTTCAATGTTCACTTCGTTTCGTCAATGTTTTCAAATATTAGTTTTAAAAAGTATGTTTTATTTATTTGTTTTATTAAAAACTTCATTACCGTAACGTGTCCGAACAAAAATTTTGCATTTTGCTCTCTTACAGCACAATAAATAACATATTAAATATATTAAAAAACATTCAAAAATTGTCTCTATTAAAATAATATTAATTTCCAATAGCAATTTTGATACATTTCTAAAACATTATTTCTAAATATGGCTAAAACACTGTGTCCGTGTACATTTATTTCATTACCGTAACACATTTTCACATCTCTCAAAACGACTGAATATATTTATATATAAAGTTTTATTGAAAGACAAAGTTCCACAGAACATAGAAGATTCAAGATGGCTAAAAGGCAAGATTATCGGTTAACATTTGATAGCTAAAGTCTCTACTTTTGCTTTCTTAAACCCCTCTTACCCCACCATGTGTGTACATTACCGTAACACTGTATTATTTAATATTACTCAAACAAATATTCATTATAAACATAACAGTAGGAAGGATAGTGTGGGAATGTATTGGAGTATTATTTTTTGCTAAGTCATTGTGTTTCCCGCCATTTTATGCTAGCTAAGCTAAAGTGAATTCATTACCGTAACTACCAATCTTTCATTACCGTGTCATTTTTTTGCTTGTTACGGTAATGAATCATGATGTTCACGGTGATTAATATCAGAATAGTTTTCTATTGCTTGTTAGATATTTTTGTTTTAGACCAGTAGGGCTGAGCAATAAAACAATAATAAATATAATAATTATTGCAAAATGACTTCCCTCAATAACAATATAACAAATGTTTAATATATCGTCAATAACTGTTTGAATTTGAATCACGTAATGAATTAGCTCTTAATTTTTCTACCAAGATATTTATTTTGTTGAGGAAAAGGGAATGAAAAACAGATTTGGTAATAATGTTCTGCCTCAGACTTGTGAATTGATCCACTGTTTGGCATCAAGTGTTTATCACATTCTGACTATAAAGAAAAGTTTAACCACACAATTAACAATCTGGTTTCATTAAATTTTCACTCAGAAACAAAAATCCTCTTTTAAACTTATGATTTGACATACATTATTGATGTCGAATAATATGAAATGTTTTCTTCTTGATAAAATTTTTGGCCACATTATCCAGCCCTATAGACCATGTAATCTTTTTTTGATAAAGACCTACAGTGCTGGAAAAGAACAGGGATGAAGGACTGTTATTTCATTGCACGTTTACTGCCAGACTGAAACTTATTGTAAGTATTTTTCTCCGCTAACTTTCCCCAATAAAGAATTGTAGTAATGTGACGAGTGTGTGTATGTAGTTCTCTAATCTTAATTAAGCGTAAACCTCCAGGTCTGAAAAGTTAAGCCATGCGAAAGTAACTTATACCTGCATTCTTTGTAATGGCCAGCAGGGAGCGTCTCCACTGGTTGCTAAAAGTACAGTGGTAATAATGGTAAAATTACCCTACTTCTGACTTGCCTTTTACCTCAGTAAACACTTTCCTAATGAGTGTGTGGTATGTTTGCACCTCCCATCCAGACAAAATGGCCAATCTGAACACCTAAAACAGAGAAGTTTGAAAAAGCTGCGACCTCATTTTCGTTTTAAAACTTGAAAATTATGACGCAGACTCTCACGTTAGGCTTTCTGATTGGGTATTATCAGTCATGCAAAGCAAAAACATGATGCTACTGAAAGTGTTTTTGTTTTGGTGTTTATATTAAATTATCCTGTACTAAGCAAATAACACTTATATACTTGTACTGTGCATGTTGCCGTATGTGCTCTGCGAAGACTCCCAGTCTATTTTCCGCCACCAAAATCACAACAAGGTGGAACTATTACTGAAAGTGGACTTTCAGTAGTAGTTTGGCATAAGTTTGGCACAAGTGTTTGTCACATACTGAGCGTAAAGAAACATTTCACCACATAATTAACCATCTGTTTCTTCAATTTTCACTTAAATTTGAAATAAATAATGATTTGACATTTATCATGATAATTATCAATATCGAATAATATGAAATGTTTTTATCTTGATAGCAATTTTGGCCATATCGCATTGTCCTAGCACAGTGTTAGGGTTTCTAATATTTGTTATATATCTGAAAGTATCAAAAACTAAAGCTGATGATACACAGAGCAACTTTTAGAGCAATTGTGCAGGGCAAAGTTGCCGTCAATGATAATGTGTAAAGATTACAACTGCAATCCCGTTCGCCCACCACTCCGCCACCTGCCCTACACCGCTGCCAGTTGCTCAAAACATAGTCGGACTTGCCGCTAGCAAGATTGCCCAGCAACATTGCTCAAAAAGTTGCCCAGTGTATCATCAGCCTAAGAGAGTGGTGTATTGAAGTAAGCCAAGACATGACACCCAAAAAAAGAAAAAAAGACAATAAAAGAAATAGAGGGGAAATTCTAACAGGTCTAATGCTAAAAGGAGAAACCAACAAAACATAATGGTATTCATTACCGAAACATAGTCTTTCATTACCGTAACTTAGTTTTCATTACCGAAACACTTGATATTTGGCCAAATATTAAAATTATTCTACAACGAAACATAAAAAGTTTTAGATCTGCTGGAAATATTTTTAATTCCCTATATATTGATTTGATGGTTTTATAATATAATTCCCCCTGAACAAAATAATAAATAATATCAATGTGACAAAACTGATGAGTGTTACGGTAATGACATCATTCTTTAAATTAAAAACATGTATTTTTAATAAAAATATTTTTTTGTAATGAAATTTCCTTACCTATAATCGTAAGTGAAGATACCACCAAAATCTTCTGAATATATATAATTTGACTTGATAATATTACAACTTTTAAAAATGTTACGGTAATGAAAAAAAATCTGAAACCGTGTTGTAAAATGTTAAAAAAGACTTAAAAAGTGTATTTCTAAATTATTATAATTAATAACAATAGTAACTTTGAATTATATTTGTTAAGTTAAGTGAGTAAAATATTGCCTTTTTAACTGTAAATATTTTTTTAATGGTAGAACTGTTTCGTGAGAATCACCCAGTAGGCTAGAAGGACCATTCCTTGACATTCAGTAAATATATGTGGCGATAAAGCTGTTTGATCAATGAGCAAAGCAAAGTGTCTGAGAAGGACCTAAAGAGGTGGATGCATAATTTGGCAGATCAGATTTTGTAGGCTCCCTGCCGAGATTTGCATCCACCTCTTTTCTCAGCATAGATGACCGTTAGCACCCGCGAGGTGCACGCAATTCTCGGCAGGCAGGCAGAATTCGGCACAACACCGGCGGCTTCAGAAACGTTCGTACACAAAGTGCTGTCCAACAGCTGTCTGTGGACGTGTTGCTTCAGTTAGTGTGAGGAAATACTGCACAATGCGTTTTTTAATCAACCGGCGTGTCAATAACTAACCTGGCTAGTTGTAAACTAACAGCTGGCCGAGCGAGGTTGTAACTGGAACGGCGTCAACTCGGGTGTGACGTCATTCCCAGCTCCGCCTTCCGAGGTAAATGGAACGCAGCAACAGCTGCATCCATGTTAGCACGTCACGTTTGATGTGGTAATTTCACAGTAGGCAGACACACAGGTTCGAAGACTTGTTCTCGCCCCCTACAGTGCGATTCGGCGCATATATATATATATATATAATTTACATCACACACTCCTAATTACGGAGGAACCAAACTACGAAAATCCTGAAAAAGTAACAGACTTCTAAAATGTCACTAAATGCGTCAAAAATAGTATTAAAAATATGTTGTTAATTCATAACCCTTGAAAATTAAGGAGTCCTATTACACAAGACTTGCTTTTGCTTTTGTCTGAGCTGCTCTAGCTGTCGTATTCTGTCCATGGGAACACAGCTGTCGAGTCTTTCGTCACATGGAAGTGACTTCATCTGATATGGGCTGGAAAAATGATAGAAGCAAGGCAGAACGGTAGACAGTAAAATTTGAAATGTATTTCAAAACAAATGTATTGAGCTATTTTTCAATGCTCATGTATTTCATCACATCCATTATAGATTGGTGAGAAAAAAAATAGACCCATGACACACTTTGACAGACAGCCTAATTTGCATAATAGAGCAGACAAAAATAAAGATAACAAACAAAAACAGAAATTAATAATTTTGGGAGAAAGTACCTAAAGTACACACATAATACATAAATAAAACATTTAAATGAATAGCTGAATAATTAAATTAATAATAATAAAGAATCAGAAATATAACAATAATATAAGCTGATCAAAACAGACCTAGCCTAACAAAAAAGACCCAACAAGACTGAGAGATGGAGGAAACTTCTATAGTGGCTGATCAGGCCTTTCTGACACAAATGAGGTAAACAAACCACAATAACTACAACAACAGATGTTAGGCCAATGCTACCTGATATGTACTCGGGGTAAATCAATCATATAATATATGATATAATAAGTATTACTAGCAAAAGAAAAGAAAACAACTCAAACATGGAATACTCTGCCACCTCCATGATGTAGTCCAATCATCCATTCCCCTACTTCAGCAGCTTAGAGTCAGATAGAAGTCCTTTTGTCTGTCAGCCAGCCAGAGACCCCCAGCAGCAACTCCCAAGGAACTAGTAACTCAAAAAGAAAAGGTATTAATTTCACAGAACGTAACTAATAAACCTGAAGACAAAGTTAACTAAATGTGTGCATCCAAATAGAAGACTGAAATAACTAATAGAACTGTTTTTAAAACTGAAGTGTGTCCAGTATGTGTATGTGCTCAAAACAGAAGAGTTACCACCGTGAGTTGTTGCTTCCATGTGTGGCTGCTAGTGCAGCCGTGCATGTAGGGAAAACACTGCTGTTGTTGCGATCTGATGTGCACTTCAGTGGTCACTTTGTCAGGCTGTGCAGTAATAAAAGGTGTTTTTGTCTTTTTTTCAGCTTTGGCAGAAAAGTTTGTAGATGTCTTCTTCCTAATGGACAGCGGCATTGCTCAAGGTCCGTTCACACAATTCAGGAATGATCTTATCAAACTGATCAATCAACTTAACCCTGGAGCGTCGACCAACCGCATCGGTTTAGCCCAGTACGGTGAAGACATCCGGATCGATTTCGGTCTCAATGCTTATAAAACTAAACAGGAGATCCTGACTGGTGTCAGACGTTTCCGCCTGCGCCCACAACCCAACCAACCTCGTAACCTGGGTAGTGCTCTGAGGTCTGCCGACTCTTTTTTCACCAGGGACGAGGGGGGCCGTGCACACCAAGGCTTCCAACAGTTCCTGGTGGTTGTGAGTGGAAAAGAGTCAGATGATCCTGTGTCTAAGGCGGCTGATGTGATTGAATCAGAAGGGATAACTATTGTTGGGGTGAATGCAGGTGCAAAAATGGATGCAATACAGCGTTTTGCAAGCGAAGGCTATGCATTGTCTTCCAGCAGCGATCTTACAAAAGCTATCTTCTTGACTGAGAAAGTGGAGACTGGTACTGAAGGTGAGAATAGTCATCCATCATTCTTTTGGGCATCCGCCCACCTAACCACTAGATGGGTTTCATGTCATTTTTCAGTTATTGCCACAGTAAATCTGCTTTACAGACAGTGACGAAAAAAGAACGATATTCTCGTTTCTAATAAATGTTTTCAGACTCGTATTACATTTTGAGATACAGTTATTGAAGGCTGTTGAATGTGTTAATTAGACCTGTTTGACGCTCTTAGACCCATAAGCAAGTTCACTGCTCTGTTATCAAGAAAGAGCTCACACATTTTACATATATGTAATCTCGTGTATATATATATATATATATATATTTAATCTATATTTATATTAAATAAGTGGCAGATGCAAGTTAACTAATGTAACTTTTTTCACAGATTGCAAAGGAGCCAATGTGGCAGACATCGTTTTCATCGTTGATGAGTTGGGAAGCATTGGCACTGAAAACTTCCAGCTGGTCCGCTCTTTCCTTCACTCGATTGTGAGCGGCCTGACTGTCAGTCCGTCTAGAGTTCGAGTGGGCATTGTTATGTACAGTGACGGGTACAAGGCACACGCCTATCTAAACACGTTCAATGACAAGGCCGAAATCCTGCGGTTCATCAAGATCCTGCCTTACAGTGGAGGTGGTACCAACACCGGAGCTGCCCTAAACTTCACCCGAGAAGAAGTCTTCATTCCAAAAAGGGGAAGCAGAGCGGATGTGCAGCAGGTGGCAATTGTGATCACCGATGGTAAATCCCAGGATTCTGTGAGCGAAGCGGCGATCGCTCTCCGCCGGGCTGGTGTCACCATTTACGCTATAGGAATCGAAAATGCGAATGAAACCGAACTGTTGGAGATGGCGTCTTACCCGCCTCATCAGCATGTTTTTAATGAGAAGAGTTTCACCAAGCTGAATCCCCCTGAAGCAGAGACTTCAGAAAACTCTGTGCAGTAACATCATTCACGATGCGATCACAACCAAAACAGATGTCAAAGAAGGTAAGATCCAGTGTTTTAAACATGCAAATAAATTCAATGTCGAGTAATGATGAGAATGGAAAATGTTTTAATTCCAAGAACGAACAGTAATAGGCAGAAATTCGTGGATTTTTTTTTTATAGTTATAATATATCAGTATTTCCTCTAGGAATTTTTTCAGCAGGGGGGGTGCTGATGTCTCAACATTGCTCTTTTGTCCATGACTATGTGATGCACCTTAGAATAGCTTAAAACTGCAGTGTGCAACTTGTGAGCTTAGATGAATGTTTTGGTGCTGGTTTGGGGGTTTGATTTTTCCAATAAAAACTATGTTATAAAGAATTTCACATCACCTTGGGCACCTACTCTTTCTTTGAGTATATGAAAGAAACTAACTCTTATAGTTTTCCTCTACAGCGTGTAAACAGTTGGATGAAGCAGACATCTTCTTCTTGATTGATGACTCAGGAAGCATTAAGAACGAAGACTTTAAAGACATGATCGATTTCATCACCACCTTTGTTGGTACCTTCCGTATTGGCCCTAAACATGTCCGTATTGGGCTTGTGACATACGCAGATTCGCCAAGTTTGGTATTTGACCTGACAACCTACTCAGATGCTGAAAAAATGAAGAAAGCAGTGAAGGATATTCCACACAAAGGAGGTGGGACAGAGACAGGAAGAGCGCTGTCCTTTATGGGTCAGTACTTTGAAGAAGCAAAGGCCTCTCGTCCTAAAGTCCCAGAGTACCTGATTGTTATCACCGATGGAAAATCCACCGATGAAGTGAAGACTCCTGCAGATGAATTGAGGCAACAGGGCATCCGCATCTATGCCATTGGGGTGAAAGCTGCATATGAGCCTCAGCTGGTAGAGATTTCCGGTGACCAACAGAGGACTTTCAAAGTTGGTAGTTTTGATGCTCTGAAGAACCTCAAAGATGCCATTATCAGAGAAATCTGTTCTCCCGAGGGTAAGTCAAGTAAATTTAACTGGACTGTAAGATGCATTTCTATTATATGGAGAGCTGAAGGTAAAACGAACCCTCCTTTAAATCGCACTGACATTTGTAAAATAGAAATACTTCAAATTAGGGCTGAACGATTTTGGAAAATAATCTAATTGCGATTTTTTTAACCAATATTGCGATTTCGATTTAATGTGCGATTAATTTTTAAGCTCTTTAACTTCTGTATTATTCAAAACGGACAAGCAGTAAATCAGTGTATAGTATGATATTAGATAGATTAAACAGACTGTTCTTGCGGCTCAGGCCTGTGTTATGATGAATTAGGTAGAATTATTATTATGAGCAATAGGATATATCAAATTATAATAATATGAGAAAGACAATTTGAGTCAGGTCATGGCATTAAATAATATGATATAGGCTATTATCATCAGAGTCGGCCTACCTTTTCACCACAGGGTATTATACAGTCAGCTCAATACAAAACCCACAGTTCAACCACCAATTAATGAGTCCTGATCTCAGTTCAAATCTCCTTGAGTCCATCTTTCTGTATCCCCGTAAGCAAACCAAAATACTCAGTTTGAGGTTCAATTCATAAGTTGGCTAACTAAAATAGAACAGAGTGACGCCTCTCGTGTCTAATAGACAAGCTTAGTAATTCTCCGACAACACGGAGTCCCCCTCCTCCCCGCAGCCTCCGATGATGTTGGCGGCGCACGGCTTTAACCAGGCTGCAACTTCGGGACAGACTGGGTCTCTTTCGGACTTAGGTCTTTAGTTTGAACACGCCAATTTACAGATATTTCCTGAGCTGACTGGTGGCTGTGTGTGTGGCGCAGGCGCCGATCGCCACAATACGCTTATCTTGCTACACGCCTCTTTCTGTTGAGCATTTTTCCGTCCATCAAAGCCGCAGATGGCCCGGCGAATTCACCCACCACCACCAAGTTACCAGCGGTGGCGTGCTACTTTCATTCCATGTGACATTAAAGTTTATGTAGCTGAGCTTCTGTCAAGCTTAAGGCCATTTTACAACAAGAAGGCAAGTTACAGCGTAGCGTGCAGGCCAAGCATTAACTTCGTCAGACTGCTTCCGCTTAGGTGTCATGTGACCAGAGTGTAATCGCCGCCTTAGCGATTAGAAAGTTGCGTTTTATTAAATCGCGATTAAATCGCAAATTCAATTAATCGTTCAGCCCTACTTCAAATGCGCCATAACAGCATATTGTTTGTGTGTTTCTCCTTATTTGGATAAGAATGGCAAGAAACTGCTACTATAATTGTTTTTTAAATATTTCTGCTTTTGGCATATTTTATGCTTTCTCCTGTATGCTCCAGCTCCATAAAATTAAATTAAATTTCAGGAGTTAAACAGAGGAGGCCACTAAAGGAGTGTGGCTGTGATAACAGCAGGACAGAGGACAGTCCCAGGACAGAGGGACCAAACAGTGTAGAATAATGTTCTTAAGAGAGTGGTGGTAAAAATGATGAATATAGGAGAAACTTACAGTGATATAAGGACATGTACTTCCACACGTTTATTTTTACAGAAGCTGTAGGGTTTTTTTATCTTACCAAATTAATGTTTAACTTTTAAAAGCTTTCAACTGCTTAGGCCAGGTTCTGTATTAGATGCTCGTTCATCTCAGAATATAGATCTGGAAGATAGATGGGGAAAATGTTTACTCAGGAAGACGATTTGAACCCTCAATGGGAGCTTTTGGTGAATCTTAGAAACTAGAATAGCTCAATTTACAGAAAATAATGTTCCAGAGGTGGATAAGGCCAATAACTATTAAAGTGTCCATCCAGCCAATGGCAATGCTGTTTTGTCTTTGTATGTCTTTGTGGGAGAGGTCTAAGGCATGATAAAAAACACCTTTCCACACAAGAATAGCTCATAATCAGTTTCTCTGGCTTTGACAGTCGAATTCATGTACAATGACATGCCAGCTTGTTAGGTTAATATTTCTTATCCAACCTGAGGGTTTAGAGGAGCTGTAAGCGACATTCACTGACACTAAACGTTGTACTGGCGATAGAGCACCAGCATCCCAGACCAAAACAAATGGATGCTGTGTCCTACCAGACTCAGTTTTACCTTCAGAGCATTGTAGAATGCGTGGCATTCAAACTGAACAGACACAAAATGAAACTCACCAATGTATTAGATGTTTAACTAAACCAGCCATTATATCACTTTTGCTCGCCACTCCATTGATTAAAAACAGAGAGGGTGTTTGTAAGTGTGGAGTGTCTGCTCCAGTAATAGCGCAGTCTTAATAATTTATGAAGTTTGAATCCTTTCTATTGTCTTCTATTTTGTGTTCATGAAATAAAGTCCTAAGCCTTGAGTTAGGTGCAAATTGAAACAGTCAGTTCTCCCCAGTGCTGGACTGGGACAATAAAACAGCCCTGGCATTTTTGCTCAGACCGGCTCACCACAATCAGTCGGACACAACCAACTAGTACAAACCATCCTTGCGGTCCCTGTAGATATGCATATCTACTGTTCCATTCCCAAAAAACCCTACAAAGCTGAGATTTAAGTGCCATGGACCACTGTACCAGTGCAAATGGACCAGTAATCAAAGGTGGCAAGTGGAGTAGGGCCTACACAAAGTGAGGGCATCCAGAGAGAGAGAGAGACAAGAATAATAACTGATTGAGTAAAATGATCACTATAATATACCGGTACGTTTTTTTTCTATAGAACGGCCGTTCTGGGTTTCAATGGGTTAACATTAGAATAGACCGCCAAAGTTGCAATTGAATAAGTGAAGTCTTTTAGCTACAAAAACAGTGCAAAATAGCTTATGCTGTGTTATTTTACAGAGTGGCCAGCACTGTCAGTGCAGTAACGTTAGGTGACAATCGGACAGACCTTATAATAGCGACAACGATTATGTTGTCTTATTAAAATATTCATTAATTTAGGTAAATCATCATCATCTTCGTTGACTCATGGCCCAGCCAGGCCCATTCACTATCCTCCTTAACCCGCCCTGATTAACACTGCCTCCCTACCATGCTTACCGTTTATATTACACTCTCCTGCTCACTCTGTCCCTCCTTGACTTCACTGTCAGGCGCCTGCTCCTCTTCCTGGTTGCCGCCTGCGCCGCCATGGTTAGTCACCTCTCCTTCTATGTCTATGTTGTGCAAAATGTCGTCAGGTACTGTAGGCTTGGAAACTGAAGCTGCGGTACTAAACATGTCTGTTATTTTTGAACATGTTGAGGCTTCAACCTCTAGAATTTCTTTTTTTTGCCCGCAACTTCTCCGCAGCACCCTTGCGCTTTTTTTTCCCCATCCTAAACAGATCTCTGGCTCTGAGCCAATGACTGCATCTGACACAAAAAACAAAGGGGAGGGTGGAGCCTGTTAAGAGATGATTGGGCCAGCCCAGTGTCAGTATGGAAAATGAACTAATGGGCCGCTGTCCCTGCTTTATGGGCCGGTCGTTGGCCAAATAAACCCCCAAAAAAAAGGTACCTATACCAACCGGCACCCAGTGCGTCGGCCCGGTATGCCAGATTACCAGTCCAGCCCTGGTTCCCCCCCCCATTTTAAGTTACTCTGGGCAAATTCATGTCCACTCACGTCTCACCATAAACTATGGCTTCCAATATTACCATGCTTGCTACACAGATGTGTGAACCACACAACATGTTAAGGTTATGTTGTCAGGATGAAAGGATGAAAGTCTAGCAGGAAGTAGAGAAAGAACAAGTGGGGGGTGGGGGGTGGGATGGTGCAATGGTTAAGACGCCCGCCTTTGGTGAGAGAGACCTGGGTTCAATCCCCACTGTGTCCCTGAGCAAGACACTTAACCCCTAGCTGCTCCAGAGGCGTGCGACCTCTGACATGTATAGCAATTGTAAGCCGCTTTGTATAAAAGCGTCAGCTAAATGAATAAATGTAAATGTAAGTGAGGAAGACCAATTAAACAGAAATGTATTCTTAACCTTGTTAACCCCTGTTATATCAAGAAGGAAAAGTCAGCTTGAACACATTTACACTTTAGCCAAAGCTAGCCCCTTCAGTTATCTGTGGACTCAATCATGAGAGCACAGTGCACTTTTTTAGCAAAGCCTTCCAATGCTACCATTTTTAGTTTAGTGTTCTCCACATTAACTAGACAACCACATACCTTTAAACAAGTAGTCATTAAAACATCAATCTATATCTCTATCTACCTTGTCTAATTGCCTGCAAGCAAGAAAAGGATAAGAGGAGCACCATGCTAACATTTCTGTGCTCTGTTCTACAGCTTGCAAAGACTCATCAGGCGACGTAATTTTTTTAATTGACAGCTCTGAAAGCATATATTCAAATGACTTCCAGAAAATGAAAGATTTCATGATATCTGTCGTCAACAAGTCCGCCGTCGCAGAGGACAAGGTGCACTTTGGTGTCATGCAGTTCAGCACTAACATACAACTGGAGTTTCCCCTCGATCGCTACTACACCAAAGAGGAAATGTTTAACGCCATCAGTGATATGAAGCAGTTAAGTGACGGCACGGAAACAGGAAAGGGCCTCACAGAGGTGTCGAGGTATTTTGATGCCGTCAATGGAGGGCGTCCTGAGCTGAAGCAGTGGCTGGTAGTGATAACGGATGGCAGGTCCAAAGACGAAGTCAAAGGCCCCGCTGAAGCACTAAGGGCCAAGAAAGTGGTGATCTACTCCATTGGAGTTGGTAAAATTAATAACACTCAGCTGACAGAGATCAGCGGTTCATCAGAAAGGACATATGTTAAGAGGGACTTCGACGGGCTAAAGGACTTAGACAACGAGGTGGCCTTGAAGTTCTGCGATAGAGGTAAGGATGTTATTGAAAGATCCCCCCAAAAATATTTTAAAACAACCAGAGAATAAATGTATGAAAGCACTGAGGCCGTAGGTTCATCTCTTAAGTCTGCTCTAAATGAGCCTTCAGTTATGATAAGCATGACTCTATTACACACATGAATATTTTAACCCTTATCTGTCCCATTTTTTCTTTAACCAGAGTGTGAGAAGACAGAACAGGCTGACATTGTTTTCCTGGTGGATGGGTCGACAAGCATAGATGAAACACAGTTTGACAGCATGCGGAAGTTTATGCAGTCAATAGTAAACCAAACCACAGTTGGCAAGAACTTGACACGTTTTGGGGTCATTATGTACGCTGCTGCACCAGAGTCTGCATTTACTTTAAATGACTACGACTCCAAACGAGACGTTCTTAAAGCAATAACAAGTCTGAAACAACCAGAAGGAGAAACCTACACAGGCGAGGCCTTGGCATACTCATTGAATTTCTTTAACGCTGAGCACGGCGGCCGGAAACAACAGAAGGTGCCTCAGATTCTTATGGTGATAACAGACGGTGATGCCACCGATCCTGAAAGACTGAAGGATGAATCTGATGCACTGCGAGAAAATAAGGTCACTGTCTTCAGTATTGGAGTGAAAGATGCAGTCAAGGAGCAGCTGGACATCATGGCTGGTGGCGACAAATCCAAAGTTTTCTATGTGGACGACTTTAAAGCCTTAGAAACTCTGTACAAGAACATGTCTTCTGCCATCTGCAATTCCACTAAGAAAGGTAAGGGTGTGTCATCGTACATTTGTGGTGCTGAAACACACAGTACAAGTGCACAGTGAAAATGTTCATAGTGACATATGTATCCCACACAGGGCTGAGCGGGACATGAGTATTTCAAGCTAAACCGATATATTTTCAAAAGAGAGAATTAGACAAATACCGTTACACCGATATAGTTTGATGTTGAGTTGAATTTTTCCATAAAGTCCTGCCACCGTTTGCTCCTCTCTCTCCCTCACTGCACAGCCCCAACCCATCTAGTTCACAGATTATCTGGAAACATGAAGGAAGACACAGTGCTGGAGACGGTGAATATTTTACAATCACTGACCTGGTAAAGCGACAGTGAACACACCAGTGCAGATGGCACTCGTTAGTTATCACGTTGTTTTTGTTCCGATAGTATATGTTACTCGGATTAAACACAACGTTTATTCAGTTCACTTTTATTCTCTGCACGATAGTGACACCATGTCCACATGTTAAACCGCCAGGAAGCAACGATATTCACAACAGAAAGTTCTGCACATGTGCTATACTCCACCTCGAAGCACCTGCTACTTTAGTGAATAGTGTAGAGGAGAAAGAACATGTTAACAGTATACGTCTTTAATATGACGCCTCAATATGTAGCAAGTTTTGTTTTTGGCAACTCTATATAACGTAGCCTACTGCTGATCGAGAAAGTCAACAGAGCCGACATATACAGGGAGACTTATAACTAAACATTTAGACCAGATTGTAGAACTTACCATAGATGTCATGTATCGAAATTCAACCTGAAAATACCGGGATGATTTTTGGTCCATGTCGTCCAGCCCTAATCCCAAATCTTCTTAACTCAGCTTTTGCTATTAATAGGTCAGTTAATGTGACACCCAAAAATACATTTGAGAACATCTCTCATCGGCTTGCCATCAGTTAACACTGCCAATTTAGTTTATTGGAAAACACGACAAACCTGGAGGTACCGCTGCCGGTCTCTGTGATGGTGGGAATTTTGCGCCTGTCCCACTTGTGTGTCCTACTTGATCAGAATTCATCAATGACAAGATGGAGACAATGTAAATGTGTGGAATTGAGAGTGTGGTGTTGCCAAATATAAATGATGCTATACAGTGAAAATTTATTAGTAATGTGGACACTTCCCTTTTTCTTGTCTTTCTCTTGCTTTGCTTTGGCAGTTTGCGAGCGGGCCGACCTGGTCTTTCTAATCGATCGGTCTGGCAGCATAAAAGAAAGCAATCACAAAATTGTGTTGAACTTCATTGCAGAAGTAGTGAACAGCTTTAATGTCAGTAAAACTTCTGTGCGTGTTGGACTTGCACAGTTCAGCGATGAACCTCATAAAGAGTTTGACCTCGACACGTATGAAACGAACGAGGAGATGATTAAAAAAATCTTAAATTTGAAGTACGCTGGTGGATCCACCTTTATAGGAAAGGCCTTGGATCATGTTAAGGATTACTTCATGTCCGGCCGTTTTGGGGTCCCCAAGAATCTGGTGGTGATCACAGATGGCAATTCTCAAGATGACGTGGAGGACGCGGCTTACCGACTCAGGGATATGGGGGTGGTGGTGTTTGCCATTGCCATAGGAGACGTCCACGACCTGCAGCTCCTGCAGATCACTGGCGACCCGGAGAGGCTGTTCACTGTGGAGAAGTTTTATTACTTGGCAGATATCAAGACAAAGGTGGTAGATGCCCTCTGCAAGCGTAAACCAGATGATGAGCCCTCTGGTGAGTTGAAAAGTGACTTTACCCCTCTCTCTCTTTCTGTATTCCCACCCTTCCACCGTTTCCCTTAACATCTATGACTGCCAAATGTAAAGACAAATGTCCCTTTGCTACAGTATGCACCATTGATATCGCCATGGGATTCGATATCACTACCAGAACTGGCGCTATTGGTGAGATGCTGTTCAGCGGCAACCCCAAGCTCCAGAGCTTCCTGCCGGAGATCGTCCATTACGTGTCCTCCGTAGAAGGCCTGTGCTGCGTGAAGGAACCTGTCAGTACCAAAATTGCCTTCCAAGTGTCAGACCGTGAGGGACGTTCCCTGTACGACACAAACTTTGAAGGCTACAGCGAGGAAGTGGTGAAGAAAATCACAACCTTACTGATGTTGAATCCTAGCTACTTTAACGCTGCCGTGCTGAGATCCTTCAAGGAGAAGTTCAGGACTGGGTCCAGTGCTCGTGTGAAGGTGAGAGTGACACTGCTTGCAACACCGCAAATTCCTTATTAGGAATAAACAAAAGTTGCTAACCCATGTAATAGTTGTTGAGACGTTTTGACTCCAAACCACAAATGTGATGTTCATTGAGGTGCCAGAGCAACAGTCAGGGGATCATCAAGTCAATTGGATTCTCCTGGGACCATGTATGTCTGCGCAAATTATCCATTAAATAGATGCTGAAATATTTTAGTCTGGACAAAGGTGTTGGACTGACTGTACGCAGGTAATGACCATGTAAAATGTTTCCTTAGTTTATATACAACAGGACAAAAAGCAGGATGTGATACAAGCCGTCTCTCCACTATTAATCACTATCATGAGTGGAAAAGTTTGTATACCTGTCAGAATCAAGATTTTCATATTAGAAACAGTCTAACATGAAAATCCTCATCTGTTAGGTGCTGGTGATGTTCTCAGACGGACTCGATGAAGACGTGGTCAGAGTGAAGAGAGAATCAGAGCTGCTGCGACAGTCAGGTAAAAACTGGGAGGCAGAGATGTAGATGAATTAATCCCTCTATTCAATTATTTCTTTCTGCATCCTAAACCTCTTTAGCCCTTCTTTCTATGCTCTTTATATTCTTCCCTTATTATGAATCACTTCTTTCTGGCCTTTCCCTCTCCTACTTCCCCTCCTGCCTTTACTTGGTAAAAATCAGAGTTACTCATGTCATGTTTTAAAAACTTGCAGTGATCAGCACACTTTCAATCAATGTGTACAGTGTTTCCCCTAGGATTTATTTCAGCAGCGAGGGGGACATCACCCCCAAGCCTGGAGGCTTAGGGAATGGCTGTTAATGTTACCTCAGAATCATTCTAGATACAACTTTTCATGTTTGCCTTTTGTGTTTTCATTTTACAGCTTCTAATATTCATCTGTAAAAGTTAATATAAAAAATAGGCAGCATGAGAAACCTCTTTTCTGAGGTGCATTTAATTTGCACTTTAAATTCCAAAAAGAAACATCTCCTCAGTATCCTAAAAGGACGAGTTTGCATCACTAATTAGCTTTATTAACCTCAGCATAAATATTACACATGATCCATGCGCTACTACAGCTGAGGGCTCTGTGCAGCGCCACGCAACTTTTCAAAATTCTCCCCTCTCACGGAGATAAAAGGTCAGTCGCAAACAGCTGTTGTGTCAAGTTGTTACAATAATAAGACAAACATGTGTGATACTTTCACAGTCAGGCCTACATGCTTGCAGCTATTAATGATCCAGCAGTAAGAATAAATGTGTAATAATCCGTCACTTTCTGCTCGGACAATCAAACACTAGGCACCTCCTCATTCAGAGTTACGCTGCTCTTATAACACCATCCGTCACTTATGTTCTGCATAGAACGACGAGAGGAAGTGAGTCAACCATTGAGTGCTGCCGTTCTCACACAGTGTGCGAGTGAAAACATTTGTAGCACATAGTTTAATGATTGTGTGAAATTTTCGGAGCGGCGATCGTGATTCAGCAGCTCCTCAATGTGTATAACGGAAACTCTGGTGTACATACCGTAACTCTTATTGGAGGATGAGGATCATTCAAATAATACACTTTCGTTGACATTACTGCAATCCCTTTAAACAAGAATGAATAATAATCCTGTAAATCTGCTTGAGACATTCCTTAAATCCACCATGAACACTTGCATTGCTCTGCCTGCCATCCTAACCCAATCTATTTAAAATTCCACACATTTTTTGGAGTAGAGAAAAAACACATGAGCTCCTCTAAAGGTGCTTTCAGACCAAACACGAAGCGAGCATTTGGGGCGGTGAGTTTACATAAAAAGTTAATGCAAAGACGCACAGAGCCGCGATTTCCTGTCTGGCGGCGCGAAGGAGGCGGGGCCGGCGATGCGAAGTCAACACGAAGGAATTCGTGTGAGTTGAATATAGCCTATCAGTGTTGAGTTTGTCCGTACGTCGCCGAGGCTACAGAGCGTTGTGTGGAGAGGGCCGTGGAAGAGCGGGGGATTGAAAATCTGCAGGCCGGCTGAGAGCTGCTAAACTTGGTGGAGAGGAGCAGGGAGCAGCAGTGCAACCTTAGGAGAAATAAACACACCTAGTCGGTCGGTTTCGGTTAATATGCTGTTTGAGGTTGGAGTTAACTGTTTTTATTAAATCAGCTTTTTACTTTAGTTTTTGGGATTTCAACGTTGATTTATCTTGACTGGAGCTTCTCAGCAGCTAGAAGCTAAAAATTCAAATGTTTAACAAATCTGCATCATGTTGTGGTTATTTCACCATCAGTTTAATCCGTTTATTGCTATTTAATCACAACAAAATGTTTACTTTCGTTTCATACACTTGTAGTAATGGCAAGTTAAAATCGCCTTCTCGTGTTGTGTGTGAACACTTGCAGCGAATGCACTCACGCGATGAAAGCGCTGCGAGGCGAAAAATCGCGTTTGGTCTGAAACCGGCTTAAGACAGCAAATCTACAGTGTGTTGTTTTGTTTTTTGTCTGCAGGGGTCAGCGCTCTGCTGACCGTGGCTCTGGAAGGAGTGCGGAACCCCGCCCAGCTGCCAGAGGTGGAGTTTGGCCGAGGGTTCATCTACCTGCTTCCTCACAGCATCGGCATGCCGAGCATCGGCAACACCATCCTCAACCAGATTGTGAGTCATTCATGTTACTGCTAACCACAGGGGGAAAAGGCTTAAAAGCCTCAGTCTTCTTAAGCAGACAAGTTATTAGAACACTAGATTAGATATGAGTGATGCAGCTAGTTATTAAAGGACCACTGAGGCTACATCCACAAATTTATACTTCTGCATTGAATTGTCTGCTACGGGGCTACGCAGAGGCTATGCCGTAGCCTGAAGTGCACCTTGTAAAAAATGTAACTACAAGTCGAGGCAACGCACACCGTAAGCACTGTTATTGGTTGGCTGGGTAGTTTCGCAATGCCCCCAAGCCGACAGGAAGTGCCCCATGCTTTGTATTAACTTTTACTAGCAGCCAAAACAGCGCCTGTAACACGGTGGATCAATATATCTGACAGTTGACAGTCGCAACCCGAGCGAAATGAATTGTTTCACAGAATGTGATCCACTCGGCGATAACATTTGAAAGGGCTACACCAGCCGCACGTTTACAATTTTATCCCCATTCACTTTAGCAGAGCGCTAAACTGGAAGTTAGCCTGCTCGGCCTTCAGAAGGCAACACAGTGGACGCTGTAGTGCTACCGCCGATTAGCGTTTGGGGGTGTAATTGCAGAATGACGGACACACCGACACACAAGTTTAAATGCTTCGCTATGTGCGTAGTCTACAGTGTAGCTCCGTATGTAGACCCTAAGCAGGAGTATAAATCAAGCTTTACTACCATCCTCAACAGCATTTTAGCTGTGTATCAGAATTGATCTCCATCAATAGTAAAACGACACATCTAGTGACCGTTCCTGCACATGCCGGTGTACAAAGGAAGCAGATTTTCTATTCCGCAGCTACAGAGGATTTTGAAGTAAGCTCATGTTAGGTTTTTTATTTATTTATTTTATTTTTTATTTTACTGGATGTGTTATCAGTGTTTATGTAGCCTACGTTGTACGTCTTTAGCCGTTATTTGTATTTTATGTGTTGTTTCTACGGGAAGCTACTACTATGCACTACACACTTTTGAGTCCATGACAAATTTCCCCTAGGGGACAATAAAGTATATTCTATTCTAATCTAATTTTGGGTTCACTCTTTTAGTGTGGACGGAAGGTGTTAATGTGTTCCGTTCAGGGCTGGACGGACAAAAAATCTGCCCTGGCCAAGATCGGTCAGACACCCCTCACCAATACACCATCATTCCATTTAGGGGGGTCAGATAAAGGGTGTGATGAAACACTGACATTGCACAAGATTGGTGTCCATCACTCCAAGACAAGAATGTATTTTAATAGACCTACTCTATAGAAAAAAATATTTATAATTGAAATATTCAATGGTGTAGTCAAAGATTTTTATAAAGGGAACCACAAAATTCAGGTGGCAGGTGACAATTCACAATTTAAAAATATAAAAAAAATAATGTAGTAATCAGTAGCTTATTATTATTTTTGTTTAACAAATGCTTTAAAAAAGTGGTGGCTACATGTCCCCAGCGTCCCCAGTGTTAATTACCCTCCCTCCCTGCTCCCTCCCTACAGGCTGAGCTGCTCCTTACTAACTGCTTCACCTCCACTCGTCTCCTGCTGTCTCTCTCACTCGCCTCAACACGGTCACTTTGTCACTCTGTTTCGCTGTCATACGCCTCCTCCTCTGCCTGGCAGGGGCCACCAAAGCTCCTTTACTCTGTCAGGTCCCTGTGCCTGCTCTATGCAGGGTACTGCAGCTGATGTTGAAGCTCCTGCAGCCTCAGTAGCAAACATATTGGTTGTTTTCACGCATTTGGTGGCCTATCTGAAGAATGGTTTTTTTTTTGTGGCCCATCACGCAAGTAACAGAGAGCAGACAGAGGTGGTGGGGGCTAGTAAGAGATGTGATTGGGTCAGCCCAGTGTCAGTACAGAAAATTAGCTTTATGGGCCGATCATTGGCCCATTTTTAAAAAAACGGTCATATAGATAAATAATTATGTTACACCAGCCCCGAAGGTGGGTTGCATACCGGGCACGAGCGTTTGCCCGGTGATGCATACATACAAGTGAGTATACATACAAAGTCAATGCAAAGATGTGTAGAGCCGCGATTGCCTGTTGGCCGGCGCAAAGGGGACGGGGCCGGCAACGCTAAAGCAACGCAAAGGAATTTGCTTGAGTTGAAAATATTCAACTCAAGCAACTCAAGTTGAAAATATTCAACTCAAGCGAAGAAGTCGCTTGAGTCGCTATAGCCTATCAGTGTTGAGATTGTCCGTACGTCACAGAGGCTTCAGAGAGATGTGTGCAGAGGGCCGGGCAGAGCGGGGGATTGAAAATGTGCAGGCCGGCTGAGAGCTGCTAAACTTGGGGGAAAGGAGCCAGGGAGCAGCGCTCCAACCTTCGGAGAAATAAACACCCACAGTCGGTCGGATTCGGTTCTGACAACCATGCCGTTTACTTATGTAGGGATTATCTGGTCAGAATTCAAACTAAAAGTCTTAAATGAAAACTAAAAGTCTAAATCTAAAATGAAAAGTCTAAGTCAAAAATTAATTTGGTATTTAGGATTGGGCATTTGGTATTTAGGATTGGGCGTTTGGTATTTAGGATTGGGCATTTAGTCATTTAGGATTTAGGATTGGGCATTTAATCATTTAGCCATTTAGGATTTAGGATTGGGGATTTGGGGATTTAGGATTGGGCATTTGAGGATTTAGGATTGGGCATTTGAGGATTGAGGATAGAGGAGTGTATGCAAATAAGGAGGGGCCAAATACTGGAGGGCCAAATACTGGAGGCTGGGTGGGCCAAATACTGGAGGCTGGGTTTGACATGGCTGATGCGCAGAGGCACCTTATGGACAGCAGAGGGAGCTCCAAGTGCTAAGGAGCACTCTGTAATGAAACCAAAGAGAGCAAGTGAGCAGGGCTGGAGCGAGGACTATACTTTATAATGTGATAACTTCAACTTAATTACAGCGTTGTAACATTTCTGTGGCCTCACACACACTAGTTATATTAGCTGATATTGCTAACATGCTTTAGTAGACTATTGTTATATTTGGACACGCTGTTTTTTGTTTTTTTTTAACTGCGGTCTACCCCACCTCCCTTTCACATTGCCAGTAGATGTACAGTGTTAGCTGTGGTGATTAAACCTTTCCATATAAGACAATGTTATGTTAGTGATCCAATGCCGCAGACTGCAAGTGACTAGCAGAATATCAGCTAGAAGCAGCAAAGTCACCAGAAAAACAAGTTAAGGCGATTTCAGAGCATAATATAGCAATATATTGCGGTCCTTTTTACACTGCACAAAAACCCTGTCACTGGCCTTCATGCTGCCTTACTGTTTCCTAACCTTGTTTTTTCTGATGCGTTGCGTTCATATATATTTATATATATATTTAGGCTATATAGCAAAAAACAGAAACAAGCACATCTACTGGCATTGTGAAAGGGAGGTGGGGGTAGACCGCAGTTAAAAAAAACAAAAAACAGCGTGTCCCAATATAACAATAGTCTACTAAAGCTTGTTAGCAATATCAGCTAATATAACTAGTGTGTGTGAGGCCACAGAAATGTTACAACGCTGTAATTAAGTTGAAGTTATCACATTATAAAGTATAGTCCTCGCTCCAGCCCTGCTCACTTGCTCTCTTTGGTTTCATTACAGAGTGCTCCTTAGCACTTGGAGCTCCCTCTGCTGTCCATAAGATGCCTCTACGCACCAGCCATGTCAAACCCAGCCTCCAGTATTTGGCCCGCGCCTCCTTATTTGCATACACTTCTCAATCCTCAAATGCCCAATCCTAAATCCTCAAATGCCCAATCCTAAATCCCCAAATCCCCAATCCTAAATCCTAAATGGCTAAATGATTAAATGCCCAATCCTAAATACCAAACGCCCAATCCTAAATACCAAATAAATTTTTGACTTAGACTTTTAGTTTTCGACTTAGACTTTTAGTTTTCATTTAAGACTTTTAGTTTTAGACTTTTAGTTTGAATTCTGACCAGATAATCCCTCCATATTTACTCGCAGGAGGAGCTTGGAGTTAACTGTTTTTATTAGCTTTTTACTTTAGTTTTTGGGATTTCAATGTTGATTTATCTTGACTGGAGCTTCTCAGCAGCTAGCTTCTGTGCACATCCGGTTACAGTGTTGTTGTTAGCGTCGTTAGCGCTGTCGGACTACGACTTCATATTTATATAAAAACCGGACAAAGCTGGACATTACTTGGAGAAAGAAATCGAGGAGGTTGAACTACCTGGTGAGTTCAGAAAACATGTGTCTGTAACTTTATTCCAGCTGTCGTTGTACTTTACTGTGACCAAGTTAGCATAGACCAGCCCTGATAGATCCGAACTCCATTCAGAAAACACACATTTTATATGTTGCTGTCTTGCTGACAGACCTGACAAAGCATGAATTCATATGTTTAACAAATCTGCATCATGTTGTAGTTATTTCACCATCAGTTTAATCCGTTTATTGCTATTTAATCACAGCAAAATGTTTACTTTGGTTTTTATACATTTGTAGTAATGGTGAGACGTGTTTATTCACCTTATCGCATTAAAATCGCCTTTTCGCGTTGTGTGTGAACACTTAAAGCGAATGCACTCACGCGAGGAAAGTTATGGGGTGTCTGTGTCACTACTACCCTCCAATCTTAACTGCACCTTAGTTACCCGGGCGTCCGGGGTGCTGTGGGGTTGGTTGGTTGTGGGGAGCGGGGCTCCCCTGGCCTGGAGGCTCGCTCTGGACCTGGGGGTCTGGGGACTCGGGCTTCTAGCTTTTGGTCATTTCTGGGCGGGTGGTGTGTCCCTGGGCCTGGGTGCCCGTTGTCTCCTCTCCTCGCCGGGGCCCTCTTCGGCAGGGGTATTGCTCCCACTGCTTCCCCTTGCCGGCTCTCCCACAGTGGGGGCATTCGGGAGCCTCTGCCGGTGTTGTCGGGGTGGATTTTGGTACTCTTCCTTGGGGGAAGTTGACTGGGGGGGCTGGGCCCCCGTCCGGGGCTGAGATCGGCCTCTGGTTTGCGGGGCTCAGGGGCTGCTGGCTCTGCCTGCATACTGGGGGGGATTCCTCTGGCTGGGCTGGGGGGACTGTTCCCGGCACAGCTTTCTGTTGTTCTTCCTTGGGGCGGGGTGCAGCTTCCCCCGGGACATGTGGTCTGAGGTGCCCTGGCTACTAGGCGTGGGGGTCTCTGGGGGCTGGAGTGGATCCGGTTGCAGTTTGGGGGGCTGTGGTAGGTTTGTAGGGTGATGCATTGTGGGGGGGTTTTGTTTTTGTTTTGCTTTTTCGTTTTTATTTTTCTCCTTCCCTTCTCTGGATGACTGCTGGGGGTTTGGTTTATGCATTGGAGTCCGGGGGAGGCATTTCCTCATTGGCTTGTAGGGGGGCGGTTTGCGTCGTTGGCCTCGGATCCATGCTTCCCCATTTCTCTGTCGACCAGTTGTTGGACCCCTCTGGATACTGAGGTATAAAGTTACTTTTCGGAATGTGCAGTGTGGGTGCGGGGTGGGGCTGTGCTCCGGTTTGTTCTGGGCCTGTGCCTGGAGTTCTCGGCCCCTGACGTGTGGGTGGGTTTCTGGTGGGATGCAGCTGGGCTGGTTGATTTTTGCCTCGTTGCTGGTTTGGCTGGTGTAGTACAGCGGCCTGGGGGTGTGCTGTGCATGTGGGATGTCGGCTGGCGCGGGCGGCCTCGGTTTTTCTGGCGGTTGGGGGGACAGCGGACTCTTGTTGGTGGGTGCACCGCGGTCTACACGGCACGTTTGCTGTGCTCGCGCAGTGCGCGTTGGGCTTGTCACTTGTATGGACTTGCGAATGGATCTCCAGGCTCTGATGGTACTGAGTGTAATAGGGTTAAGACAGTGTTTGTTTTGTTTTTTTACAGTTTCAGGATTATTCATAAACAGCAGATTGAACAATGGTCACTTCAACTGAGAGGACTCAATGTCATGCCAAATCGAGGCAGGCTCACAGTTGTGCCAGCTTGCAATCACCCGCAGGTGTAATGCCAGTTGGTAAAATCTAAGATTTGGTACATCCAGACCTCCATCGCTTTTATGTCTTTTAATTTCAATACTTTATATCATACCTGTTTGTATATAGAAAGAAAAATCTGATTTACATGTTGTATGTTTGTTTTTTAAATAAGGAAATTTCTGTTCTGCTCTCTCTGCAGGGCGCAGTGGGAGATCGTGTGTGCTGCAACGTTTCCTGTAAATGTATTGGACCCGAAGGCATGCGTGGACGTCCAGGCCCACCGGGACCAAAGGTGACTTAAATACTGTAGTAATGTACTTAAATACACTATTCAGAATGTTGTGAAATTGATAAGGACACATCTCGGTTATTATGGATTATTGTTTTTAATTAGTTTTAACTTCTGACTTTGACTTTTGGTTTGAAGTTCAGTTTAGTTTTAATTAGTTTTTAAAGCGGGTTTGCTAGTTTAGTTTACTTTTTATTAGTCTCCGTGTTCGTTTTAGAATTTGGGACCCGGACACTTTCTCCTAACTTTGGCCGTCATGATGCCAGGCGAGGGGCGTGGACTAAAACTGGCACAGCTAAGAAACTAGAAGATAGATTTTACATCCACCCAAAACACCAGGCTCATATAGGCCCTGTGAAATAAACTGAGAAAGACAAAAAGTAGACTTTCAGATGTTCAAATATTAGTTTGTATTATTTTGTTTTTTTTAAACAGACAATAGAGTTTCAGTAAGTTATAGTTTTTTTTTCTATAAAGTTTCGCTTGACCTGATACTGCTTTTTGTGTTTTATTAACAGGGTGGGCGTGGAGACCCGGGTCAGCCCGGCTTCCCGGGAGACGAGGGGGTCTCTGTAAGTACTTCTTCATTCAGTTGATCCACACTGTTTACTCATTTACTCTTTTTATATCATCTTTGGTCGAGATGGGAGGAGACTTTGGAAGTGGAACGCAGCTAGGAACACAACAACTTGACACATCTTACTTTCCTCCATATTTCTTTCATATTTGTTAACATTACTGACACTTCGGTGGGACCAAATAGGCAGAACTATGCGGTACCTAAGTGCCCGTCATGGATGATTTCTAGTCCACTACTGAAATCTGTCCCCACATTGCAGTCACACATGTTCAGGAAAGCACACGTGTATATTTGAGATGTTCAGTATGAAGCAACGTTAGCTGGACCTGCTGGGTCTCTGCTTACTTTGATTGGTTGTTGCAGGGTGAGCGAGGGCCTCCTGGACCAGATGGACCTCCAGGCATCGATGGCTGTCCTGGAGCCAGAGGGCAGAAGGTCAGTTCAGTAAAAGTACTAATACCACACAGTTAAAATACTCTGCAAACAAAAGCACTGCATTGAAAATACAGTGGGTACGGAAAGTATTCAGACCCCTTTAAATTTTTCACTTTGTTTCATTGCAGCCATTTTCCAAAAATCAAAAAAGTTCATTTTATTTCTCAGTAATGTACACTCAGCACCCCATCTTGACAGAAAAAAACAGAAATGTAGAAATTTTTGCAAATTTATTAAAAAAGAAAAGCTGAAATATCACATGGTCATAAGTATTCAGACCCTTTGCTGTGATGCTCATATTTAACTCAGGTGCTGTCTATTTCTTCTGATCATCCTTGAGATGGTTCTACACCTTCATTTGAGTCCAGCTGTGTTTGATTATACTGATTGGACTTGCTGAGTGTACATTACTGAGAAATAAAATTAACTTTTTTGATTTTTGGAAAATGGCTGCAATGAAACAAAGAGTGAAAAATTTAAAGGGGTCTGAATACTTTCCGTACCCACTGTATATGTGAGTATGATCAGGACTTAAAGTACTGAAGCAGTAAAACGTTGTACTATTATAGCTCATTTCTTCAGATTCTTCCTCCTCCTCATTATTGTAAAACAGGATGTTGCTGCTATAGTTGTTGAGCTGGAGCTCATTCTGAACTGTTCAGTCTATTTATTCATTTTATAAAACAGTTACCAAGCATGGCAAAAAGAAAGTAACCTAACAGATGCACTACAATTTGACTTTATTTCATCAAGAGACATTTCTTAAGGAATATAGTAAGGTGCATAGTGCATGACAGTTGCTAAGCAACATACCTCAAAGGCTAGAATTATTAGAACTACTTATTTATATGTATTTGCATGTCGCTGTTTGTTTTGGAGCCACTAAACACTGTCCAGCATCAGGAGATTGATTTGGCCTGCTTGGCCAGCAGTGCATTAAAAATAAAACTTAAAACAGTAAGCGTGTGTGTAAAAATAAATCAGTATCAAATGTAAAAACAAAACAATTACTAAAATATGAAACAATCAAAATAATAATAATTTGATAATTTGTACAATTATTTATCAGTCTGAGGTTCCACTGGTTGTCTTAACTTCATGGCATGAGGAGACATATTTTGCAGCAATTGTTTCACATTTGGGAATTTCTCCCAGTAAATAGGGGAGTTTCTGTGTTTGAGATGAATTTGAATTTGGGATATATTTGGGAAATATTTGCAAAGTTTTCTTGTCTTAGTGTTTTACATTTAGGGCATGAGGTTAGAAAGTGCACCTCTGTCTCCACCTGTCCTCTCAGTATTTCCCACAGAATGACACTCTGGGAGGGGGGGGGGTGACTGACACTGCCTCTGTCAGAGTCTCTACTCTTGTGGTAGCCAGCTCTGTCTCTCATATTATTTATTTATGTCCACCAGTAAAATGCGATCAGATCTGGATCAGACTGCATTTTAAACCAGGTGTAAATGTGGTGTGAAACTCCCACGAAGCTTATAACTCAAACCATGTTTGTCTCGGAGTGATACGCATCTGTGCAAAAGAATTTAACGTCATACGCTCATTATATCACTACTGTGAAACAATCGGATAGCTTGATTTGAGCCACCCGTTTTATAAAGAAAGCTTAGCGTCGGCTCTTGTCGCAGAGTGCTTTTGGTCATTGGAATATTGATTGTTGTTTTTATCGATATTTCAATATTTTAGAAGCTTTATTATTTGGAATGTGGTATGGAGAGAAATATTGTTTGGAGAAAACAGTAAATAATGGCCAAAGAATTGACATTCACCTGGTATATTTTTAAAGATTGTGTTATGACTGTTGTATATTAGTTCCTTCAAATCAAATTTACCCTTGTAGTTGTATTCCAGGTGTATTAGAAAATATTCTGTTGCATTATGAGTTGGATGATGGTTTTGATGCATAATTTTTTTTTTTTTTTTTAACAGGCAAGGATGAAAATATATTTTCCTTTTATTGCATCTTCATTTACTCCTTAATAGAAAAATAACAATAATTAATTTACGGATGATACTTATCCCTTAGTTTCTGACTTGTCAAAGGAGACCAATTAATTATTATGCAATTATGCATCTAGGCCTGATGGTTGAGGATATATTACTGATTTATTTTGGGTTTGTTATTTTTCCTGGAAATAGATGGCAGTTATCAAGTTAGAACGTGATGTCATAAGTAGCTTAATAAATAAAGTGGAGACAAAAAATCTGATTTAGTAATCTACAAAGATTAAGATACAACCATGGTTTCACTTTAAGGCCCCAGTTGTCTGCTGTTCGTAAACATCAGACAAAAAAATGTTTATAGAAATATTTTGTAGTTTCCTGTGAGACCTGACTGAACAAAGTTTATAATAATGCTGATTTATTAAAGAGCATGTCCTCATTGGCCTCGGATCTAATCCCATGGTTTGTGTCCGCAGGGCTACCGAGGAGTCTCGGGCAACAGGGTGAGTGACTCAGTGCTGCTGGAACGTAAAGTCAAGAGCCAGTTAATCGAAGAAGTGATGCATTTACTGCAGAGTGTTTGGACAAACACTTAAGTCACGCAAATATTTTAGTTTGGAGTCTGAACATTAACAAAGTGAGATGTGACAGTTGCTTCTCTTCCGACTGCAGGGTGAGAACGGAGAAGACGGCCTGGAAGGAATTGACGGCGAGCAGGTACAAACATCAACATCTTAGTAGTTTAAATAAAAGTCATTAGATAAACAGCCTCAAGGGATCCAATCATCTGAGTCAGTTTTGATTCATTTCATCCTAAATCCTCCTAAGGTAGCTTTGAAATAAAGAACAGTACGGCTCATGCACCACTCAGTTAGTTTTGTAGTCAAGACCACCAAACCGAGACCAAGTCATGACCGAGACTTTGAGGGAGGGCGAGACAGTCAAGACCGGGATCAGTTCCCAGGACTACATGACACGTGATAAAATATGGAACACGATCAAAGGCACTTTGATCGTGTTCTGAAAGACAAATTCATAACAGGCAGGGTGCTGTTAACAGTTACACACATTTAGAATTAGCATCAGTCCTCTTATTGATTTTACATCCAGTCAAATATGTGATGTTAACAAATAAATCACACAATGCGCAGATAATTTAATAATAATAAACTTTATTCAAAACCACCTATCAAAGTAGAGTTACAAAATGCTTTACATGGTTGAGCATGAATTAAAACAATAAAATGGCCATTAAATCAAGAAATATAAAATTATATAAAGTTAAAAAAATATTCTGCAACATTGATACGGTAAAAAATGACATATTAGACCAGAAGGATGCACTAACATTAATAAAAGGCTGTTTTGTGAAGCTGTGTCTTGAGAAGTGATTTTTAAAAGGTGTCCTCGATCCTGAAAGCCTCCGGTTCTCAGGCAGAGCGTTCCAGAGCTGAGGGGCTCTGACTGAAAAAGCCCGGTCACCTTTGGTCTTGAGCCTAGACTTAGGAACAGCTTTTGGGGTGCAATAATTCAGCAATGCAAAACCATGAAGTCAAAACTGATTCCAAAAGGTACTGGTAAACATTATTAATATTACTTTTCCCAGTAACTAGTAATGTAACTTATTACTTTTCTGAAAAAGTAATATTATTATAGTTTCTAATCCAATTAACGCTGCGTTACTCGTTACTGAACGCAGCATCCTTGATGTGAATCCACGACTGGGTATCAGAGGTTTAGGCCTGGGCTATATGCTTCGTAAAAACCACACACCTCGCTGCAGTTATTAATGATATTAGTTAAAATGTCAGCAGAGACTGCTTTGTTGGGGGGTGAAGGAGGGTGGTGGTTAAAGCTGCGTTTCCCATAATTAGCCTATAATTTGGATAATTATCTACGCAGACCGCCACATAGACACATTGAAATTTTTTTTACTAGGCGTATTTGATTAAGGAGCTGTATTGAGCATATTCGTGCAGCCCCTCCACGCTCACTCCCTTTTTCTCTCTGTCGCCCCCTCCCCGTAATTAATAATATTTCTTTTTAAAGGACTAATAAGTACCTAGTAATATATTACAGTTTCTGAGTAACTTGCCCAACACTGCTGGTAACCAGTGAAGAGAGGGTGAAGCAGGACTGATGTGATCCTCTCGTCTTGTGTTAGTTTAAAGTCCAGCAGTTGTGTACCAGCTGAAGTCGTGAAATAATTCTCTGGCTCATCCCCGAATATAATGAATTACAGTAATCTAACTTAAATGAAAGTTAGATTCAGGCCAAGAGAAGAGAAATCGAATTTTTAAGATGTTTCTTAACTGGTAAAAAGGTGATCGAACAATATTTGTAACATAATCTGTTGGGATAGGTATCGCTACACCAAACCTTGTATCAAGTAATATTGAAACACCTCCAGTCAAACCAGTACTTTTCAGTACTTCATTCAATACTTTTTGTATCCATATTGCGGCAAAAATGACTTATAGTATTGCTTGCAGCCAAACACACAAGCAACGCACTTCAGAAAAAATGTGCTTTCATAGCCGCTCACCTTTGGCCGCGGTCTCAGGCATCTTCGTCACTGTTGCAAGTTCATCACCACAAGCTTGAATTTCTGTTTGTTTTGCTGCACACAGTTAAAGGCTTTTGTGGCGCAGCAGTGATCAGCAAAATAATAATTTCTGTAGTGATTTAACAAAGCTAGTAAAGTCAGATGATGTGAAATACATTATATATGTAGTTTTGTTTTTTAGTAATGAGCAGGAGGGTTTTTTATCTTCTCTGTACTGAGGTGTGTTTCTGGTTGTGTTTGCAGGGAGAGACCGGACGAGATGGAGCAAAAGGAGATAAAGGATACCCAGGAAACCCAGTAAAAAAACTTGTTTATTTTTCATTACCCTGCACGGTGGTACTCATCTTTTGTTTTTGGGCAGTGGACAGAATTTTTATTTAAGGATGTTTAACATTTAATCAGCTCAAGTATAAAGAGCAGCATAGATTAGAATAAATAATACTTAAAACCCTTTCATGTGTAGTGGCCACTACAGTAGACAGCTAATCAAAGGTCGTTTACCTGTATAGGTTCTGGTAGTCTAGTTGTACATCAGCCACTACAGTAGACGCAAGTGGGTTATGCCATACACTGCCACCGTCTGGCAAGTGCAACTTAAATTCCCCAAAACCAAGATGGCCAACGGCTGATCAGAAACGCTGAGCACCTCAGGTAAATCTTGCGTATCTTTCAATTATAGGAGACCCCTGCAGGTAAATCAAATTTTATCTGTATTTTATCTCATCTAGTAACAACTAAGAAGTAATACGATTGTTAAACTTTCCAAGTATTGATTTTATGTTGCAAGGAAATTACAATTAATCACTGACTACTAAATTGGCCATTATTCATCGCTGGCTGTATTTCACTGCACACTGCACAAACTATTAGTGAGACGTTGTTGTTCATGTGTAATAATTGTTTTCGATATAAATCAATGGATTTATGTTATTAGAATGTAAAACTTGCAGTATTTATGGAAAAAACAATATTTTGTGCAGAGTAGTTCCATTATGTGAGTAACATTAAGTGTCTATGTTTTGTAGAGCTGCGAGCAGCGCGTAATAAAAAGGCATTCGGGATAGTGAAGCAAATTCCATCAGAATAAAGTGAGGACATTGTTAGTGGCAGTGATGATGAATGTCTGCCACAAATAGGAGAATCAACAAATGCTAACAGCAGTGATAGTGGAGCTGAAGATGCTGAGAAAGAGAGAGGCTGAGGAGTCAGAAGTGAAGTTCAAAGTTTTTACATGCTTTAAACAGTATTAGAATATATTAAAATACCACATTTGTTTAACAGAATTAAAAATTTAGTTTTTACATACGATATAATTTAATTCATTTTTTTTTAAATACATTTTTCTTTAGTTGAAAACTTATGCCCATGCTGTCCTCCTTAGTGGGCATGTAAAAAGCTCCTTGAAAAATGTGTGTTTAAAATTTTGTTTCAAAAGTTCAAATTTTGTTTTTCATGCCTAAATAGCAATAAAAAACACATAGGAAATAAAATCCCAACAGAGGCTGTCATGATTCATGCATGAAAGTGTTTTAAACAGTAAAAATTAATATAAATAATTAATAAAAAAATAAAGACATTTTATACCTACATTATCACCTGTGTGAAAGTTAGGATAATATGAATAATATAGTCACTGTTACAGCAGATGTTGTTATGTCATCATATATTTCAGTTGTTAGTCTGTCGTCCTCAGGGTATCCCAGGTATCAGAGGGGAGAAGGGACTTAAAGGACAGCGAGGACTGAGAGGAGATCCGGTGAGTCTTTTTTTTCTTTTCCAACTCCATGTCATCCCAGATCCTCGACCGACACCCTGACACACGATCATGATCCCTCGCCAGCTTCCCACGAGGGGTGGGTGATATTGCAAAACTATCATATCACGATTTATTTCAGGCAGGATCACCATTCACAATCAAATCACAGTTAATTTTTAAGACTATTTTGCTATCTTAAGTTGTTGGGGAGAAAAATAACACAACTTTAATAAATCGCATACAGTTTAGCCTAAGGATTCATTCAAACAACAGATAACTGATTCATTTTGTTCTAATAACATTTTAAAGATTTTATTATACAATTTTTGATTTGATCTTCTCATGAATGTGCTGTTTGCTTCTGCATAAACACACAAAGACAGGGAGGGTCTTGCAGACATTGATTGGCGTTTACAGTAGCCAATAGTGCTACTGTAAACGCCCGTCATGCAGACTACAGCCAGACTGGGACCAAACACAGTCTCCGAGACCGGCAGAGGCTAGTTTAACAACAGGAAATACAGGATCGAGTTGTTCTTGCCGGGTTTGGCTCTAGCACCCCGGGGCTGACTCAGCTTGGACAGCTAGCTGCCCAGCTAAAGCCGAGTTCACACTACATGATTTTTAGCCCGATTTGCCACTTGGCGACTGTCAGGCTCTGATCGGGAGTAAATCAGGGGTTGATCGGCGGTCGCTAGTCGTTATGTGTGAACTACTCAATGACGCGTCAAAACGGCTCACCGGCACATTTCTGACACATTGCCGACATCAGCCGATTTGACATACACATCCAGCCAATGAGAGCAGGCAGCTGGCGGAGCACACATTTAACAGAAGCATAAAATTCTTCTTAATGCAGGGTGTCCGCGGGGTCTTAAAAAGTCTTGAAAGGTGATTAAATCAATTTTGCGAAAATTAATGCCATTAAAAAGTATTAAAAAGTCTTAATAGCCATTTAACAAGGTATTAAATTTTGAAGATATTTTTTTCAGTGTGAAAATCCTGTTTGCCCCAAAGTTAGTTTGCAAAAAGTGTCGGTGAACGTTTTTATTTATAGCGCACAGCCAAAAACACTCGACAGGCAGAGAGCAGCGCAGTGATTCGTCTCTGTAACGTCCGGCGCAGGGATCCACTGAGCGCCTGTTTCTCTCTTAAACACCCCAAAAAATAGATCTGTGCAAAGCAGAAAAAGATTTACGAGAAAAACTGACAGTAATCTCCCTCCCCGCCGGACCCTCAGTGCTAATCGTCCAAAACATAGTCGGAGTGGCGATCAGGAGTAACGGGATTAACCAGGTTGGCCGGTCGCTCTGTGGCCACTTGAACAGCCCCGTTCCTGAAAAACAAGAGCGAGACGCGCCGCCAGCAGCTGAATCTGTGAGACAGAAGACAACAGTGAACATCCAGGGAGCGCGTGGGTTTGGATAACGTTAGCTGGCTATTTAGCTAAATCGCTGCCTTTTATTGAAACACGTTAAACTTTTCATAAAGACGACGCTCTCATCAGCGTCACTGTGAACTGACCAATCACAGCCTGGATGGAGCGGTTAAAAGTTAAATGTGCTGCAACAAACTTTCTAAATGTTGAACTCAGTGTTCTGCAGAAACTCTTCTGATTATTGACGAGTTAGCAGCCTGAAATCAAGGTTAGAGACTCTCAGGGAGCCTCCAGCGTCTTTCTGGCACAAAGTTAATGAATAAAAAACAAGTGGTAAGTTATATTCTATTATATGAAATTATATTGAATATAGTAACATAATGAATATATTAATGTCAAACTTAGTTTACTATTAAATTAACATTATACTTTTAATTTAATGTTATATTATTGTTATATTAATCCAGTCATTTAGGTTAGTTCCTCCTCCAGGTTGTGTCTGTGCTACACCGCCTTCACTACTTACGTTATTCATCACTCAGTTTATTCTCTTCATCTTTGTTCCCTCCTGGTCTGTTTGAATTTTGTTGTATTAATCAAGTGGTAAATTAAAGTTGTCACACATATCATTGCAGGCAAGCTCACATTGTCTAGTTTAAACCAACTGAACACTGTGAACTTACACTCTGTGTCACATGATTTGCTGTAATGTTGCGTTCATAACCGTCATAGCTTTTGTAAGACAGCTGCTTTTTGCAGAAAAATCTAACCAGTCCTTCAAAAAGAAAACTGTTTGCTCATACAGGCTGTTCCTTTAAAAAACTCAAATGTCCCTTTTAAAAGGTGTGTGGCTGATTTAGTCGGTTAGCTCAAAGTGGCGCTGCAGTCTTAAAATATGTTGAAAAGGTCTTAAAAAGGTTTTGAATTTTACTTCCAAGATTCCTGTATATACCCTGTAATGATAGCTGTCAAAATTAGTTTATATTTGTTAGTCACCACGACTAGCTTTAGCCTGACGTATTATGATATTAACACTACATAAATTACACCGCTCACCACTGATTAAGTCACTGCATCTCCCGACACACCACGGTTGGCGTCTTTGTTGAAACAACAGCTGATTGTAGCAGAGCAACGAGCTGTTCGGTGTGGGAGCATTTACTGTAAATACTGGTATGGGAATGCACTCCAGATTTAGCTGCGGCTAGCTGACAAACAACAGCTCACTTTCCTGCAGTTCTGTGTCTCTGTCAGAGCGTCCACACGAAAAAGAAGGAAAACATGTAGTATTGTCTACAAATAGTTTATAAACTCCTCAGTGCAGTGAAGGAAGCCATCTGACTGTGTGAGGAGCAAGGTTATTGATGTGTGCAGGTAGAGTAGAGTTCTTCCGTCTGATTGGTCCACCAGTAGGAGAGAAGTTCACCCCTTGAGACACAGCCCCTCCTCATTTGCATAATGAGGCAGAAATGCATAGAGAAATAAGCAGGAATAAATAACATTTGGAAAATAAATAGGGTAGAATATGCAAACAGACAAAAATATTAAGACACATAAATACATTTAAAAAAGAAGTAATTAATAGATAAAGTTGAAGGTTATAACGGACAATAAATAAATATGGTAATTATTACAAAGGTGAATAAATAAAGAAGCTAATTAAAAGTTATATATAGATTTGTCTCATTGTATAATTTAATTACTGTCTACATTTATTTATCTACTTTATTTTTTGTACATTTAATCGGATGCTTATTTATTTATTGAGCATTTATTTATTTCTGTATTTATTTCCCTTTATGTCAGAAGTGGTCTTCCATAATAAACAAACCCTTGGGTTAAAAGCAAAGACCTGCAGATCTCTGCCAAATCCTTAAAGACTGCTTGAGAAAAGCAGCTAATAGACAAACAAAGAGAGGGTGGTGAAAACAAAACCTCATTCCAAATTAGATTTTGGCAAAGCTCTCCGCGTCTCTGCACAACACGCTGCCATCATGTTTTCAAAAGGACATCAGTAAATGTCTGTAGTATAGACAATACATACACAACAAGAACCTGTGAGTCCTGTTAGAAAGCGGTGCAGCCAAACACAGCTGGAAGCTCCACTAAACACTTTGTGGAGTTGATCTTGTGTGACTAACTGAGATAAGACTGTGGCTTTGTGTTCTGTCTGACAGGGTGAGTCTGGTGCTGATAACACCACTCCGGGAGGCAAAGGAGAACCCGGGAACCCAGGTTTACCGGTAAGAAACATCACAGGGTAGCGGTGTGCAACATACCCTGTTTGTTTTTCTAGTAGATGATAATTCATCATTTTAATTCTAGTTCATTCTCCACCTCACCTCCTTTTGAATCCGCCACCTTTCTCTTCACTTCTCTTTTCCCCTCACACCTTCACCTCTGGCCTCTCACTGCAAACACACCTGCTGGCCCCGCCTCTTTCTGGATGTTTCTGTCCACCGCTGACTTTCTCCACCAGCGGTGCCTTTTACAAAGTTACCGTGTTAAATTAGGGCTGGGCTGATAATTATCGCAATGTAATTTTCCTCTATAACCATCTAACAAGTGTTTATTTAATGTTCATAAATTCATTTGAGTCATGAACAAATTGGCACAAAATCTTTCTAATAACATATTTATTTTAAGGGACTGAATAAAGATTTTACTTAATTTTACTTATACATATTTGATATCCGATATGAGCTAATTGTGTGTAATCGGCCGTTTATAACAGCAGATATGTGACTATTCATAGTTTTCAAAACAACAGACCAACAAAGAGTCACCCGTTGAGACGCCTCAAAAGCAGTCTAATTTTATTTGGATCACCTCTCAACTTAAGAAAAAGAAAGATATGAACACAAACTGCAAGTGTTGGGAATATCTGATCCATACAACATGACTATAATAATACAATAATACATTCCATAATACATTCCATTGCCGCATTTCTACCACTAAAAACCGCCAGGTACCTGCCGCCGCTCGACTGTGGTAATGTTTACTTTTACCATCTGGGCAATACCTCACCTAACACAGCCCAGGCTTGTCGCCTCGGTTAATAAATCCGAAAGCACAACAACCATCCAGCATTTTGGCAACGCAAAAAGTAACAAACGCAAATTCAAATTGATGTTAGAAATCATCAGTTTGAATAAATTCAGGTTTTAGGATCAATTCAGCAACACGATGGGTACTGTGGTATTTAGAGACTGTAATAACCAACGGAGGTAAAGGATGATCTAAAATAGCTCTAATAGATTACAAATCTGCACCCAGGGTTGGGAATTTTCCACAGCAAAATAATCTCTATTTTAACAAAGCTTTCAATCTTAAATGAGTCCTAAATCATTTTGTTGATTTCCTTCCTTATCACAATGTATTTAAATCCACAGGGTCCGCCTGGACAGGACGGATTTTCGGATGAGGGTGGAGACAATGGAAACCCCGGTGAGATTTCTGATCTCCACTTTGTGTTATCATTCACTGTGTATATGTCTGTGACCCTCTGCAGTATACGGTGTTCATTTTATGCTACTTTATACTTGTACTTCACTACATTTCAAGACACTAGAGGTATTTTATCCTGATAATACTTGTGTTCTTTGTTTGAATGCAGGACTTCAGTTTTTTTACTTTTACTTTTTGTCATTACTATTACAGTGAGGGGAAAAAAACAATTTGATCCCCTGCTGATTTTGCACATCTACCTACTGACAAAGAAATGATCAGTCTATAGTGTTAATGGTAGGTTTATTTGAACAGTGAGAGACAGAAAAACAACAAAAAAATACTGAAAATATTATAAATTGATTTTCATTTTAATGAGTGAATAAGTATTTGACCCCTCTGCAAAACAGGACTTAATACTTGGTGGCAAAATCATTGATGGCAATTTTGTAGTTTGCTATTAGGTTTTTACACATCTCAGGAGGAATGATGTCCCTCTCGTCTTTGCAGATCTTATCCAAATCATTCAGGTTTTGAGGCTGACGTCTGGCAAATCAAACCTTCAGCCTGTCCCCTTACAACAAAAACACCCGCAAAGCATAATGTTTCCACCTCCGTGTTTGACGGATGGTGTTTTGGGGTCATAGGCAGCATTCCTCATCTGTCCACAACACTTTCACCCAGTTCTTCTCTGAATCATTCAGATGTTCACTGGCAAACTTCAGACAGGCCTGTACATGTGCTTTCTAGAGGAAACAAACGTGATTAGGCGCACTCCCTTTAAGACTGTACTCCTGATCTCAGCTCGTTACCTGTACAAAAGACACCTGGGGGCAGAAATCTTTCTGATTAAAAGGGGGTCAAATACTTATTTCACTCATTTAAATGCAAATCAATTTATAATATTTTTGACACATTTTTTAGATTTTTTTTGTTTTTTTTTCAGTGTTTCACTGTTAAATAAATAATACTACCATTAAAATTATAGACTGATCATTTCTTTGTCAGTGGATACACGGACAAAATCAACAGGGGATCAAATTGTTTTTCCCTCACTGTACTTGCTATTCTCAACTGATTATACATCAAAGTGCTGTATTATTTGTGCAAATGTAATACATCAATACGTTTCTGAATGACAGCAGGTTCCAGCCCTGTTAGGTTTGTTTAGACGCTTTGGTCATGCTTTGTGTCTTTAATCCTGTCACATCTGAAAGTGTTCACACTCAGGCCTGTATGTGAATCAGCCAAGCAAAGCAGCATGCAGTGAGTAACACATTATTCTGCTGTGCAGGGTCCCAATGGAAGAAGAGGCCCGCCGGGTGAGAAGGTAAGAGAGGAAGTCAAACAACGCTCCGCTCTGTAGGCAAAGATTTAGATATCTGTTACACACTAAAATGCTCTTTTTGAACTGTCTGTGTCTTTTTGCAGGGTTCACCTGGACAGGCGGGAGCAGTAGGACTTCGGGGCCCGCCGGGTGCTTCTGGTCCACAGGTGAGTGATCAGACAACAACATGCCAACCTGAAGCCAGATCAACAAACTGATGAAGCTCTCTGTCGCCACAAACTCCGTCTAGAGTTGTGGTTGCCTTCATGTTTGCATCCAGCATCTCATCCAAATGTAAAGTTTTCTACCAGTTTTTTCTCTCCTCCGTCACTCCATCTTCAACTGCTTATCCGGGGTTGGGTCACGGGGGCGGCAGCTGCTGCAGGGGACTCCACGTTAACCAGCTCTGATTGGGGGATCTTGGGGCGTTACAGGGCCTCTGTGGAGATATAATCTCTCCACCATCTCTTCCTGTTATTCCCCGAGGCCTCCTCCTAGCTGGATGTGCCTGCTTCACCTCCCTAATTTTGTACTCTCTTCTGTGCCACTTGCTGTACAGAAACACTTCGACAGCTGTCTCCACGGTGACACCTACTGGTATCTTTTGATAGACACATGTTCATAGGAGTTTCATTGAAACAATGACCAGCATTTACAATTCAAATGTCTTATCAATACGTGACTAATGCGATTTCAGTGAAATCACATACAACTGTTAAGTCCCAGCTCACTAGGGGAGAAGGGACGTATGCATAAACCAGATGTACTTGGTATGGTGGAAAAGTTATTTATTTACACAAGAGAGTTTAAAGGTTTAAACACCTAAAGTTGGGCAAGTGGGTGCTGCAAAAACATAAACACAAGATATCAAAAAGAGATCCCTCCAAAACCAGGATTACTAACTAACTCACCAAAAAATCAAAACCTCTCTATTTAGGGTGTCTCAAAAACAAAACACAGGGAGCGCAGCACCCGTTAACCTGATGAGCTAAACAAAGGGAAATCCTAAACATGTAGAGTGGGTGTCAGTATCACTCTAAAACCTAGCCCAACTCTGCAGCCACAGTTTAAACATAACTAACTCACATGTGTCTCCTATCAAAAATAAACCCTTTCTGACTCTCAGTAATGACATAAACTGCTGCAACAGGGTTACAAAGTCTTTAGCTAAACAGCTAACACACGAACAGTAACGAAATACAACACACAAACGCTTCCAGATTGTCAGAGACAGCAGCTTCGGGATAGCAATAAAAGTGTGTTTAAATAAATCAAATCTGTGTTGTTTCATAAGTAAATAGTCATTTAGCTGACGCTTTGATCAAAAGCAACTCACAGTTGCTGTATATGTCAGAATCGCATCTCTGGAGCAACTTGGGGTGAAGTGTCTTACTTAGAGGCACATGTATCACAGGGGGAATCGAACCCAGGTCCTCACACCAAAGGCATGTGTCTTAACCACTACCCCATGGAGACACATTCATTTTCACAAACTGAATAGTTGATTGGTCTCTGTGGGCGAATTCTTTGTTGCAGATACTCGCAAGGCATGAAAGGACTAGAAATAATCGTTAAAGTTAGTGAGCAGAGTACATTAAAAATTAGACAAATCTAAAAATATAATAGTACACGATAATAAATGTGGATATCTACATTATTATACAGGAGCTTATTAACAGAGGTGTAGTGATAATTAGCAGGAAAGATATGAGTGCTGGCAGTGATGAGGTGTAATGGATTAAAACTCCATAACTGAGTAAACATGGTTTAAACAACTAAAGTTGGGCAAGTGGGTGCTGCAAAAACATAAACACAAGATAACAAAAAGAGATCCCTCCCGAGAGTCGAATCAGCCTCCGACTTCCCATCGAAGCATCAAATCCTCGACTATTTGGGGTGCCTCCAGACATTCAGCTGACTTTGCAGTTCACCAAGACATGCCGCTGTTGTGATGTTAGCTATAGCAGCAGGAGAGTTGTCTGGAGCAGCTGTGCTGGATCTGGGACCGTCTCATCCTCTCTTAGCTTCATGTTAGTTTCACAGCAGCAACTGTAGCCACAGTTTGCTAACCAAAAACTTGGCCAACTTTGGCTACATTACCTGCTGTGTCACTGTTCCCTCTGTATTTGTCATGGAATTGGATTTCTAGAGAATCGCCGGTAAATCTGTGAAAGCAGCCTTATATCTGATTCCTGTATTGCATTTTCATATTTTCATCCTTAAATATGTTTGTTTGTTGTTGTTGGCACCTAGTCGGCTTGGTAATAAAGCCATTCTGATTTTAAGAAATGGAAAATAAACACCAATTATCCTTTTTGTAAAAAAGAGTTTCTCTAAAGCTGATGATACACAGGGTAACTTTTTTGGGCAATGTTGCTGGGCAATCTTGCTAGTGGCAAGTCCAACTATATTTTGAATACCTGCGGTGGTGCGGGTGGAGGAGTGGTGAGGAAGGGGGTTACGATAGTAATCTTTACTCATTTCCTTTGATGGCAACGTTGCCCAGCACGATTGCTAAAAGTTGCTCTGTGTATCATCAGCTTAATGACAGGTAAGGCCCTAGTGAGCTCTCTAGCTCTCTTGGCACATGCTTGCTGCCGTACCTTGATGTGAGATGATGTCATGCGTCCTATGGCCTCTAATGGTAATGTTGAAGTAAATAACAAGGTCCAAGGGAGGTTAAAATTAGGGATGGGGATCAAGACCCGGTTCCAAAAGGAACCGGTTTCAAAATAAGATGATCCAAAATAACAAGATCCAAGGAAGGTTAAAATCAAGGGCAAGTGGAATCAGTTGAAGATACTTGAAGACAGTTCGCCTCTTCGAGGATCTTCAACCACGTCCAGTCTTGGACTTAACAAGATAACAAGACTGTGAGTGCAGACAGAGATTATTCTCATAATAACCTGCATGTGTTTGGGGTCCTAAACCTAAAGTCTTTGTTGTCTCTGCAGGGAAGTAGAGGGGAAAACGGTGATCGTGGACCAAGAGGAAACCCTGGCTTTCCTGGACCTCAGGTCGGTACATCTCCGTCATATAAACTGGTCTAAACATCCGTAGAGTCTGTAAGTGTAATAATAAAATACAGCTAATTACACAGGTCATCAGGTGTTCTGCTGTTTCCATGAACAGATGTGGTTATGATATAAGTCATTAGATCTCACCACAACTCACTTGATATTTATTTCCTCCCCAATTTCTTGTCTGTTACAGCGCTTAAGTTCAGTTTGCTTCATTGACCTGTCTGCTCAGAGCTAACATCATAATTTAGGAGCTGAGGGAGTTTTAAATACACTGAGGCTCAATTATCAACTTGTACTCTTATTAATTTTATCACTTTGTGCTTCTGTATATGTTTGGTAAGATTTACGTTTAGCCATTACACACTAATGAAAATCAACAAACTATTTACAGCAGTAGAACGTGTTAGTAAGTTTAATGACTAAAGTTGGACGAAATAGTCTGTATATTGTGTCACAAGACCAAAATGTTTCTACCTGTTCTGTATGTCGACTGGTAGGTTTAGTATTCACCATATTTGGACAAGAGGGTGGAGCTAGCTAGCTTGGTTAGCTAGATGAATCTGTAATTCACGTTAACTGTGATATTAGCTGGGATGCTAATTTTGGCTACCGACAAACATGCTTTAAAAAAACAACGTACTGTCTGAAAAATGAGCAGCTGACTCCTGATAAGCTTTTTCAGCGGCGTTGGTTAAATGTACACAGAGCAGCAGGTAAGAGTCGCCTCTATGCTGATTGACAGGTCACCATGTTAGAGACCTGTCAATCAGCTTGTAGCCCCGCCCTAAAGCCTCCCCTGCTTCCTGGTCTGTGTTCCTCTAAATGGGACCATAATTTACTAAATATACATCATGCTGTGTTGAAGAAGACTTGAAACTAGCGACTGAGACCATAAACTCATCAGGAAAGTGTTTACTGGGGGAATAAATCAGCTGAGAAGGAGAAACATTTTCTCAGAGACTTCTATATAATCACACTTCTTTCTGCAGCCGGTGGAGTCGCCCCTGCTGGCTGCTGGAGAGAACGCAGGTTTAAGACTCTTCACTTTTCAGACCCGGGAGTTCCTGTTGGTTGTGACCCGTTTGTTAGTTTCAGATCTGCTCTGCCTGCTTTGACTCTGTTGGTTTTCCTGCAGGGTGAATCAGGACAACTTGGACCCCCTGGGTTACCTGGACGTCGTGGCGCTAACGGACAGAAGGTGTGTGACATCGTTTCCTGTGCCTTTATCTGTGATTTATCAAACCAGCCATGCTTAAATGTGTCAGGTGTGTGAGGTTCTGGAATTTGGGTGTGATTTCGTAAAATTTTGGCTGCAGAGTTCAGTACAGAAAATGTTTAAACTGTCTTTTGTTGTTGTTGAAGGGCCAACCAGGAGATCCGGGCATTAAGGGTGCCCAAGGACCACAGGGGCACACAGGAACGCCGGTAAGGAGCTGAACATCAGAGTTTGTAAATAATGTATATGTTCACAACCAGTCAGTCAGTGATGATGTCTGTGCTGTTTCAGGGTCAGGATGGCAGAGACGGTTATGGACCTCCAGGACTCAAAGGTGCCAAGGTAGAGCCGACCTTAACCTTTATAAAGTTTTTAAATTTCTCTTTTCAAATTCCCAGAAATCTGGGAAAAGAAAATGAACGTGAACGCTTGTGTCCATCTGCTGCTGCTGCTGCATGAACAGGAGCTCTCTGACTGATGCTAATTCTCCAGTTGCTGCCATTGCAGAAAAGTAGAAGACACACTAGGAGGTGACGTCATTAAAAGACCTCCAGTCAAAGCTTGAGTGATGGAGAACTTGATAGAAATCAGATCAATCTTCTATGACCTTTGTATAAAGACTGTTCTGTAATAACAAAATGAAAAGCAGTAACATTTAAAAACACTTTTAGAGAGTTGTTAGTCTCTTCTGATTATTACTTCTTACCTTCTTAACAGGGAGATCCGGGTTTTCCTGGTTACCCCGGTCTGCCGGTGAGTCCAACCCCACAGCCAAAACATGAAAAAGAAGGAGTCCAAACGGTTCAGGCGTGAGCGATGACTTCCTGTTTCTGTGCATGTTTCTGTGTTCAGGGTGAGGAAGGTCAGAAGGGAACCAAAGGATATCCAGGACGTGATGGGAACCGAGGTCGAGGGGTCGGTGACAACTTCACCTGTGTTTTTATTTATTGTTGATAATTGTGTTTTTGCTTCTTCACTCACTTTTTTTTTGGATCTGATAAATCCAGGGGAACTCAGGCAGACCGGGAGGTTCAGGCGGGTCCGGAGACCCAGGACATCCAGGACACGATGTGAGTGGGAATCAGTCAATTTATTATTTGTCCCAAGTGGGCAATTTATGCTGCAGCAGGTGTATAAAATGTATAAAAACAAAACATTCAAAGACAATGTCATCCAGATATACAGCAAATGTGAGAAGGAGAGCCTGGCAGACAGTGACGGTGAAAGTTAGCTGAGGAAAAGATTGTCAAAGATTGTCAGGTTTCAGCTCTGTCCTGTACACATACTGTACATTTTGATTATTTAAATTAAAAAGAAACTATGGTGGTTACTAACGAGGAGCTGAGGTTAGTAAAGCAAGTTTGGGATACAAACTAGACCTTTTAAGCTAATGAGATGTTTCTTTTGGATTTTAATGTAACTTAACAAATGAAATGCTCGGTAATTATACAGCAGCTCATGCTGCTTATGTTTTATGTTAATGTCTACAAATGCATAACGCTGTAAATTAAGACACAAGTCAAACAATGCCATCAGTAAAGATTCTGAGGTCATATTAAATATTACTATCTTTGTGGTGTAGTTTATTCAGAATCTGCATTAGATTGTCCAACTTTTTATTCATAGATGTGGTAATAATAAAGGTCCAAAACTAGGTGGAGCTGCATATTTCGCATTGCATAAAATAACGGAGTCGTTGGTGCAGTTCATTTGTTGTGATTTTCCCCACCTTACAGTTTTGTTGAAAACCGTGGCTTCAGATATATGGTAAATACAATGGGGCCACGCAATGAGATCCCGACTTGCAAACACATTACCGAGGTTGCTGTGTAAGTTGTAAAAACATCTCTTGGCTCAGCAGAAAGCTGGGCCCTTACATGTGACGGCTGGACATTGAGGCGACTGAATCGTATGTTACAATCACGGCGCACCACATCAGTGAGGACTGGGAACTGATTTCTCATGTTTTGCAGACGAGGGCAATGCATGAGAGCCGTACTGGCAGTAACATCGCCAAGGTGTTGGAAGATGCATTCGAGGAGATTGCGTCAAACATGACCGTTGCAGCGCAGTTAGCTGGCATGCTACTTATTAAATGTTTTGCGCATACATTGAATTTGGCTTCACAGCGCGCACTGCAGCTAACGCCAATCGCCCGTTTGCTGGGAAGAGTGAGAAGAAACATCAACTTTTTCAGACGCAGTACCACAGCCAGACATGTACTGTGTGAAAAACAAAAACTCCTAAATCTGCCTCACCACAAACTGCTCAGTGACGTAGTTACCAGATGCACATGCTGCAGCGCTTCCTAGAACAGCAGCCAGCCATCCATGCTGCCCTCCTCTCAGCTGAGGTGAGTGCTACACTTTAAGCTGTAGAACCACTCCTTGCCCAGCTGATCCATGATCTACAAGACAGCCCAACTGAATGAACTGAGGAATAGTTAAAATATCCCTTAATTTCCTTCTTCAGAATGCTTCGAGGTCAAACTGGTCACCTTTTTCGTGGGTTCATGGATGATTGAAGGCTTGAATGTGGACAGGGATGAAGGACTTCTGTTTTTCATGGGGGGCCTTAAAGCGCAGGTCAGATGGTAACAGTATATACTCTGGGAACTGTCTGAGCGAAAGGCCGTGTCTTTTCTAAGCACCTGCTTAATGAATTTATAATTCAGACTACTGAACTGAACTCCCACTATCTTACAGGCCACTTTTACCATCCTAGCCAGGGCATTTTTCTGTCGTACCAGTAGGGGTGGGAATCTCTGGGCACCTCACGATTCGATTACGATTCAGAGGGCTGCGATTTGATTATAAAACGATTATCAATGCATCTTGATGCATCACTTTTTCTATACAGGATCCCTGAATAATTACTAAGCATTTAATTTGCACATTAAAATCCAAAAGAAACATCTCCTAATTAGCTGAAGAGGACTAGTTTGCATCCCTAATTTACTTTATTAACCTCAACTCCGTGGTCCCTCCGTGATCCCTCATTTCTTTAACGTTACATAAATAAATAAATATTTTAGGTCATTTCACAGGACCCAAGGATGCTTTACCCATCGTTACAAAACAACAAAAAGTCATTCAGGATTGAAAGCTGGGTAAAGAGCTGGGTTTTTAGTAGATTTTTGAAAGAGTCCTGACAGGGAGCATTTCTGTAGGGCTGAGATCCAGAGTCCGGGGTCTGGGGGACAGAGCAGGCTCTTGTACAGGGAGATGCCATCACTTTTCCAGCCGTTGGGGAAACTACAGACTTTTATTACGCTGCACGTTGACTAACAGACTGAAGCTTACTGCTGATATATTTCTCCGCTAACTTTCACCTCACGTTCTGCCGCTCACTCGCTCTGCCTCACACAGGATTTACATTTATTCATTTAGCTGACGCTTTTATCTAAAGCAACTTAAAATTGCTATACATGTCAGAGGGCACACACCTCTGGAGCAACGAGGGGTTAAGTGTCTTGCTCAGGGACACAATGGTGGATGGGTCAGAGTGGTGGATTGAACCCGGGTCTCTCACACCAAAGGCATGTATCTTATCCATTGCGCCATCACCCCACCACCCTGTACTGCAGAGATCCCGAGCGTTGATTGTCACCATGCTCACAGTGTGCGAGTTAAAATCATCACTTGTGCATTGATATTAATGATTGTGAGACATTTTAGTTGGGTGGTTATTCATTCTGTAGGTGAGTCAAATACAGGGGGACACTGGTCTCTTTGTTGTGTGCGCTCCGCAGACGGTCCGGTCGCAGCACTTCCGTGAGTTCCGCCTTTTGCTTTCCGTCAACATTGTTATATTTAACTTTTAATTATCGATTTTTAGACATTTGTTAAGCGATTCATAATCTTCCACGTCAGCATCGCGATGCATCTAAATATTATTATTAATATTATTATATTCTCCCAGCCCTACATACCAGTGGATGATGGAAAATGAGATGAAAGCAGAAATAGAAAAGTGTCTATAGTGTCTTGTCAATCTGGTATTTGGCAAGTTTCCTTAAACTAAAAAGGCGTTTGCTCTTTTTGCACAGCAGTTCAGAATAAAAATTTGGACTTTAATCTTCATCGTCAGTGAAAATAAAAAAAAACACCACCTTTGCTCTCAGAGCAGCTGGCGATGTAATGTGAACCATCAGTAATGATTCCTTAGCTTGTAATCAAAACAACAGTACAATGAAATGACAGTACAATCTGAATATCACGCTAGTTGTTTCAGTGTTAGAAGGCGCCTGACCTGAAATCCCTCTCTGGATAATCACAGTATTAAATGATATGACTGAAAATAAGAGTCATGTTCACTAATATGCTTCCTTTTCCTCTGTCCAGGGTTCCAGAGGTCCCCCTGGAGGCAAAAACATGACTGTAAGTCCACCTTAAATTCACTTCACCGTCCAACTTCATGACTTATCTTTACACACAACATCTGTTCTGTTGTCTCAGGATTGTGAGCTGATCACCTACATCAGAGACAACTGCCGTAAGTATCTCAGGAGACATTTGTTTCAAGTGTCATATAGTTACAAGAATTGATTTTGTAAATGTATTTTTAAGATACAATACAAACATTTTTGAATTTGCTCCCGTTTCTTTGGGGGAAAACTTGACTTTCTGTGAAAACAAATGTGTACCCTGCTCCTGTGACTCCAGTTGAGTATCTCTAAATATTATTTTTCTCCTCCACAGCTTGTTGCCACGGTATGTACATCTCCTTTTTGTCACTCAGAACAACATGGTAAGTACAAGAGAGCAAGACTTCAGCTTTAAGGTTTACTCTAGAGAGGCCGAAATATTAAAATGAACCTGGGAAAGGAAACTTCTGCACTTCACCAGTTTATTTATAACAATAGAAGTTTAGTCCTTTTCCACAGCCTCCTCACAAACCCTGTCTGAGTTCAGAAAACCTGGGGGAGCTCAGAGATCAGCCGCCGCTCCTTTTGCATTGAAGTTTTGTGATTAGGGAATCTGATCAGGATCCTCCTGGCCGCCTCCTTTTAGAGATTTTGTTGGCACGTCTAACTGTTAAGAGACCCAGAGTCAACCCAGAACTCCCTGGAGGGCTTATATCTTGTATTAGACCTTATGTTGTTAAAGTCAGCTGTTAGCCAAGAAGCTAAAGGAGGAAGCTATTGGAGAACAGGAAGAAAGAGGTATTTTCGTCCTTACGTCCGTAAGTAACGTTATTGCCATTACTGTGTCACAGTCTAAGATGCATAGGACATTGTCGTCTGTTGTAAACTTTGTGCGACCAGCAAAAAGCTTTCAACTGCGAACAATTCTACATCTATACTGAGGCTAATCGAAGCATCAGCTAAAGCAACACAGCAACGTGAAACTGCCAGTGATGCATGGACTCATCAGAAGAGAGTGCCGTTATCACCCAGTAGCCTAAGTAGAGTAGCTAATAATACTTTTTTAAGGAGTAGGTCTATAGCCTAGCCTCTACTAAATAACTAGTAGGTAATATTATTTCAAAGTAACTTGCCCAACTCTGAGTTCACACTAAGTATCAGATAAATTGGTAATGTTTTCATTTTTGCTTGAGGCTATGTCTAATGGTTTACTTTGACTTTGTTGTCTATTGGTCACTCATAGTGAGCCTAAATACTCTTTGCTGTAGGAATGGTGCTTTTTAAGTCGTCCAGATGTTAAAGTTTTTGGCACGTTATTAATTAATTTCTTGTGAATGGTTGTGACAGGGTTTTCACATGGGGTCCCTCTGCGCTACTTATGAACAGACGGGCCAACAGCGCTCTGTGAGGTAACCATGCTTCTGTGTGACTGGCGCGATCCCGTTAAACTGTCAGGATCGTTCTCATCTCGCGTACGCCCGCCAGAGTTGAAATGTCAAACTTCTTCCTACAGTTTATCAACAGACAGACTGATCAGCTGTTTGAATTTCCTGAAGAATATAAGTGTTTCTTTAACAGTCAGGCCACCAGGTCTTAAACAGGCGTGACCTTTGCTGCTGTCTCTTATTCATTAAAAATCATCTATTAACTTCTACTGAACTAATTTGAAAGTAGTTATATTATTTAGTTACAGACTCAGAATTATTTCATGTTTCATGTTGCACATTTAGCTGTTGAAGTTTGGTAAAAATGAATACAAAATAACAATCATTATAGAGAGGTTGCGATGGTGCAGTGGATTAGACCCTTGTCTTTGATTCCAACTACAACACATCCATTAAATAACTTGTCATGGATCCTGCTTTACCATCCATGTTGGACTGCCGCCAGTTTAATCGGGGTGTCAGGGGGTTCTATTTTCCTGCTTTTTTGCCCTTTACCAATCACATGCCTGATTGTAAACAGGGAACTCGTGCTGCCTCCGTCGGGTCACAAGTTCAATGTGCCAAGATGCAGAACAAATAGATTTAAGCACTGTTTTTCCTGCTGCCATTGGTTTCTGAAGCAATTCACTGTGATTTATATGGTATGCATTAGGGGTGTAATGATACACCAAATTCACGGATCAATTCAGACCTCGATTTTTGAGCCATGGTTCGGTTCGTACCTCGGTCAAAGGTGTAATATGTACAAAGTATAGGCCTACAGCTTGCACATACTTTTAATACATTGTTTTTGACAAGTACTTTACTTGGACGGGCCTGCCAGGTTTATTTGCACCTGTCTGTATATTTGGCAACACACTTAAGCATTTTGCAGAACAACACAGAGAGATGTTATCAGGTATTACATTAACGGACACAGGGGAAATGTTACATTACGGAGTGACAGTGAATGCACCAATGCGTCACTGTCTAACTTTCAGTTTTGATCCACATTCGGCGCACTTGAAAACAGAATCACGGGTGAGTTTATAAAACGTACTGCTGATGGAGAAAGTAAGTCGAGAAACATAATGAGAGAGAGAGACAGAAAGAGGCAGAGCAAGCTGGCGTGTTGCCGTGAGAGACCAGAGGTGCAGTCTAGGTGTGTGAGAGTGTGTGGAGAAGAGGAGAGATTCAAGTAAATATACACTAAAATAAGGTGGAAAATGATTTGCTTTCAAGACAAATACAATACACACCGCTACGAGCCCACTCCCTCAATGGCCGCCGCCACCTCCGCCACAGTTGCACTGTCTTATAATGTCTTATAATGAGAGCTCAACAGTCGAATGAGCGGGTGTGTCGCGGTTCTGTCTCTCGGTTTAAGAACCGTTTCAGCCCTAATTTGCATTATTTTTAAGAGTTGGCTCAGTTGGAGCTCGTCTTTCCATTGATGTGAAATACAACTGTGGACCATCTAAAACTGGTTATGTGCTAAGTCTGAACACATTTGTAGTTCTGGTGTTTTGGGTTGTTTTTGCAGATGTTAATTTATTCTCCACTTTTCTCAACATCAACTCCTCTAGGTCGTTCACCGTGCCCGGCCTACCCCACCGAGTTGGTGTTCGCTCTGGACATGTCCGCCGAAATGCCCCACGCGGCCTTTGAGAGGCAGCGTGCCGCACTCCTCTTCCTGCTGGAGGTCATCACCATCGCGGAGAGCAACTGTCCGACGGGCGCTCGCGTCGCTGTGGTGGCTTACAGCGCCTACACCAAGTACCTGATCCGCTTCAAGGACTACCGCCGCAAGAACCAGCTGATTGATGCTGTGAAGAACATCGCCCGGGAGAGGACGACCAACAGGCGCAATCTGGGGGCCGCCATGCGCTTTGTGGGTCAGAACCTCTTCAAACGTGTCCGTTCAGGAGGCAGGCTGAGGAAGGTGGCCGTCTTTTTCTCCAATGGGCCGTCACAGGACACTTCTGAGATTGTCACCGCCATGATGGAGTACCGGGCCCGCAACATCTTCCCAGCAGTGATCTCTCTGAGGAACGAGCAGTCTGTTAGTCGAGCGATGGCGGTAGGTTTTTCTTTGCTCACCGACCTCAGGGGATCACATTAAACTAGATAGTCATTCTAGAAGGACTGACCTGTGACCCGTAGCGTGTAGTTCAAATATCCAGACAGTGGTCTGATTTTGCCCTTAGAGCTCAGTGTTTCCCATTTATTTATTTTATTCTCGTTCAGCCTATTTAAAATCGTATTTGATTGCAGAGCGCCGTAGCGCATTCGTGCAGCGTTTCCTCTCGCTTGTCCCTCTCTCTCTCACTCACCCATACCTCTCTCGCTCTCTCGCTCTCTCTCCCTCATGGAAAAGCGCTGCACAAATCTGTCCAACACAGCCCTGTCAGTGTCGGAGACCCTGCTTAAAAAAAGATATTTGCCTATTAGAGCTGTTGATATTTTATTACAGTTAGTAGAAGCACCATTCCTCAGCTTAGATTTAGCAAAAAATATGTGGTGATAACCGCAGTTGATCAATGAGCACAGTGTCTGTGCCTATACAGGTGGATGCATGATTTGGCAGCACAGATGTCTTAGGCTAACTTACCTGCCGAGATTTGCATCCACCTCTTTTCTCAGTATTAGAGAGTGTTAACAACTGCGAGGTGCATGCAGTTCGCGGCAAGCGTGCAGAATTCGGCACAACACCTGGCGCTGCAGTTACCATGATGTCACATCACCATGACATGACTTTACCTCGTGGGAGCAAGGTGGCGGTAGACGCCAAGTCCGGCGCACGCAGTTTTTCTCTGGCTGCACAAAGTTGCAACCACCTTTTGCCTGATCATTGTTTTAAGCTCACAGTAAGCTCACTACCTAATTCTACCAGAGGTAGATTGTGTCTGACTGCGCTGTTTTTATACCCGGCCCCTGCAGTCGCCTGCAGCTCACGTTAGTCTATAAAGTCGTCGAAAGTCAGCCACAGTCATCTCGAACGCACCTACTGACTACTAGTTTAGTGCAGTAGGCTAACTTGGACAGCTGTGGGCCCATTCTAAAGTTAACATAACTATCCTTATTAGCCAGGCTCCTTAATAACTGTGTAGAAAGTGGGCTCCGACATTGACAGCGTTGGGTTGGACAGATTTATGCACCGATGTTTATGATACTAACCATTCAATTCACAGAGGGGTCCGTGTTTGCACGCGAGAGAGGGAGAGGGAGCGAAGCGCTGCAATTACAAACGATTTTAAAATGGGTCACCAAATTTACTAAGGCGCGGCTGTCAATCTACTTGGGCAGGCCACCCAAGTAAAGCCTACCGTATGTGTGTGAAACACTGCATTTATCCAGTCACAGAGTAGTTTACATATGGTGCTGAAACAATCAAAAAAAGGAATAACTTCATGTACTACCATTGTTAAATTTACTAGAGAGGACAAATAATTAAGAATTTGATGTAGGCAACGTTTTATAGTTTACCCAAACTCAACAACGCACAGAACTAAGATTTTCTGTCCAAGTCTGGGCGAATTAGTCTCAAAATTTAATTACTCACGCACAGGTTTTGCCCCAGAGGACAGAGATCTGATCTCAACAAAGATAACGAGAATGCATTAAAAAATACCTGGTGTAAACACAAAGGCGAGATCTGATTGTGTTTAATCCGGAAACAGATTTTAATACCAGGTACAAATGGGTGTTATTGCTGAGGAAGAAGATGCTACGGACCAACCTCACTGTTCCACCTGACAGCTACAAGAGCTCTCTGTGCTCCTGTTTTTCAGTGTCAAAGTGAAAATAACAGTACATTGAATAAAACATCCAATTGTTGGATTCCCTGACTGCACATTTGTCAGGTCAAGATAATATTGGGCTGACTTCTTGTAGTCTCATTTCAGCATTGGTATTACCACACGTCAGATGTTTAGGCCTGTATTATCAAAACATTTGTTTCAGTACATCTCTCAAATTTTTAGTGCAGCAAGCTTGTTTGGTCTTTAAAGACTTAAATTGATCCCAACTCCCTTTTGCACTTAGCCTCCCTTTTCAGTTAATCAAGTCTGGTGTCTGAAATTTGTCAGCATAAAGAAACTGCAGCTGTGCTTTAAAAATGTCCTTTAAATCATTATCTTGGAGCGTGGCCAAGTAATAAGTGTAAGTCTGGGGATGGATCATTTGTTGTGGCTGCATCTTACCACCTCTATTCTCAGCCTCTGATGAAATATTCTTTTTGGCAAGAGTAATAATACATTGCACGATAAATGGTGACAGCTGCTCTTTCATGCCAGGTTGACGACACAGGAAACTACGTCTTCACAGTGCTGGGGCCGGACATGGCTGCTGACCTGAGGAGGGTCAGGATGTGTGCAATCTGTTACGGTACGCACTGAGCCTTGTGCTCACTTTGACATTTAATATAAATCAGTAGTAATATTGTCATAGCTCATTTTTGCATGCTTGGCTTTTGCAGGTTGCAGTAACATTTAGATTAAAGGAAGGTTAAATTGAAAAGAAGGCTGAACTCAGAGACCCTGCCAAGAATACTCAAGAACAGCTGTAATTCTTTCTGTCATTATTGCCAGACTTCTCATGGTCACGGTTTAGGGTTGAAATGTTGATGCAGAGCTCACAGTCAACCTGCTCTATCTGTCAATACTTGTGAGCAAGACCTAAAGATACTTGACCGCCCTCACTTGGGGCAGCATCTTTTTCACAAACTGAAATGGGGCAATCAGAGTACCATGACCTCAGACCTGGAGGTGCTGACTCTAATCAGAATCTGAATCAGAATCTGACTCTGGTTTATTGCCAGGTACATTTTCACATATGATCACATATAATTTGCCTTGGTATAAATTGGTGCTTACCAGGGCTCCAGACTAACTTTTTTCACCTCCGTCCTTGAACCGTCCTGAAAAACAATTTGAACCGTCCTAAAGTGAATGTCAACTGTCCCAACATCAAAATTTAAAATAAGAGAAGCTGGAGGTGGTAAAACAAAGATAGATAGACAATTTATAAGCTATGACACTGACACACTATATTACTGGCAGATATTCTTTGCCCGTTTATTGCCACAGCTTTTTGTATTTTTCTCTTAATTTCCTATATGTAGAAAAAAAATTGTTCTGCATGAATACAAAACAGCATTTAACTCCTGTTATTTTTTACCTGTTTACAGATAACTACTTTGAATGGAGCTAAATAAATATAATAATATATTACTTGCAGATGTTCTTTCCCCGTTTATTGCCAAATCTCTGTATGAAAGTGGCTGTGGTTCTGGCTCTAGGAGGCTGTCTCTTTATTTTGTTTGTGATTGGATTTTGGGATTGGCCATGATGTTTTGTGCTGAAGCCTTGATTTTTATATATAGCCTAGGTGTAAGGTAAAGACACGCTGATGCGAGCGGCAGCAGCCTGCGTAAGCCTTTCAAAAATGTTTTCTTATTACTGATAATAACTTTTAAATTAACATTGTAATATAAGCTTGAAGTGTTTTATATCTGTGAATTTTATTTAAAGGCAAGTGAAGTGTTGATTTGAGAGGCTAAATTGATTGTCACCTCACTGTCGCCTCTGGCCGCTTGGTCGTCACTTTAAATAACAAAAAATTTTAATTGAAAAACAAAGAAATGCTCCAAACATTTTTCAAATTAACTTTATAAAGAAACGGTTTTATTGGCTGCAACAGTAACATTAATGTTAGCTGTATTGTGGGGAGGAGGAAAAAACACGGGCTTTGGTCTTTAACACACAGTGAAATACGGGGACATTTACGGGCACGGCTCCAGGTGGACACAGGCTACACACAGCCGGGGTAACTTAACGCCCGTTAGCTAGCTAGTAGTAGCAAACAGTTAGCAGACTGTTTTGATGTGAATTGTCCTCACATCAGACTCGGGGATTGTAGGCCTACTCGGGTTCGATGGAGGAGATGTAGGGCCGTCTTGGTGCTCAATCTGTTTAACGTTACCGTTGTTTAACCAGTGCAACATATTTGCGATGTCATCAAGCCATTTGATAGATGCACCTGAGGATGTCCAGGATAGATAAGAGGTGGTTTGATGTCAATATATTTATAAATAAGCAAGTTGTACAACCTTGCAATGTGCTTAATTTATTCATTCATTCATTCATTCATTTTCTTACCGTTGGTAATGTTTAAGGGTGGTCACTTTCTATATTGGCAGTGGTTTTCGATTTCTATGTTGAAAAACAAAGCTGCTGTTGATGCTCGAAATGGATCATAAAGACCTTTTAAGAAGGTCTCTAATTCCTCCTACTGTAACAGGCGTGTTGGACAGATATCAGTTCTTAGAGCTGTAAAATGCATCGTTGTCTTCGGGGATTTTTAGTTGATCAAAACTGTGAAATTTCGGCCTAAAGTAGCTCTCCAGCTTCCAACAAATCGCAAAACTGGAAGAAGGAAACAGCTGCGAAAACAGTCGACTATTAAATATTAAACTAACTTAACCCGGTTTCTGTGCACGACTCTTCATGTTTTTCTTTTGAAGAGTCGAGTTTGAGCTGTTGTTGCAGCTGCACATATCACAGTCTTCCACGTGTTGGGTCACTTTGAGATTTCATTGAAATATAAAGTGCATTATGAATAAAATTATGTTTTCAGAAGTATCTTTTCTCATGCCATCCCTAGCCATCCCCGTAAAACGTCTTGGCAATAAAGCAGTTTCTGATCAAAACTCAACACCTTACAACTCTGCTTTGCTTTTTGGGAATCAAAAGCTCCACAATGTCTTTTTTGTTAAATGTTCCTGTGAACCTTAGAAGTTTGATACCCTTTCACAGTCCTTTGCTTTAAAGTGGGTTCCACCATCAGGTGAATCTCTCCTTGTTAACTACGTGACCTCCACCACTGAGTTGGAGAAGACCTTCAATATTTCTGACTCCAAGGTCGTTTGTTGGTTTGGATCCGGAGTTCCTCATAGTTTTAAATAATGCAAGCTTTAAACTAAGTTAGTGGTTTCAACACTAAATGTTTAGTACTAATGTAAAATGTTTAACTCAAAGACAGATACCTGAAGTCACATCAGGAGCTATTTCCTAACCAGTTGGTTTCCCGATGATTACTCTCTTGTTTCTTCAGACCCCTGTAGACGTTCAGAGGAGTGCGCCTTCATCCAGGATGTCCCGACGCCTCAGGAGGTCGACGTGGACCTGGTCATGGTGGTGGACGACTCCAGGGAGATTCGGGCTGATGAGTACGCCGGCGTCCGGCAGCTGCTGGGTTCTGTGGTGGAGCAGCTGGTCGTGAGCCCGCAGCCACGCAGGGCCGGTAACCAGGCCCGGGTGGCCGTAGTCCAGCAGAGCGGCAGCCGCACTCTGAAGCCGGAGTTTGGCCTGCAGACCTACCAGAACACCAACCTGATGAAGAGGCAGATCCAGAACATGCAGCAGCAGAGCGGCTCCCCTGCGCTGGGACAGACACTGGAGTTCTGCCTGCAGGAGGTGCTGCTGAAGGCCACCACGCCCCGGAGGAGGAGGGCGATGCTGGCTGTGGTGGGCACCAAGACTGCTTATAGGGACCGAGCCAAGCTGCGCTACATCTCCCTGAAGGCCAAGTGTGAGGGGGTGGCAATGTTTGTGGTGGCTATGAGTGATCGCTACAACCAGACGCAGGTGGAGGAGCTGGCCAGTCTGCCCGAACAGCAGCACCTGATCCACGTCGACAGACTGAAGGCGGACGAGCAGGGCTACGCCCAGCGCTTCTTCAGAGTCTTCCTCTCCGCCCTCAACAGTAAGACCAGACTCCAGATTAGATTAGACCAACAGTTTGTCATCAGCTTTCTAAAACGTCCAGAATATCATCCAGCATTTATTTATGGGCAACTTTAAATACTTTTTTTCAGTTGTTTCTAAAAACAAACATGTATGCGTCTGTCCTGTGTTTATTTCAGAGGGAATGAACACGTATCCTCCTCCTGCAATAAGACAGACCTGCAGCCGGCTGACAAGGGAAGAAGTAGATATACTCTTGAACGGGTAACTCACACTTTCTAATGATTTGCACAATATCTTTACACCACAAACTTAACATTTTTGTCCAACAAGGCTGAGCAGGAAGAACACAGGAAACCCACAGGGTCTTAAAAGTGTTTTCAATTTAATATTGAAAAATAAGGCCTTAAAAGTATTAAATTTTGTTTACAAAGGTATGAAATTCAATTAAATTTTATTTATATAGCGCCAAATCAGAGCAACAGTTATTTTACAGCGCTTTTCATAAAGAGCAGGTGTAGACCGTACTAGTTATTTACAGAAGCCCAACAATTCCCACCAAGAGCAGCACTAGGCGACACAGGCAAGGAAAAACTTCCTTTTAAGAGGCAGAAACCTTGAGCAGAACCATGGCTCAGGGTGGGTGGTCATCTGCCTCGACCGGTTGTGGGTGAGGGGGAGAGAGAGAGAGAGAGAGCAGAGGGAGGCAGCCTACACAGTATACACATAGAGGTACAGACAGTAAAGGTAATGTTGCTATAGACTGAATGAAAAATGGTACAGACATTTATAGTAATGTTAATGATAATAATTAGTAACATGCATTAATGGGATGAGGTTGCACTCAGAGGGAGAGAGAGAAGAGGAGAGAGGAGCTCAGTGCATCATGGGAAATACCCTGGCAGTCTAGCCTATAGCAGCATAACTAAGGGATGGTTCAGGACTCACCTGAGCCAGCCCTAACTATAAGCTTTATCAAAAAGGAAAGTCTTAAGCCTACTCTTAAATGTAGAGACGGTGTCTGCCTCCCGAACCCAAACTGGAACCTGGTTCCACAGGCGAGGAGCCTGATAGCTGAAGAAATTGTTTTTTGTCCTTTCGTAGGATTAAATAAATGCTCAATTTCATAAATAAATATTTTTTGTGTGTGATAAAGTTTGTTGTGTACATAGAGGAGCTGCGAGCAAGACTTTATTTTCCAATGTTACTCCAACACAACAAACTGCTCTCTCCAGCTTGGACTCATGTTTCCATCTTCCTGCAACAACTCGAGAGTTCATAATGAGAACTGAGTGATACTTCAGTTTCCTGTTAAAAACAAAGGGGGAGAACCTTATAGGGATCCTTTCCATGATGTTGTCAGACAGTCTGAGCCTGTCACTTGCAAAAAACAGCTAAAGCGTCTACCTCATGGAGTCAAAACTCTGTAACCTGATAGTCGTTTCTACACCAACATATGTGAGAAGATGCTCAGGTTTAGAAATACAGAAATGACTCTTTCATGGGAGGACAAAGAAAGTGATGTTGCAATGTTATCTTCAGTAAAGAGCAGGAATCTGGGAAGCATTCATTTGGTTCGCAATTCAAATTACATCTAGAATTTTTGGTTAAAACTGGGCTGTATTTGGTTTCTTTATTTCTCATTTAACCTGTGTTTGAACCTGTTTTTAATGTAAAACATTTCAGAAATATTGAGGTGATGGATCCAAAAATCTCCAGCACAAAGTCTAGCCATCTGCCAGAGTTATCTTCCCATCTTTGTTTTTGCATAAAAACAATTGAATCAAAAACATCTACAGGTGTAATTTAATTTTCCACATTTTTATAAACAATACTGAGAATATGACCTCCGTGTCCCAGTCACACTAACTATGACCTATGCAGCTCACACGATCATATGTACACTAAAGCTGGGCTTACACTGTGCGATTTCAGCCCGTTTCTGACCCGATTTTAAAGCCTCACCATTCATTTTAGAGTCCGGTCGAATTATCAGTGTAAAGGGGGTAGCGAGGACGATGCAATCGCCCATGCCCCATCTCTGTCTGTCTCTCTCCCCCGTCTGCTCCATTTTCTCCATCAGCAGTATGTTCTATGAAGTCGCTGAAAAGGCCGAGGTTGTCTTTTTTCCGTATGTTTCCACCCGCACTCTGTAATCACAGCAGCAGCTGAGCCGCACATCGGCTTATTAATGACGTAGCCCATCAAACAACTGAAACCAACATCTGCACTCTGTGTTCACCGTTGCTTTACTTGGTCTGTGTGCAAAATATACAGCGACTTGTAACGTAACTTAATAGTCTTCCAATTTTTTTTTTATACCGAGGGAAGTCTGTGCGAGAACACATCCACATAAGACAACTGCTGCCCCCCCCATGCCTCCAATTACGTCGTCCATCCTGATGTTTCATTGTTGACATTGTCCAACCCCACTGACAGCTGCTCCCAAACAGTCGTAGGACAGTCGGATGAATTTTTGACTTGTCAAAAATGTTGGTTGACCGTCGTCAGGCTCTCGCACAGTTGACGCTGAACCACGAGTGGATTCCCTAAGATCAGTGCCTTTTTTTTCTCTCAGAGTGCCTGGGCAAAGTAGTAAACGGCATCTAGAAATGCCATGGCAATCAATACAAGGCTCACTATGAAGTTAACAGTCTGTACAGTAAAACGCTGCTAGTGTCCCTCCTGTCATCCTGTCCATGTCTTCCCAGCCCCCTGCTCGATACACACCAGAGCCTCTTTTATAAGACGTTTCGGCAAACTACTGATTAAGGCAGCACATTTCTGCAATATTGCAAACAAGCAAACTTTTACCTCCATGGCAGCATTGAAAGAAATCTTTATAGACAATTGTCAACAGTCAGAGCGGTATGAAGGGGCCGACTGTCAGCTCTTTTATACACGTACTGTGTGAGCACTCAGGTGTTGGCTGACCATCAGACCGTACAGGGTGAGCACCTACATCGTGTGCTTTGGCTTTACATCGCAGACGATTTACTGTGGGAGTGTGAGTTGGAATAAAACATGTTTTTTAAAGTCGTGCAGTGTCTGCTCAGCTTTAACATCCAGGCATCTGCATTCAAACTAATTCAGTCTATTTTTTGTAAACATGCCTAAAGGGATAAAATATACAGATGAAACAACTCTATTCACATTATTTCTGTGTTTTTTCTGATTTATATATTTGTCAGCCTGTGTCTTATGCTTAAATAAGAAAATTAACTCTAATATGCTTTGCTGACCTATTAATATAAATTAGTTGATACTAATCTGTGATTACCCACAGTTCATAGCATTGTGTCGTGAAACACTAGGGCTGCGTCTGAAAACTGTTTTTTGCTTAGGAAGGTTCCTGACTGAGTGAAGTGACCCGAAAGTATTTCAGTGGCAATCATGAGAAGAGCTGGTCAAATTCTCTAAATGCTGAGGAAAGGTGCTTCAATGCTTCCTTTCATATCTCCTTTAGCAAAGGGTACTGTACTGACTAAGTCCTAAACGAAGTCTAGTACCGGTTGCTAATACAGCGGATAAGTCTAGACGTGTGCCCGTCCCACTTCTACAGAACCAACGGAGACTTCGGTCATGTATTATCCAGCAAGTTTATTTTCTTACATATCTTAGTCACAATATCTTTACTGATAATACATATAATCAGACACCGAATTACCTTGCCTTTTCCTGGCTAGACGCTAGCACAGTCAAAAACTGTTTGCCTCCCCATTAGCAACACCTGTGTCTGGGTTTCCTCCTTCATTAAATGACTTACCCACCCCCCACTCGAAATTAGCTGAACAACCTGTCATACAGCCCCCTAGTGGCACAAAACAAAATTACATAAAATAATACAAAATTAATATGGCTCATACAGGTACACTGGACCATCCTTTACGAAAGGAGAGAATGCATTCCCACAATTCCTTGCGGCGGCAATGTTTAAAGAGACGCACGTTCTCAAACTCAAACGATAAAAACCATCGTCCACATTTATAGGGCTGAAACGATTAATCGATTAAATCAATGAATAAAATCGACACAAATTCCTTGCATCAATGGTGCATCGTTCAATCGATCGAAAGTGAACACGACGTGATCATGATGGTGCTGTTTGCAAAGTGGAGCAAGAGAGAAAATGTAGCGAGGGACAAAGAAGAATTTGTCCAAATTATGGGATTATTTCAAGCTAAAGAAAACAACTATGTAATGTTACTGTCCGTCCGCCATAAAAACATACTTGCGTCACCTCGGCAACAGCACGACGGCACCTGATCAGAAAGCAGCTGGTGTTCTGTCAGATGAAGTAATATCGTCCACTATGTTGCCCACCTTAAGATGGCCTGCATTACACCAACATGGGAGCAGTGTCAAAGGTGCGATTTGTTGGTTCATCTTCAGAACATTGTAGTTTCATCATGGCAGATCACGTCAGTAACATCCGCCTTTGCATAATTACGTTGTTTAGAAAAGAGCCGTCGGATTCTCTGAGACCCGCGGTCCAAGAGGTCAAAGAAAAAAGAACATGCAAGTGAATGATTCTATTTTGATAAAAACAAGCAAATTGATTATTTGAAAATTACCAGGTGATTTTTAAATAATCACTTTACTCTGCAGGAGTCTCAGACATCAGACAGTCGGTCCCTTTAGTGCCTCAGCTGTGAAGAAAGATCAGATTCTCTCTTATTTAAGTTATTTAAAAAATGTGACCAAGGACAGCAAAAACACAGATTATCACCAGAATCAGAGTGTCTTTTACGTAATCTGTGTTATTCAGAAGAATATCACCATGACTCTGTGGCTTTTGGCTGCTGTGTTTCCAGTCTGGGGTCGGCAGAGCCGGACGATCTGTTTGCGGACGAGGCATTGAAGGAGACGGGAGGAAAGGCTCAGTCTACACAGCTGGATGCCATCGACACTTTTACCGGAGGGGACGGCGAGACTCTACATTTAAAAGCTAACCTCAACGGTAGCTCACCCAACACTTTATACACACAAACACACTCTGTTAATATAATTTGTAGTTTGTCATGGCAGAGAAGTTCAATCAGTTCCAGATAACAAACAAGTAAACATTTAACCGTCCTGATGAAGTTAATATTGGTATGCAGGCTCCGATTATTAAACCTGTCTGTGTGGGATTTGTAGATTTGAGACTTCTAGAGTTTTTGTTTTTTTCCATGATTTTGAATTTACATAATTTAAAAGATACATCCTGTGATATTTTGTAGTCCTGTGTTTGTCTCACAGACTGATGTCTCCTCTTCCTCTGAGGCATGGAGCGCTGTTGTCCAGAAACAGAGATCTTCTGACTCAGTTCCACATACACCGTCCTGCTGCCCCAAATACTCATTAGAGCCCCACATGAAAATAGTCCCCAACAGATGCACTATTTCCTTCTGGCTGTCTGATAGAAACTACAGTGATGAGCTGTATGTGGATATTTTCATGAAACTATATAATCTGTGAGGAGTTTGTAAAGATTTACATCCTCTAGAGGAACCAATAGGCTGAGAGCCACAGACAGGAAGTCAGACAGGACTGAGAGACAGACTAACATGTTTGACAATAAAATCGTCAGATTGACAGGACGAGTCTTGTATTAAATTAACTAACCTCTGGTCTCTTACAGATCCAAACATCCTGCCGAAGCCGAAGTTGGCCAGCCTTGTCCCCAGAGGTAAAAACTGAACCGCTCTGATTCGCGTCGCATCATTTCACTTTCCACTGATCTGTTCCCACTTTACTGTGGAGTATTCTCATTTTACAGCTTTGTTACTGCCTGGCTCAAGGCTGGCAACAAAAAGGGGGGCCTCACACATATAACAGGAACAAAAGTTTCTCATTTAACTTAAACTAACAAACAACTCAACTAAGTTTATGGCGTGGGTAGAAATTAGGAACATCAGTCATATCATAAGTGTGTGGATGAGTGAAAATGAAGTGCAATGCATAGGCCTGGGTATCGAGTTCAATACTTTTTAGGCACCGACCGAATTGCTTCAATACCACCGAGTATCAAAAAATGCCTTGTCTTTCGGTACCAAAGTTCGATACCTAAAGGTTCTTGTTAACGCCAATGAGCCAATCAGCATGCAGCATTTTGATTTGCCCACATCTAAAAGTGATTGTAATTGGCTGTAGTGATGTAAACACTAGCTCGCGGCGGTTACGCACAGAGAAGTGGATGTAACAGATGCGGAGAAAATCAAAAGTGTGTCTTGATGCAACAGCGCGCGATGCAATATTTGCGACGCAAGATAATTGCTGCTAAGAGCGGCGACACGACAAACCTGTTGAAGACCTTGACTGTGTGTGAAATAAACTTAAGAGCAGAAAGTTGCTGTCTTTGCTGCAACAAGACAGAGCCGGTGCATCATCTTCTCAGTGCCCTGCTGCCACCGAACCTGCTTCAACACGCCCACCGTACGAGCGGCGTTGGGCAGCAGCGTCGCTACAAGTAGCACCTTTACTAGTTTAACTACATTTCTCAGTAGCTTGGTGGCAGCGTCGCTGTTTTCTGAATCAAATCAAAGCTCTTTTATTGACAGAGCAGCGCGGCAGCTTCCACACACGCTACATTTTTCTAAGTGTTTCTGAAGGATCAGTTAAGTGACGCACACGGACCTGTATCCTGTATCCTTGGGCTGATGTCTGCGACAGGGCTCCAGACTAACTTTTTTCACCTCCGTCTTTGAACCGTCCTGAAAAACAATTTGAACCGTCCTAAAGTGAATGTCAACCGTCCCAAAATAAAACGTAAAATAAGAGAAGCTGGAGGTGTTAAAACAAAGATAGATAGACAATTTATAAGCTATGACACTGACACACTATATTATTGGCAGATATTCTTTGCCCGTTTATTGCCACAGCTTTTTGTATTTTTCTCTTAATTTTCTATATGTAGAAAAAGAAAAAAAATTGTTCTGCATGAATACAAAACAGCATTTAACTTTTTTTCAGTTTTTTTAAACCTGTTTACAGGTAACTACTTTGAATGGAGCTAAATAAATATAATAATATATTATTGGCAGATATTCTTTCCCCGTTTATTGCCAAATCTCTGTATGAAAGCGGCTGTGGTTCTGGCTCTAGGAGGCTGTCTCGTTATTTTGTTTGTGATTGGATTTTGGGATTGGCCATGATGTTCTGTGCTGAAGCCTTGATTTTTATATATAGCCTAGGTGTAAGGTAAAGACACGCTGATGCGGACGGCAGCAGCCTACGTAAGCCTTTCAAAAATGTTTTTTTACTACTGATAATAACGTTTAAATTAACATTGTAATATAAGCTTGAAGTGTTTTATATCTGTGGATTTTATTTAAAGGCAAGTGAAGTGTTGATTTGAGAGGCTAAATTGTCACCTCACTGTCGCCTCTGGCCGCTTGGTCGTCACTTTAAATAACAAAAACTCGTACAGGCGCACTGTCACGCCTCGTTAAGTCAGAGCATCAAACCGGTAAACTGTGAGCTACCTAACCAATTTATCAGGTCATTTACAAAAACTCGTTGCACTTTCACCTGCCACCGTCCTACATACAGTCTGCAACATGCCCCCCCCACACACACCTCTGCAGTAAAGTAAGCGCACTATCGTGTGCAGTGCGTGACAGGACCATCGACTGTGTGATTGATAACAGCTGATCCGCGCACATTAGTTCCTATCATGACTAAATAACAGCTGCTCCTGCCAGACAGTAAAGTGGACTAAACTTTACAGTGTAGTGATGTTAACACAGCATATCGTTAGCGAACACTCCAGCCGTCACAACGGCCAGTGATAGTAACTATAGTAACAGCATGAAAAGACGCGCTCCATTGTAGTCAGCGCTTGGTCGGTTACTTTTGGCATTTTCTAAGTAGCCTAATAGGATAGTAATAAATTAACACACATACAAAAATGGCTTTCGTCCTGTAAGCGTCCTGGAGAATATTTCTGTTCGTCCTTGTCACAGCCCGGCTCTTAGGCTGCGACAAAGATGGGAGACAAGATGAGCTTTAGATAAAAAGTAACAATTTATTTTACAAAAATATGATTTAACAAAGATAATAACGTGTGAATCAGTATCAGTCATGTCAGTGTGTGGGTGTGTGAAACATCAGTAAAAACACAAAACAACAAACAGCTGCACCCGCGATGAGAGAGAGAGAGAGAGAGGTAAAAGGTGGTGAGCTTTATAGCTCCCAACCACTCAAGCCCAGGTGTAAAGCATGCCACTGATGACGACCTCCCAGAACCACATCCTGTAAGACAAACACAAAACAACAAGACACAGGACACCTAGTACTTGGGAGGGGTCCTCACAGTCCTAAACACATTTTCTATTGTCCCCAGGACGATAGGACGCCGTTAGTCTCGAGCCCTGGTCTGCGACTTTGCTGCAGTGGATTAAAGACGCGCGGCTGAGTTTACTTTCTATTGTGATTGTTGTCGCCTGGACACCTCTTCCTCTAGTGAGGAGGAAACTTTGATATGTAGAGGCAGAAACTTGTTTACATCAGATGAGAGATTTCTCTCTCTTTCTCTCAGGCCTGTTGCCATGAATGTTTAGGTTGCCATGGTGCCAGACACAAATTCACATATAAACAATAAAAAATATGTAATTAATAGACAATTAAATTACATTATAAAAACTAAAGAAAGAGGAATAAAAACAACAAAAACACAATATAGGCCGATGTTACATTGAAAATATGTCTTGGTTTTGACGAGCAGTAGTATTTTTAAAGGAACAATTATTAAAATAAACTATTAATGATAATAATGTGATAATTAAGTTACTTTATACAAACAACAATGGTTCTCTGTATGTTGAGAAAATATACAAATTTTATACCAATAAAATTGGTATCGGAAAAAGTATCGTTCAGGTACCGGTATCGAAGTTGAGGTATCGATATCGAAAATCTTTGAACGATAGCCAGCCCTAGCAATGCATGTTGGTGGGTGCAGTAAATTAAACAAAGCAACAAAGGCTGAGGTTGAAGCACCAGGCCAGCAGAGAGAGTGATTTCTAGAAAGGCAGCCCTTTTATGCCCTCTAGGCAGCCCAACCCAGAGGGGCAGTCACATGCACTGGAGCCTCCCAGCTCCATCTTCAAGCCACACCCAGAACCTGCAAAACAAAGAGGACATACAGGCAGGCAGACTGGGGAAGTCGTCAGAGCGTAGTATTCTCACTTAACAGCGTAGTATTCTCAATTTACTGTGGAGCGCCCAGTACGGTCCCTTAATTTCAGCCTTCAACCCCAGAAACGAGCCTGTAAAGCAGCCGCTGATTGACGTACTCGGTTTAACGCATTCATCTCTCTGTCCTGTCTCCATCCAGACGCCTGTTTCCTCCGCCCGATCACCGGCAACTGCCAGAACTACACCCTAATGTGGTTCTTTAACAAAGATCAGGGTAAATGTGACCGCTTCTGGTACGGCGGTTGCGGTGGCAACGAAAACCGCTTCGAGACGCTGAGCGCTTGCAGAAACCTCTGTGTGACGGAGAGTCAAGGAGGAGGAGGCGGAGGCGGTGTGAAGGTGGAAAATCTGTGATAACAGACGGAAATATACCACGGCGAATTACAAAGTATTAAAAAGCCTTTGCTCACAGGGACACACGAGGGAAAGTCTAAACAGCTGTGAAACTCAGCAGCTGCTGATTAAATTGTCACGACGAGTTGCTTTGTTTTTGACAAACATGCATGTTTTGTTCCCCCCACAAAATGTTGCTTTAGGGAGTTCTCCTTGGAGCTGTTTTTTAAATCTTTACTACATTTGAGAACTTTCTGTCGGACATTGATTCCACCTTTCAGCTTAATTTTTTAAAGATAAATTGCCACGGGTCCAAAAACACAGTTGTTCTTTTTGTTTGTTTTTTTGAGCAGCTGAATGAATGCTAATACCAACTGCAATGCACGTCACGTGGTTCGTTTGATTTTTGTAGCAGTTGTACACCAACACACTTTTCTACTACATTTTGTCGTAGTTTCTGATTAAAATTACCAAAACTCAAGCTTTCTCTATCAATATTGTTTATCCCTAAACACTGAGCACAAAACGACATTTGAGTGACATCTCAAGGGCAAAAAGTACTCAAAAAATCAACAGCCTTCTCCTTAAAGCCAATCAGAGGCTGACGTTGATCCTCTGCGCCTGTGTTTGTTGTTGGATATTTATGTCAGTATGAGAAGTGTAATGCTCAGACAGCTGGTCACCACTGCAACGTAGGCACTAATGAAATAAACCTCTTGACAATTTAAGACAACAGTGATAATAATAATAAACTTTATTTTATAGAGCGCTTTTAAAAGCAGCTTCTCAAAGCGCTGTACATAGAATAACAATCCAAAGAAGAGTGTAATCCAAAGAAGAATATGACAATGTGAACAGTGAACACTGAACAGTGTACAGTAGATTTAGAATTTAATATACAGCTTGCAGCAGAACCAGTCAGTACTGCCCTTCTGCCACAAGGTGGCGCCCACTCATTTGATTAGAAATATTCACACCTGAAGACAGAAGCTGATTGGTTTTACATACAAGACACAGAATTCATTTACAAAGTATGACACATTGTTGTAGATCTGAGGTCTTCAAAGTGGGAGGTATGGCTGAACGATTGCATCTTTCTCATATTATTATAATTTGATAGATCTTCTCCACCACTGCTAATAATAATAATTCTACCTAATTCATCATAAAGAAAGAAATAACAGTAGTTTTATCCATCTAGTATTGTGTAACACTGATTTACTGCTTGTCCATTTTGAATAATACAGAAGGTAAAGAGCTTAAAAATTAATCGCATATTAAATCGCAATCGCAATATTGGTAAAAAAAAATCGCAATTAGATTATTTTCCAAAGTCGTTCAGCCTTAGTTGGAGGTGGGCCTATGTGTAACATACATGTGTAATTTAATTAAAGAGAGAGTTCAGAGATACAGTAGTTTCAGGGGATTTTACTGTTTTCACATTCAACAGCTAATAAAGGTTTGAGGAAAGTTTTTATTTTTATTTTTTGTATTTGGTGTAGTCTGAAGTTATGTCAAACAGCAATATTAGGCTGTCTTGTTTCAACTGTTGAGAGTGTATGTGACAAAATACACACATAATAATGATCCCACAGGCTTCCACAAATTGAACAAAACTAGGCAAGTAAACTAAGGGCAGATAAGGGGACGCCTTGTTCTAAGTTTTATCTGAGGGGAGGCCCACAGTCTCTGACCTTCAAAACCCTTGTTGTAGATTAAACGTCCCACCAGTGTCTAATGTGAAAATGATCTCAGCTGTAACATTAAATTACTGCTTTTGTACCAGTGCATCAGTAACATGAGAGGGAAGAAATGGAGGAGCAATGGGGTTCATTTCTAATTTATAAAGTCCATTTAAATTGTCCTTACATATCGGAAATTAATTAAACATTGGGAGGCGCATGTTAAGACAAATTGAAATGTGTTTATTTTGTGGTGGTGAAAATAATCATAAGTTTGTTTCTCACTTGTACCATCAACATTAGTTAAGAGGCTGGAGAACTGAGAAAAATACATTTTAATAAATAGGGCTTTTCTTCTACTGGATATATGCCGACTTATAGAAAGGGTCATAATGAAGTAATGCACAATCAAAGAAATGTTCTGCCACGTGTGTAGCTTCACAAAATTAAACCGATGGTTTTTTAAAATGAGGACTGGTGAAAGAACGCTGTTGGCTACATTTGCTAGTTTTGCTAACTTACACTTCAAACCCAGCTGGTTTTTGATCAACGGTTTAAATTTAATCATGTCAAAGTTAACCAAATGTGCACACTGAACAAATGGGATCTGATTTTGGAGGAAGTTTTTATTGTTTACTGTTTAAAATGTGTAAGTTTGGTGTTTACAGGCTGATACCAATGTTTTTGATACAATTTTTAAATTACGGTGAGGGGAAAAACTATTTTATCCCCTGTTGATTTTTTTTACGTTTGGCCACTGACAAAGAAGTGATCACTGATGACTATAATTTTAATGGTAGGTTTATTTGAACTGTGAGACAGAATAACAACAAAAATCTCTCAAAAATGCATGTAAAAATGTTATAAATTGATTTGCATTTTAATGAGTGAAATAAGTATTAAATGGACGTAATTAAAATAGACAGATAATTTCTTTGTCAGTGGGCAAATGTACAAAATCAGCAGAGGATCAAATAGTTTTTTCCCTCACTGTACCTTTAGGCCGCCTCTAGACCCCCCCCTCAAAAAAAAAAATATGGTTTAGTATTTCCCCACTAGAATTGTATTCCTTGTGGTGTTGATAGGACTCTGAAACACAATTTGAACTTTAATGTAGAAAAATAGAATTAATGAGAAAGCAAAGCAACTTTATATTTATATAACGTTAGCACAGAATCTTCTTAGAAGCAATTCAGTGTGCTTTACATAGATACAACAAAACAGAAAAATTATAATTAAAAAATACAAGGTGCAGTAATATATTTAAATATATAATATAATTACCAGAATGATAATTTGAAAGTAGAATTAAAAACCTTGTGGAAGTTATTGTGTTGAACATAACGGCCCGGAGCAGTATGTCTCCATAGGCGGAGAATAAAGGTCTACTTCTTGTGTTGTGTGTGTTGGTAAGTATAGAGTTAAAGTTTTCTCAATCTTATGCACATGAGAAGAGAAGTCTTTTTAACCTGGATGTAAAAATCTGTGTCTTATATCCCCTGGTAATGTGTGTTAGAGTTTAGTTGCAGAGTTACAGCTAAAACTTTAATCTACTGCCCCTGTTTTTCTAAAACTCCCGACTACAGCAGAACAGAACTTCATTTAAATGAAGTTATTGGCATTTTAGCAGGTGGTCCCTCTTCATCCCAGAGAAAACAAGGTTCATCAGTCGCTGCCTCCTGGGACACATGGAACAAAAGTAATGTACTAATACATCTTGTCTTTACAGTCATAATGGCTGAATTTTTATAGTACAAATAATTATTTACAAATTTGTGTGAGACTAAAGTTGTTTTTTATTGTTACAGCTGTTTCTGTGGTGATGTGAAAAAGTGTCCTGGGGGCTCAAGTGTGATCTAATGATCTGGAGTACTGACCATAAACACTACTACTGCAAAACTGCACCCGCAGACCCGTGAACCCCAGCACCGAGAGCCAGTGGGAGGGGCCATAAGGTGCCCAGGAAGGGCAGGTAGGTCACATTCATTATTTGTCTTCTTTTTCTTTGGTTGGGGAGGAAGAGATTCAAAAGACTGTGGGCGAATGATAACTTAATGCTGAACATGGTTTCTGTGTTGATCTTCTATGTTGAAGTTCAGAGTCCTGTTTCTCCTTTTGAGGAAAAGGTACAAGGTAAATTTATGCTACAAAATAAAGTCAATTTGTTAACTTAGGTTCGGACCACGCCTCAACCAAACCACCAATTGATTGTCAAGTCATGTAAGCTGAAATAAGCTCAGGCGAAAACATTAGAGACTGAACCCCCACACTGAGTCTCTCTTCCCGGTCTTCTGTACACCCTCTCAGACCAGCCTATCAGACGACATTCTTCTTCCACCATCACCCTTCCCCTCTATATGCATTAATCCATCCTCCATAATCCATGCCTTTCATATTTACATGTACCTCTAAATCACACGTTGTGGCGTGGTCCTTGGTAGTTCAGGAAAAGTTGTACAATTCAAGTTCGTCATGGTGTTCCACAAGGATCTGTGCTCGGACCAATCCTCTTCACTTTATATATGCTTCCTTTAGGCAATATTATCAGGCAACACTCACATAAACTTTCATTGTTATGCAGATGATACTCAGTTATATCTATCGATCAAGCCAGATGAAACTCATCAGTTAGCTGAACTTCAAATGTGCCTTCAGGATGTTAAAACCTGGAAGACCTGTAATTTAATCTACTGTTAAACTAAGATAAAACTGAAGTTATTGTTCTGGGGCCTTCCTTTTTTCCGGCAACAACTGAGTTTCCACGGGGCTTCAGCGCGAGACTACAGCTAGCTGTCTAAAAACACTATTTAGGTGAATTTAAACAATGGCTAAGTTCCTAAACTAATCTTGTTGTCATGTAAGAGCCCTGCTCATGTTGGACAGACATTTTAATTGCATTTTGTGTCTGTTAAGAGCCACAAAGACACTGTTTATGTAAATACCCCCATAACTGCAGTTTTAGCTACGTGGGAGCTCTGGGCATTAGCTGTAGCAGCTCCGTGTTGCAAGCACCAATCCGGCTCGTTTTTTTTTTCTATAGACAGTACTCACAAAGGTATAACGATCAAAATTAACTTAAAAATTGCCCGGGGTTCTCCTTTAAGTATTTAAGTTTTAATTGTGCAACCTGATTTAGTAAATCTAAAAACATAAATGACATTAGTTGCTTTTCTTATGAAAAGATCAAACCTCTCAGGGGCTCTGGTCTAAAGCACCAAGACCGCCAGAAACAGCTGCTTTGCCTGTTTGATTCCTCTGAAATGTCTTTCGTGTCACAAACCAAGGATTCGAGTTCATCTTCCTCCTTCAGCTTGTGGTGGTGGGAGGAGTCTGGCGGCTGGTCCTTCCCATCCTCCTCTTCATCCTCCAGATACGAGCCTGCAGCCCCTTACATGACCGTGAGACTTGTTTGGGTGCAGAGGGAGCAGATGCAGCAGCAGCAGCTCTGTAAGTGACTTTGAACGTCTCCTTACTTGTGTGCAGTGATGGAAAATGTGTAGTCTGCAGTGAAGGGGTGAAATTTGACTTGTCTCACTCGCCTTAGATTTGCAGAATAGAGGTGCTGTTTAAAAAATTCAGGTGTCATTAATGTGAGGCTTTTTAGTTTTTATAGATATATTTTATAGAGTTTCAGTTATTTAATTCAGAAAGTGAATGTGCATTCATACGTAGATTCATTACACAAGAGAAACATTTTTCAGGCCTTTTTTCACTTTTAATCTTGATGAATACAGCTTACAGCTCAAAGAAATCAAAACTCCAGTATTTTAAAATCTATTGGAATTTCAAGACAAAACGTTTATAGTACAGAAACGTCGAGCTGAGAAGAGCTTTGATAAGCTAATTAACTCACAAGAACTGCAGAGGTTTGAGCTTTTATTTTCTTGTCTGGTTCTGGTGCTCACAATGAAGCTCTCAATGATATTTAAATGTTTTTAGATACACCTGTACTATTGGTTACTACTTAAGAGCTCAATGTCAACAAATCCAAGGGACGTAGCCGAGCCTCAGCAGGGCTCTACGCTAACTTTAATCCCAACGGTTACATGCGCTCATAAATTAAAAAAAGAGTTAGGAGTTCTCTTTGGAAAATGTTAGATTACATTTGTATTGTGTGTGTGTGTGTGTGTGTGTGTGCATGTGCTCTGTCTCCTTGTGTGAAATAATGTGAAAACCAGTAGAGTACTTTGGAGGTGAAGACCCTCTTTAACGCTGATCATTTATCACAGATAATACTACTGTGATTGGTGCATTGTGGCATGTGGGTAGTTTTTGAAGCAGGGACGGAAACAGGATGCACCAGCACCTCCAAAATTATACTTAATCTGAACAAGACTACTGCACAATATTTATAACAAAAGCTTTAGTAAAAGAGAACAAGGAGAGTGTTGTTGTCAGGAGGAGGCGGCTAGAAGGAGCACAATGGCATCCTGACTCTAAAACTACTGAATCTGTCCACTGCAGAGGCTCCATCCACAACCTGGAACAGGAACTAGTATAAATTAGTGTGTTAGTATAATATTAGAACATTTAATAAAAGTATAATGTTCAAATAAAATAAATAAATAGTATACTGTTCAATAGGGCTGTGCAATCGATTTTAAACTATTTCAATTTTTGCGTCAAACAATTACAAAAACAAGTAAATGAAGAACAAACGATTATTGTGCCGCATTCTGTTTTTGCAATGACACTCGTTTTGTCTTGTGCCCAAACTCCCTCTCATCCAGGTTGGTGCATGTTTAGTTCAGCTCGAGCCAACATGACGGGGTTATAACTGCTACAACTTGCTATTCACCATTATTAGCTGAATCCTACAGCATTTTAAAACACTTTTATTTATATTTCTACTAAACCAGGTGTGTTAAGTGTTCCTGTACCTGGTCTGTGCTTGTAAAATACCGTTTCCTCGACTTCTAACGATCACCAGATTTATACTGTCTCCCGACAGAAAACCACGATTGAATTTCAGCATAGTATAATGTAACGTGTTGTAGTCAGCATGAGTGTTTTTTTTAAAATGAAGTTTTCTATTTTAGAAGTTCAATAAAAGCATGATTATTAGTCATGTTAAATAATCATGATCTCGATTAGGACCAAAAAAAACATGATTAGGACTTTTGCCATAATGGAGCAGCTCAACTGCTTAATAATATAAATATAAATAAATACATTATTTTATAACGTTACTATAGCCATTATAATTTCAAATAGTAGTATACTATGTACAGTAGTTTAGCACTAGTAGACTCTGATTTGTTAATGTTGAGCTGTAACTCGTCAGCTCGTAAATAGTTTTTCCTGTTTACTTTGCACATATTTATTTTAGGGGCAAATGCGGGTGAGTCCTGCCTGTGCATAATCCATGTTTCCATTACTAATGGCAGCTTTATGCGCAACGATTTAGGGAGAGATTGTGTACATGAAAGAGCAGTGTTTTCTTTCTTTTTTTTGATATTATCTTTTTATTTAGAAAGGCAAAATCCCATCACATACAATAATTACAATTTTACTAATTTCAGTACATAGGTAGGGATGAATTCCGAAAGTTTAGATGTATTGTCCATACTGCCCTTCTGAATTTTCCTTTTACGGACCAGAACTTATTTCAGTTGGGAACAGTAGCAAAACAAAACAGAACCGGGGAGTGCACCACCTCTGATAATTAAAACACCACATAGAAAGGCAGGTCTACACAAAGCACAAGTACATTCAAACAAAATCAGGTCTGATTGGTTTTACATACTCAGTCCATTTGGTCCAAATCCTGTAAAATATTCCTTTTTCAACTTTGAGGGAGAAAGATATCTTTTCCATGACATAAATCTCATACACAATTTCAATCCATTCATCAATGGTGGGCGGATCTACTTTTAACCATTTCCTCGTAACAGATTTCTTACTGGCTGCCATTAGTATCGCTAACAATTTTCTATCGTTGATGTTCCATGTTTCAAGTCCTAGATTGCCCAAATATGCAGTTTCAAATTTGAATGGAATGCTTACATTAAATACATTGTTTATGTGTTTGTGGATCTCCTCCCAGTAAGATCTAATTGTCTGGCAGTCCCAAAAAATATGGAAGTGGTTGGCTCCATTAGACCCGCCGCATAGTCTCCAACAGGCATCTCCGCTGCCCTGGTATCGTTTCTGGATAGGTGTGATAAAGAATCTTGCAATGTTTTTGCAGTAGAATTCCCGCCATGTGTTTGACCCGGTTGATAACCATTGTAATTGACATATTCTCCCCCCAGTTCTCCTTTGGGATTGTCACTTTAACTTCTCTTTCCCATTTCTTCTTTATGTATTCTGTATTCTCTTGTTTAGATAGTTGTATAATATTGTATAGTTTGGAGATAATTTTGTTGCTTGAACTGGGTTTACTTAATGATAAGAATACTTCCAGGAACCCTGACTCATCTGTTCCTAACATCCCTTTAAGATTTTCGTTAAAATAATGTCTCACTTGCAGGTACCAAAAAAAATCATCTTTACCCAGTCCGTGGTCTTTCTGTAGGGTTTCAAAACTCTGGAATGCACCTTTTGTGGGTAAACGAATAATAAGTAGTTAAACCTTTTGAAATCCATATCTTAAATCTGCCATCACTCCTATTTGCTGCAAAGTCTGAGTCATAGGCACACCATCTCATAATTTTAGATGCTTCTCCTACTCTGCAAATTTTGACTATCGACTGCCAGGACTTCAGAGAGCTGCCCGTTACAGAGTCGTCTTGAATTTCCTGTTCTTCTAGTAATTTGTTATCACTTAGTAGGGCTGTTATTGGGATTCTGTTTAACATCGTACTTTCTATTTCTTTCCATGCTGCAGTGTATGTTGGTGAAGACAGGCAGACTATAGGTCTCAGTTGGGCTGCATGGTAATAATCTTGTAGACAAGGAAGGCCCATTCCACCCTCCTGTTTTCTTAATTGCAATGTCTTAAATTTAATTCTGGCCCTTTTCCCTTGCCACACATACCTTGCTATCAGTCTGTCCCATTCTAAGAATTGCTTGGATGGTATTTTGACTGGCAGACATTGAAAAAGGTATAGTAACCGTCAGGGCTGGACTGGGACAATAAAACAGCCCTGGCATTTTTGCTCAGACCGGCCCACCACAATCGGTTGGACACAACCAACCAGTACAAACCATCCTTGCGGTCCCTGTAGATATGCATATCTACTGTTCCATTCCCAAAAACCCCTACAAAGCTGAGATCTAAGTGCCATTCAAGCAGCTGTGTGCTAAATGTCACTTGTCGTGAACCGACCAATCACAGCCTGGATGGGTCGGGACATTTAAAAATATTGACAGAAAGTTGTCATTTACATGGGGATGCTGGGGACAGGTTAGAATCAGAATGTCTCCATCACAGCTAATTTTGTCCACTTCAAGCACTGGTTTTGAACCAGTGTCGATGATGAAGGAGTAGCTACTATATAGCCTATCGGCATTTTTCCAGGTAATAAAACTATCTGTTATTAGTCAGATGTTTGCCCTCTGCAAGGCTGTGTGCAGCCGTTTGTTTTATCAAATGCCACATCTGTCACACGTTAATAGCAGCTCACAATTATTTGTTTTACAATGGTTCTGCCCCTCTTGTCTGTGCAAAAGTTAATCAATAGTTTTTTGTTATATACTTTTCAAGTAGCCTACATAACAAAGATTGATGGAGTATTACAGATACAGTAAATGTGCTTGCTTATATTTTTTACATCTGATGGGTTAAATGTCCTTAACTTGAATAGGCTAAATAATCAAATAAAGAGACAGTTATTTTACAATATGTGAAGAGTTTATGCAGTAAAGTATCTTTATACAGTCTTACAGTTCCAACCGGCCCTTTGAGGGTAACCAAAATGCTTATGTGGCCCGTGGTGAAAATGAGTTTGACACCCCTGGTCTAACGTGAGCTGCAGTTGACTGCAGGGGCGGGGTGTAAAAACAGCGCCGTAAAGTTGGACACATTCGACCTGCGTGACCTCACTGTGAGCTGAGATCAGTAACTGATCTCGCTGCCATTGCAAAGAAAAATGCCGCGAGACTAGGCAAAAGTGTGGTTCCAACTTTGTGCAGCCTGAAAAGAGCAACTGCGACCGCCGGACTCCGCGCCTGGAGTGGCCTTGCTCCCGCGAGTTTTTAATGTCATGAGTCCCGGTGACGTTTTGCAGCGGCGGCTTTTCATATACAGTCTATGTTTCTAGTGTAACCGGCTGACCCTGAGTACATAGGTTGCTGCACGGTCCTGACTCGAACCAGCGACCTCGGGTACGGGAGGCGGACACACTGACTTGGAGGCTAAAATTTAAGGGTCGGTCTCTAGTGCGTCTGTTAAGATGTCGGGGAGTGAGGTTTACGCACTGCACAGCTTCGCTGGCTGCATCTGACACAAGAAACAGAGCGGGAGGGTGGAGCCTGTTAAGAGATGATTGGGCCAGCCCAGTGTCAGTATGGAAAATGAACCAATGGGCCGCTGTCCCTGCTTTATGGGCCGGTCGTTGGCCAAAAAAAAGACGTATTATTTATACCGACCGGCCCTATAAGTGCGTCGGCCCACCGGGCATTTGCCCGGTATGCCAGATTACCAGTCCAGCCCTGGTAACCGTGGAAGAATATTCATCCTGATTGATTCTATCCGGGAGCTTAAGCTTAAAAAGGGAATAACATTCCATCTATGTATGTCAGATTTTATCTTTGAATTTAACGGGCCATAATTAATGTCGTATAGTCTTGAGAAGTCCCTAGGTAATAAAACCCCCAGATATTTAATGGATTCGGCCTCCCATTTCCAATTGTACATGGTCCTAATTGAGGATGGATGGGTCGTAGTTAAATGTTAATATTTGAGTTTTGTTGATATTAATTTTATAACCCGAAATGGCACCAAATTCCTCTAGTAATTTCATCAATCTTGGGAGTGTCTGAGTAGGTTGAGTTATACTTATCAATAAATCGTCGGCAAATAGGGCCAGTTTTTGCTTTCCAGATGTCATTGTCACCCCCTTTATATCCGACCTCTGCCTAATCAGTTGACCCATGGGTTCTATAAACAGAGCAAAGAGGAGCGTCGACGCACAACACCCTTGTCTCGTTCCTCTTTCCAGAACGAATGGACTGGTTAGATCTCCATTGATTTTGATTCTAGCCATTGGTTTGTTGTATAGAGCTGTAAATGTGTCAATTATAGTCGTATGGAAGCCATATTTTAAAAGTACTTTATATAAAAATGACCACCTCACCGAGTCAAATGCTTTCTCGGCATCGAGACTTAATATCAGTGTCTCCAGTTTTTGTTGTGTGATTTGTCTCATAACGTGCAGCGTTTTCCTGATGTTATCTTGGGTCTGTCTTTGTCTGACAAAGCCAGTCTGGTCCTTATGTATTAATATTGGTAATAACAGATCTATTCTTTGAGATAATATGGATGTGAATAGTTTGTAGTCATTATTTAAAAGACTTACAGGACGATAATTCCCACAATCCAATTGGTCTTTCCCCTCTTTAGGTATGACCGAGATCATTGCCTCCCTCCATGAGGGGGGGGTATTTTTGTTTTCTAAAACCCAATTAAATGTTTTTAATAATGTTGGAATTAGTTGATCTTGCATCGTTTTGTACCATTCTGTGGTAAATCCATCAGTCCCTGGAGACTTCCCCCCTTTCATTCTCCTAATTGCTGATTGAATTTCTTCTTTTGTTATTTTAGATATTAATTTTTCATTCTGTTCATCAGTGATCTGTGGGAGATTAATCTGAGCCAGGAAGGCGTCTATCCGATTGTCGTTGCTTGTCTGTGGCTGGGAATATAATGTTTTATAGTATTGTAGGAAGCACTGTTGTATTTTTTCCAGACTAGTTTCTATTTCATTTGTTGGGGAGTTTCTTATTTTGTGTATAGTTCTGTCCGCTTGTTGTTTTCTTAACTTGTATGATAAAAGTTTCAGTGATTTCCCACCTACCTCATAATATTGTTGTTTCGTGAAAATGAGCTTTTTTTGAATTTCCTGAGTGTTTATTTCATCTATTTCTTTTTTTAGTTCTCTAATCTTGTGTTTGTTCTCATCCTTGAGAGACTTTGCATGTTCTTTTTGTAGTCTCTCTAAATCTTCCTCCAATTTTTTAAGTTTTGCTCCCTTAATTTTTTTTCATATGAGCATATGGCTATTATTTTGCCCCTAATCACTGCTTTTAATGCGTCCCAGAGAATAGGTGGGGTCACTTCTTCATTATCATTAGTATCCAAGTACAATTGAATTTCATTTTTCAATTTGTCTTTAACGACTGGGTTATTCAGAATGTTTGAGTTCAGTCTCCAAAGAGTGGACTTCTTCTTATTATTCAGATGGATTGACATATAAATGGGACCATGATCTGAAATAGTGCCAGCTTTTATTTCACAATTATCTACCTTATAAAGGTCTCCTTTAAGCATAAAAAAATAATCTATGCGTGAATAGACATTGTGAGCGGGTGAGTAATGCGAGTAGTCTCGGCTCGTCGGGTTTATCTCTCTCCACACATCCACAATCCCCACTTCACGCATCCAAGTATTTAATCTTCTGCTAATGTTTTTGGCGCCAGATTTCCCGTTTGATGAATCAATTTTAGGATTTAATCGAATTTTAAAATCTCCGCCACATATTAAAGTCCCCTGACTTTTTGTTGTCATTAGGTCCACTGTATGTTTATAAAAGGACCAGTCACTGCCCGGAGGAACATACACGTTAAGGAGACTCATCACGATACCCTCTATTTTGCCCGTAACCATGACAAATCTGCCTTCGTTATCCTTATGTTGTGATATGTGTTCGTAATTTACAGCACCGGATATCAGAATCGCCACTCCTCTCCTCCTTCCCGATCCATGGGAAGAAAAGTAAACATGTTTAAATCCCGATTTATTCAATTTGGCATGTTCAGTGTCATTAAGGTGCGTCTCCTGCAAGAAGGCTACCTGAATTCTATCCTTCTTTAGTTTTGATAAAAATTTTCCCCCTCTTAACTGGATTGAGTACTCCATTTATATTAAATGATGCTATCTTCAAAGACCTGTTTTCCATCTATGTGATTCCTCCCTTCATCTCATTCAGAAACCTAGTGCGTCTCCCCCTCCCTGCAAGAACCGGCAGGGAATGAACGACTAACATATTGATAAACATAACACCGAAAACAATTTGTCCGTGTGACTCCCTATGTAGGGGTCTGTTGACCTGACCCTCTTGAGCCTCCCAGAATGGCTCGAAGGGAAAATTCCCCCTCCTCACACCGGAGGGAGAGGCCCTTACCTGCAACCGTCGCATGGAGAGAAAAATAAAAAATAAAAATAGAAAATAAAATAATAAATTGAAGATCAATTGTGAGAAGTTGGTCCCGAATGAACCAGTCCATCCTGCCATAGAAATCCACCACTGTTCACATTACAGTTCAAAAAGTTACACCATCAACTCCAACGTCGAACTTGGGTTAAATCCTTTAAGTCTCGGAGGGGGTCGGTGATGTTCTCCTGAAAGCTCGGAGTTTCTCCCTGTAGCGTAGTTCCGGTCCGGCTTTGGGTGCATCCTTCCTCGCCCGTCTGTCTACTCTCTTCCAGGATAATTGCTGTACCTGCTCCATAAGCGTCTCCGGAGGTCTGGCGGTTCTCGTTACCGTGTAGCCTCTTCTCCGCAGGTCCTCTGATGCCTCCATTATAGTGTCGTAGGTTCTGGTTCCGTCACCGTGTTTCACGCGCAGCCTGGCAGGGAAGAGGGTCTGGAACTGAACTTTGTTTTCCTTCAGCACTTTGCGGATCTCTGAATACTCTTTCCGTTTTTTGAGTATCAGAGGTGGGTAGTCGTGATCCAGGTTTATACGGTTTTCTTGCCAGGAAAATCCCTTCCTTTGCCATGCCTTGCGGAGTATTGAGTCTTTTGTTTTAAAACTTAAAAACTTAACTATGATGGAGCGTGGCGGTGCGTCCGCCAGCGGCTGCGGTCCCATCGACCGATGAGCTCTTTCTATCTGCAGGTCGGGCATGTCATCAGCTAGTTCGAGACCCACAAGGAGTAAATTTTCCACAAATGAGATCATTGTTGTTGATTCTTTTTCGGCTCCCTCCGGCACCCCATAAATCCGTATGTTATCGCGTCTGGAGCGACTTTCCAGATCCAGCAGCTTATCCTCCAGGTTGGTATGTATCTTTAGCATAGCAGCCATGACTTCCTCGGTGTTTTGGATTCTTTCCTCTGCTTTCTTGATTCTTTCTTCTGCCTCGTCCAGTCTGGTATTTACCTTCATCATTTCTCCTTTTATTGTCTCTAATTGTTCTTTATTTTCTTGGCGAAATTCCTTTAATTCTCGCAGAATCAGTTCGAAGTTGGCCATTTCTCCACGTTGTTTGTTAGCTTAAACCTGTTAGCTGCTAATGTTGCTGTGTTCCGTCCTGATCTCCTTTTGTCTTCGGGTAATTTGTATTACTCTAAGTGGTGTTATGATTCTTATCCCCTTGTCTATGTTTTTTATGAAGTTATTTATTTGTCTTGTATGGGGGAATTTCTCATCGTTCTGGCTCAACCGGGAGCTCTCTCTTTATGCGGCCATCTTGACGGTGTCTCGACCGGAAGTCAGTGTTTTCTTTCTTATGCAGCGTATATATCTGTTAGTTTCTTTTTTCTGCAGCCTTTTTTAAATCAAATTTAAGACTGCTCTGTAACTTTGAAGCTCTTGTTTTAACCTGTTTTTATTTTACCCTTTAAAAAATTTATTTAAATGTATTTCTATATTGACCCATGTTGATTTTATGTTTTGAAAAGCACTTTGAATAGCCATGATGTTGAAAGTGTAGAAAGTCTGTCTAAAGATATTTAGCATATCCCGGTCAGTCACTTGTATATGGGAGTTAGTTTTCTAATAAAGTGATGTAAAATGGTTCTTGTAACTGTGTAACATTAACTATGCCATTTCAGTATGTGGTGGTTCATTTTTATCTTCTTCTTTATTCATGTACAGTGTTTCCCACAGGATTTTAAGAGACTATGGTGGGTGGGCAGATGTTGTGCTCTAATAAAGTATTTGAACATTAACCCATTGTAGCGCTCTGAATGGTGATAAAACAGCAACAAAAGTTAACAAATTTAATTGTTTTTCCAAAATCCCTAAATCAAAGAATAGAAAATAGAATAAGTCATTTCCCTCAGATGTTGTTGTTTTTTTTACTTTTAATGGACACATGTAATATGTTTTGTACTTTCTGTGAATATAATCCAATTAATCTTATTTCCATCCTGAAGAGCCTTATTTTGAAACTTGTCAAAATAGTCCGACCCAGTTTGATAAATAATGTTGTATAAGTGCAGTAACGCGGAGCAGCCGCTCAAAACACAACGTTAAAGGTCTAAAATGTAATTTTGTGATGTGTAAAAATATTTTCAAACTATGGCGGAGCAAATTAGACTATGGCGGGCCGCCACAGTCTCATCAATTAATGGGAAACACTGATTCGCATTTATACAGTCGATTACTTACTTTTGCAGCTGACAGGCCACAAAGTTAGTAACCTGCGAAACTGAACGTGTTTTTTAAGTTATGTGGTTAATTTATGTGGTACAGCTGCAGATAATTTTCCTATGTGGACAATAAAATATCCAAACTGACTCCTGTTTTATCTGTGCTGCAGGAAGAGAGAAACTCACGAGTCGTCCCACCATGAAGGGAAGAACGAGTCTTCTGTTCTGCCTCGTTATAGCAGCGTGTTCCTGTGGCGTCGCTGCTCAGACGGCAGGTGGGTGTTTTTTAAATGGAACATGTGATGTTGTGTTTTTATAATGAGAGGTCCAGTACAGTACATGCTTGGTATTCATGTGGTTTACTTTGCAAGAACCCTCGAACAATGAAGTACCAACTGATGGTGTTCATTTGAAAGAAAATAAATCAATGTCATGTTTACAAGTAAAAAGAATATTATAAAGTGTGACCTCCATGGTGGCGTTCGTCACAACTGCTGAAACTGGAGCAATGAAGAGCTACCAGTTGGTTAATGTTTCATTAGTTCTTCCCTATTTGTGACACTGAGACCTGTAGTGTTTTCCTGAGTCCCAGAGTACCTATTTTGGGGGGCATGCAATGCTGAACTTGTTCTTCTTGGTCTAGAGTGTGAAAATGCCACGGTGGCTGACATCGTCTTCCTGGTCGACGGCTCCTCCAGCATCGATGCGTCAAGCTTTCAAGAGGTCCGGATTTTTCTCCGCAACGTCATCAGGGCCCTCGACATCGGCCCCAACAAAGTTCGGATCGGCGTGGCTCAGTACAGTGACGACCCTCACCAGGAGTTTCTGCTGAAGGATCACAAAGACAAGAAATCCCTGCTGGCTGCGGTGGATAACATTCCCCACCGAAAGGGAGGCAGAAAAACTGGCAGGGGCATCGACTTCATCCTGACGCAGTACTTCACCGCAGAGGCGGGGAGCCGAGCCAGCCAGCGGGTGCCCCAGATCGCTGTGGTCATCGGAGATGGGGAATCCGCAGATGATGTGAAAGCGCCCGCCCAGCACCTGAGGCAGAAAGGAGTCATTGTGTTTGCCATCGGAGTGGGACAAGGCAACCAGGAGGAGCTAAAGTCCATCGCCAACCAGCCTTCAGATCGCTTCTTGTACACCATCGATAGCTACGAGGCTATTCAGAGGCTGACAGACACTCTGCTGCAAACTGTATGCGACTCTGTGACGGCTGAGAGGCAAGGTAAGGCAGAGGTTTGAAGGAGGTTTTTTTAGACCTGTATTTGAATTTTGAAAAAATAAATCTGGCAAAAATCTGTCTTGTCAAATGCCCAAAGACGGAGAGAATCTTTGGCTAAAATATGTTCAGTTTTTTTCCTTTTGTTTCATCTGAAAATATTTTTCGCGCCAACTGACATGATGGGCTTTTAGACACATTTTTACACACAGTGAATGAACATTACCAGTATCAATCGGAACATATAAGAACTAATTTGAAACAGATCTATTCAGAATATATGTATATATATCTACATCAGACACTCCTAATTACGGAGGAACCAAACTACCAAAATCCTGAAAAAGTAACAGACTTTGAAAATGTCACTAAATGCACCAAAAATAGTATTAAAAATATGTTGTTAATTCATAATCCTTGAAAATTAAGGAGTCCTATTACACAAGACTTGCTTTCGCTTTTGTCTGAGCTGCTCTAGCTGTCGTATTCTGTCCATGGGAAGACAGCTGTTGTGTCCTTTGTCACATGGAAGTGACTTCATCTAATATGGGCTGGAAAAACGACAGATGCAAGGCAGAACGATAGACAGTAAAATTTCAAACAAATGTATTGACCTATTTTTCAATTCTCATGTTTTCATCAAATCCATTATAGATTGGTGAGAAAACAAGTAGACCCCATGACACACTTTGACAGACAGCCTCATTTGCATAATGGAGCAGACAAAAATAAAGATAACAAAAAACCCCAAATAATTTTTGGGGAAAGTACATTAAGTACACAAATAATACATAAATAAAACATATAAACGACATTTTAATGTGAATAATTAAATGAATAATGATAAATATAGACTAAACAGAAATATCAATTTGCCACATTTTTAAATTAATGCCTACATTTAATTTTTAGATCATTGACCAATAACCAGGCCGCTGAACAGCGACAATGTCTGGTGGTGTTACAATCCTAGCTTGTGCCCGACTCTGACTGCCTGCACAAGACATTGCAAATTTATTGTGTTTGGGGAGTGTGAGGGACCAAGCTGTCAGGCATGAGGAGTCAGACAGTAAGTTTCCAAAAAATATATATTTTTATTTCCGAAGCATAAACAAAATTGAAAATTCTGGGCCCATAAAAGAGGCCAACTAAACAGAACTTAACTCAGGTAACATAACCTTAACATCAGCTGAACAAAACAGACCTAGACTAACAAAAAAGACCCAACAAGACTGAGATATGGGGGAAACTTATATAGTGGCTGATCAGGCCTTTCTGACACATGAGGTAAACAAACACACAATATATAAACAAAGCACAATAACTACAACAACAAATGTTAGGCCAATGCTACCTAATATGACCTCGGGGTAAATCAATCATATAATCATAACAAGTATAACTAGCAAAGAAAAGAACACAACTCAAACATGGAATACTCTGCCGCCCCCATGATGTGGGAAACCATGGCGCAGTCCAATCATCCATTCGCCTACTTCAACAGCTTAGAGTCAGTTGGAAGTCCTTTTGTCTGTCAGCCAGCCAGAGACCCCCAGCAGCAACTCCCCAGGAACTAGTGACTCAAAATGAAAAGGTATTAATTTCACAGAACGTAACTAATGAACCCGAAGACAAAGTTAACTAAATGTGTGCATCCAAATAGAAGACTGAAATAACTAATAGAACTGTTTTTAAAACTGAAGTGTGTCCAGTATGTGTATGTGCTCAAAACAGAAGAGTTACCACCGTGAGCTGTTGCTTCCATGTGTGGCTGCTAGTGCTGCCATCACAGGGAGATTTTTACTTGGCAGCGGCGTTAATCATTTAGCAGCTGTGCTGCACCATTGTTGAGTGCATGTAGGGGAAACACTGCTGCTGTTTCGATCTGATGTGGACTTCAGTGGTCACTTTGTCAGACTGTGCGGTAATAAAAGGTGTTTTTGTCTTTTTTCAGCTTTGACAGAAAAGTTTGTAGATATCTTCATCCTGGTGGACAGCGGCATTGCTCAAGGTCCGTTCACACAATTTAAGGCTGATCTTAACAAACTGATCAATCAACTTAACGCTGGAGCGTCCACCAACCGCATCGGTTTGGCCCAGTACGGTGAAGACATCCGGATCGATTTCGGTCTCAATACTTATAAAACTAAACAGGAGATCCTGGCTGCTGTCAGACGTTTCCGCCTGCGCCCACAACCCAACCAACCTCGTAACCTGGGTAATGCTCTGAGGTCTGCCGACTCTTTTTTCACCAGGGACGCGGGGGGCCGTGCACACCAAGGCTTCCAACAGTACCTGGTGGTTTTGAGTGGAAAAGACTCAGATGATCCTGTGACAAAGGCGGCTGATGTGATTGAATCAGAAGGGATAACTATTGTTGGGGTGAATGCAGGTGCAACAATGGGTGCAATACAGCGTTTTGCAAGCGAAGGCTATGCATTGTCTTCCATCAGAGATCTTACAAAGGCTATCTTCTTGACTGAGAAAGTGGAGACTGTTACTGAAGGTGAGAAACGTCATCCATCATTCTTTTGGGCATCCGCCCACCTAACCACTAGATGGGTTTCATGTCATTTTTCAGTTATTGCCACAGTAAATCTGCTTTACAGGCAGTGATGAAAAAAGAACGACATTCTTGGTTTTAATAAATGTTTTCAGACTCGTATTACATTTTGAAATACAGTTATTGAAGGCTGTTGAAAGTGTTAATTAGACCTGTTTGACACTCTTAGACCGATAAGCAAGTTCACTGCTCTGTTATCAAGAAATAGCTCACAAATTTTACATGTATGTAATCGTGTATATATATTTAATATATATATTTAATCTTTATTTATATTAAATAAATAAGTGGCAGATGCAAGTTAACTAATGTCACCTTCTTCACAGATTGCAAAGGAGCCAATGTGGCAGACATCGTTTTCATCGTTGATGAGTCGGGAAGCATTGGCAACGAAAACTTCCAGCTGGTCCGCTCTTTCCTTCACTCGATTGTGAGCGGCCTGACTGTCAGTCCGTCTAGAGTTCGAGTGGGCATTGTTACGTACAGTGACAGGATCAAGGCATACGCCTATCTAAACACGTTCAGTGACAAGGCCGAAATCCTGCGGTTCATCAAGATCCTGCCTTATAGTGGAGGTGGTACCAACACCGGAGCTGCCCTAAAGTTCACCCGAGAAGAAGTCTTCATTGCGAAAAGGGGAAGCAGAGCGGATGTGCAGCAGGTGGCAATTGTGATCACTGACGGTAAATCCCAGGATTCTGTGAGCGAAGCGGCGATCGCTCTCCGCCGGGCTGGTGTCACCATTTACGCTATAGGAATCGAAAATGCCGATGAAGCCGAACTGTTGGAGATGGCATCTTACCCGCCTCATCAGCATGTTTTTAATGAGAAAAGTTTCACCAAGCTGAATCCCCTGAAGCAGAGACTTCAGAAAACTCTGTGCAGTAACATCATTCACAAAGCGATCACAGTTAGTTCAAGCAAAACAGATGTCAAAGAAGGTAAGATCCAGTGTTTTAAACATGCAAATAAAATTAATGTAGCGTAATGATGAGAATGGAAAATGTTTTAATTCCAAGAACGAACAGTGAAAGCCAGAAATTCCTGGATATTTTTTTTATAGTTATAATATATACGTATGTATGTATGTATGTATGTATGTATGTATGTATGTATGTATGTATGTATGCATGTATGTATGCATGTATGTATGTATGTATGTATGTATGTATGCATGTATGCATGTATGCATGTATGCATGTATGCATGTATGCATGTATGCATGTATGCATGCATGCATGCATGCATGCATACTACCGTTCAAAAGTTTGGGGTCACCCAGACAATTTCATGTTTTCCATGAAAACTCACACTTGTATTCATAAGTCTCATAGTTGCAAAATTAATAGAAAATATAGTCAAGACATTGATGAGGTTAGAAATACAGATTTTTATTTGAAATAATAATGTTGTCCTTCAGATTTTGCTTTCGTCAAAGACTCCTCCATTTGCAGCAATTACAGCCTTGCAGACCTTTGGCATTCTAGCTGGCAATTTGTTGAGGTAATCTGAAGAAATTTCACCCCACGCTTCCTGAAGCACCTCCCACAAGTTGGATTGGCTTGATGGGCACTTCTTACGTACCACACGGTCAAGCTGCTCCCACAACAGCTCAATAGGGTTGAGATCTGGTGACTGCGCTGGCCACTCCATTACAGACCAGCTGACTGCTTCTTTCCTATCCCATTGCCCATCTTAATCTTTTCCTTTTATTGGCCAGTCTCAGATATGGCTTTTTCTTTGCCACTCTGCCTAGAAGGCCAGCATCCTGGAGTCTCCTATTCACTGTGGACGTTGAGACTGGCGTTTTGCGGGTAACATTTAATGAAGCTGCCAGTTGAGGACCTGTGAGGCGTCTATTTCTCAAACTAGAGACTCTAACGTACTTGTCCTCTTGTTTAGTTGTGCACCTGGGCCTCCCACTTCTTCTTCTGTTCTGGTTAGAGCCCGTTTGTGCTGTTTTCTGAAGGGAGTAGTATACACCGTTGTAGGAAATCTTCAGTTTCTTGGCAATTTCTCGCATGGAATAGCCTTCATTTCTCAGAACAAGGATAGACTGTCGAGTTTCAGAAGAAAGTTATCTTTTTCTGAACATTTTGAGAGTATAATCGAACCCCAAATGCTGCTGCTCCAGATACTCGCCTAGCTCTAAGGAAGTCCAGTTTTATAGCTTCTCTAATAAGTACAACACTTTTCAGCTGTGCTAACATTACTGCACAAGGGTTTTGTAATCATCAATTAGCCTTTTAACACGATACGCAAACACAATGTCCCATTTGAACACAAGAGTAATGGTTGCTAGAAATGGGCTCCTGTACACCCATGTAGATATTCTATTAAAAATCAGCCGTTTCCAGCTAGAATGGTCATTAACAATGTCTAGACTGTTTTTCTGATTAATTTAATGTTATCTCCATTGAAGAAAACAGTGCTTTTCTTCCAAAAATAAGGACATTTCTAAGTGACCCCAAACTTTTGAACGGTAGTGTGTGTGTGTGTATATATATATGTATATATATATATAGCCTTTCCATCCCGACCTTGCATTGGTAAAACGGCCGTCAGTAAAATGCATGTTGCAGAGTGTATATAAGACAGTGGCAGGTGAAAGTGCAACCCGTTTTTGTAAATGACATGATAAATTGGTTAGCTAGCTCACAACGATGTTTACCGGTTTGATGCTCTGACTTAACGAGGCGTGACAGTGCGCCTGCGCAAGAGTGGAGAATGACGTATGACATATGGAATTTACTATAGTCATACGTCACCACCCCGTTTTAACAACTAAGCAACTTTTGCACTTTTGGGGGGGGGTTAATGACATCGCAAATATGTTGGGATGTATTTAAACAATGGTAACGTTAAAAAGATTGAGCACCTCTCATCAGCGTGTCTTTACCTTACACCTAGGCTATATATAAAAATCAAGGCTTCAGCACAGAACATCATGGCCAATCACAAAATCCAATCACAAACAAAATAACGAGACAGCCTCCTAGAGCCTGAACCACAGCCGTTTTCATACAGAGATTTGGCAGTAAATGGGGAAAGAATATCTGCCAATATTATCATTTATTTAGCTCCATTCAAAGTAGTTATCTGTAAACAGGTAAAAAAAACCCTGAAAAATAACAGGAGTTAAATGCTTTTTTGTATTCATGCAGAACAATTTTTTTTCTTTTTCTACATATAGGACATTAAGAGAAAAATACAAAAAGCTGTAGCAATAAATGGGAAAAGAATATCTGCCAATAATATAGTGTGTCAGTGTCATAGCTTATAAATTGTCTATCTTTGTTTTACCACCTCCAGCTTCTCTTATTTTACATTTTATTTTGGGACGGTTGACATTCACTTTAGGACGGTTCAAATTGTTTTTCAGGACGGTTCAAGGAGGAGGTATAAAAAGTTAGTCTGGAGCCCTGGTTCTTTTAGCACCTAGCCTTTCTTTGAATATGTGAAAGAAACTAACTCTTGTAGTTTTCCTCTACAGCGTGTGAACAATTGGATGAAGCAGACATCTTCTTCTTGATTGACGACTCAGAAAGCATTAAGAAGGCAGACTTTAAAGACATGATCGATTTTATCATCACCTTTGTTGATACCTTCCATATTGGGCCTAAACATGTCCGCATCGGGCTTGTGAAATACGCAACCTCGCCAAGTTTGGTATTTGACCTGACAACCTACTCAGATGCTGAAAAAATGAAGAAAGCCGTGAAAGAGATTCCACACAAAGGAGGTGGGACAAAAACAGGAAGAGCGCTGTCCTTTATGGGTCAGTACTTTGAAGAAGCAAAGGCCTCTCGTCCTAACGTCCCAGAGTACCTGATTGTTATCACCGATGGAAATTCCACCGATGAAGTGAAGACTCCTGCAGAAGAATTGAGGAAACAGGGCATCAACATCTATGCCATTGGGGTGAAAGATGCGTATGAGCCTCAGCTGGTAGAGATTTCTGGCGACCAACAGAAGACTTTCAAAGTTGGTAGTTTTGATGCTCTGAAGCACCTCAAAGATACCATTATCAGAGAAATCTGTTCTCCTGAGGGTAAGTCAAGTAAACTTAACTGGATTCTAAGATGCATGTCTATTATATGGACCCTCCTTTAAATCACACTGACATTTGTAATATAGAAATACTTCAAATGCACCATAACAGCATATTGTTTGTGTTTTTCTCCTTATTTGGATAAGAATGGCAAGAAACTGCAACTATAATTGTATTTTAAATATTTCTGCTTTTGGCATATTTTATGCCGTCTCCTGTATGCACTAGCTCCATACAAGGTTAAATTTCAGCAGCTAAACAGAGGAGGCCACTAAAGTAGTGTGGCTGTGATATAGCTGTAATAATAGCAGGACAGAGGGACCAAACAGTGTAGAAAAATGTTCTTAAGAGAGTGTTTGTAAAAATGATAAATATAGGAGAAACTTACAGTGATATATGGACATGTGCTTACCACAGCCCGCCATAGTCTAATTTGCTCCGCCATAGTTTCAAACTGAAAATATTTTTACACATCACATAATTACATTTCAGACGTCTAATGTTTTTTGAGCCTACTGTAAGCTCGCACACTCACACACTTTGGCATTTGACTCAGACAACCACTTTTCTTTTGAGGTAACTCTGGTAACCTTAACGGCCTTTCTTTCACTCGTTTGTGAGAAGAAGATTAAGCTAGCCGCACCTACATTTGTAGTGCACACGTGTAACCCAGACCCCCCGAGAGCGTCCGAGGCCCACCCACCATAGTCTCTTAACCCTCAGAAGTCTAAACCATTTTTACCAATTTTAGGTCCGCCTGGTCTTCTTGTGTTATATTGCTTGTATAACCTGAACCCTGTAGTGCACAATGAAGTTATATACATTTTTTTTTTCAGGACAACCTAGGCTATCAGAATTTATATACTACAGTGATATCACATGAATGTATTAATAGTTATAGGACAATTAAAAACAAAAAATAAATAAACGGAAATGGAATCTCACAGAACTATATCCAAATTAGGGCTGAACAATTTTGGAAAATAATCTAATTGCGATTTTTTTTTTTTTACCAATATTGCGATTGCAATTTAATATGCGATTAATTTTTAAGCTCTTTACCTTCTGTATTATTCAAAATGGACAAGCAGTAAATCAGTAGATACACAATATTAGATAGATAAAACTACTGTTCTTTCTTTCTTTATGATGAATTAGGTAGAATTATTTTTATGAGCAGTGGTGGAGAAGATATATCAAATTATAATAATATGAGAAAGATAATTCAAGAGTTAAGTCATACAGTAAGCCTCAATACAAACCCCCCAGCTCAACCACCAATTAATGAGTTCTTATCTCAGTTCAAATCTCCTAAGAGTCCATCTTTCTATATCGCAGTAAGCAAACAAAAAATACTCAGTTTGAAGTTCAATTCAAAAGTTGGCCCACGAAAATAAAACCAAGTGACGCCTCTGGTGTTTAATAGACAAGCCTAGTAATTCTCTGACAACACTGGAGTTCCCCCGCAGCCTCCGATGCTGGTGAGCCGCTGGGCTGGGCCTCTTTCAGACTTGTGAGTTTTGTTTGCGCGGTTTTACAGATTTCTTGAGCGGACTGGTGGCTGTGTGTGAGATGCAGGCGCAGATTGCCACAATGCACTTACCTTGCTACACGCGTACACTGTTGTGCAATTTTTCTTTCCGTCAAAGCGGCGGATGGCAGAAGATTTCACCCACCACCATCGCCAAGTTACCCGCGGTGGCGACTGCTACTTTCATTCCCTGTGACACTAAAGTTTATGTAGTGACAGTTTCTGTCAAGATTAAGGCTGTTGTTCAACAAAAAGGCAAGTTACAGCGTTACGTGCAGACGAAGCACCAACTTCGAAGCGTCAACTTCATCTGCAGACTGCTTTACTCTTGGGTGTCATGTGGCCAGAGTAAAATCGCAGCCTTTGCGATTAGAAAATCTCGTTTTGTTACGTTGCGATAATATCGCAAATGTAATTAATCGTTCAGCCCTAAACCAAATCACATTGAAAATTTTAATGAACAATAATTTGGGTTGCTCAGAATTGTTCCCCCAAGTCTTGGCAATCAGGGAGGAAAAACTGTCTTATTGTGTGCCATGGAAGCAGTTCCTATCTGCAATGAGATATATATATTCGACACACATATAAATATAAATATTTAAAAGATGAATAAGCATTATATATTGTAAGCAATATATATTTTTTAGCATTTTTGGTCTGGCTGAGTGATGGCTATCACATGCAGTCCTTTTTCATGTGAAGAAGTCAAACAATGTGTAAAAACCTCTGTGGTAAAGACAAATAACTATATCCTTGCCATGTGGCCAGTACAAGTGCTCTGGACGTGTGACGTGCATTATATCAGGTGCTGCCCTGATCATATAGATTTATTAACATGGGGATGGGGTAAATCTCTTGTTGTTCCATCGTGCAATGGATTTAAGATCAGTGCTGCCACACACATGCCCACACAGCATCTGATTGGTCAACATGTGAAAACAATGCCACTGATTGGTTGTCAGCTGAAACGGCACGATGGTAACATTTTGGTCAAAAAAAAGTAAGTCTCTAGCATGCAGCTTTCCGGAGATATTAAGGATGACGTAATACGTGCGCTTCGATGTCGTGTGCAACATCGTCGACCTGGCAGTGTTAATATCCTGTGGGAAACACTGCTTCCACACATGTTTATTTTTACAGGACCAGTAGGGTTTTTTATCCTAACAAATTAATGTTGTTTAACTTTGAAAGATTCCAACTGCTTATGCCAGGTTCTGTATTAGATGCTCATTCATCTCAGAATATAGATCTGGAAGATAGGGAAAATGTTTACTCAGGAAGACTATTTGAATTTGATTGAACGATTAGAAATTAGAATAGCTTAATTTACAGAATGTTTAATGTTCCAGAGTTGGATAAGGGCAATAACTATTAAAGTGTGAAAACGGTACATGTGAGTTTGAGCATCCAGCCAATGGCAAGGCTGTTTTGTCTTTGTTTGTCTTCATGGGAGAGGTCTAAGGCAGGATAACAAACACCTCTTTCCACACAAGAATAGCTCATAATCAGTTTCTCTGGCTATGACAGTCCAATTCATGTACAATGAGATGCCAGCTTGTTAGGTTGATTTTTCTTATCCAACCTGAGGGTTTAGAGGAGCTGTAAGCGACATTCACTGCCACTAAATGTTGCACTGGCGACAGAGCACCAGCATGTTAAACCAAAACAAATGGATGCCGTGACCTACCAGACTCAGTTTTACCTTCAGAGCATCGTAAAATGCGTGGCATTCAAACTGGACAGAAACAAAGTGAAACTCAACAATGTATTAGATGTTTAACTAAACCAGCCATTATATCGCTCGCCTCGCCGTTGATTAAAAACAGAGAGGGTGTTTGTAAGTGTGGAGTGTCTGTTCCAGTAACAGCTAGTCTCTGAAAGACCTTATGAATTTATGAAGTTTGAATCCTTTCTAATATTGTCTTCTATTTTGTGTTCATGAAATGAAGTCTTAAGCCTTGGGTTAGGTGCAATTTGAAACAGCCAGTTCCCCCCTCTTTTTAAGTTGCTCTGGGCAAATTCATGTCCACTCACGTCTCACCATAAACTATGGCTTCCAATATTACCATGCTTGCTACACAGATGGTGTGAACCACACAACATGTTAAGGTTATGTTGTCAGGATGGAAGTCTAGCAGGAAGTAAAGAACAAGTGAGGAAGACCAATTAAACAGAAATGTATTCTTAACCTTGTTAAAAGTAAGCTTGAACACATTTACACTTGGTGCCCCTTGCCAAAGCTAAGCCCTTCAGTTATCTGTGGACTCACAGAGCACAGTGCACGTTTTTAGCAAAGCCTTCCAATGCTACCATTTTAGTTTAGTGTTCTCATCAACTAGACAAACACCTGCCTTTAAACAAGTAGTCATTAAAAAATCAATCTATTTCTGTATCTAGCTTGTCTAATTCCCTGCAAACAAGAAAAGGAAGGATAAGAGGAACACCATGCTAACATTTCTTTCTGTGCTCTGTTATACAGCTTGCAAAGACTCATCAGGCGACGTAATTTTTTTAATTGACAGCTCTGAAAGCATATATTCAAATGACTTCCAGAAAATGAAAGAATTCATGATATCTGTCGTCAACAAGTCAGCCGTCGCAGAGGAAAAGGTGCACTTTGGTGTCATGCAGTTCAGCGAAAGGATAAAACTGGAGTTTCCCCTCAATCGCTACTACACCAAAGAGGAAATGGTTAACACCATCAGTGATATGAAGCAGTTAGGTGACGGCACGGAAACAGGAAAGGGCCTCACAGAGGTGTCGAGGTATTTTGATGCCTTCTATGGAGGGCGTCCTGAGCTGAAGCAGTGGCTGGTAGTGATAACAGATGGAAGGTCCCAAGACGAGGTCAAAGGCCCCGCTGAAGCTCTGAGGGCCAAGAAAGTGGTGATCTACTCCATTGGAGTTGGAGATGACATTGATAACACTCAGCTGACAGAGATCAGCGGTTCATCGCAACAGACGTATGTTAAGAGGGACTTCGATGGGCTAAAGGACTTAGACAACGAGGTGGCCTTGAAGTTCTGCGATAGAGGTAAGGATGTTATTGAAAGATCCCCCCAAAGTATTTTGAAACAACTAGAGAATAAATGTATGAAAGCACTGAGGCCTTAGGTTTATCTCTTAAGTCTGCGCTAAATGAGCCTTCAGTTATGATAAGCATGACTCTATTACACACATGAATATTTTAACCCTTATCTGCCCCATTTTTTTTCTTTAACCAGATTGTAAGACAGAACAGGCTGACATTATTTTCCTGGTGGATGGTTCGACAAGCATAGGTGAAACACAGTTTGACAGCATGCGGAAGTTTATGCAGTCAATAGTAAACCAAACCACAGTTGGCAAGGACTTGACACGTTTTGGGGTCATTATGTATGCCACTGCACCAGAGTCTGCATTTACTTTAAAGGACTACGACTCCAAACGAGATGTTGTTAAAGCAATAACAAGTCTGAAACAACCAGAAGGAGAAACCTACACGGGCGAGGCCTTGGCATACTCATTGAATTTTTTTAACGCTGAGCACGGCGGCCGGATAGAACAGAAGGTGCCTCAGATTCTTATGGTGATAACAGACGGTGATGCCTCCGATCCTGAAAGACTGAAGGATGAATCTGATGCACTGCGAGAAAATAAGGTCACTGTCTTCAGTATTGGAGTGAAAGATGCAGTCAAGGAGCAGTTGGACATCATGGCTGGTGACGACACATCCAAAGTTTTCTATGTGGACGACTTTAAAGGCTTAGAAACTCTGCACAATAACATGTCATCTGCCATCTGCAATTCCACTAAGAAAGGTAAGGGTGTGTCATCGTACATTTGTGGTGCTGAAACACACAGTACAACTGCACAGTGAAAACGTTCATAGTGCCATATGTATCCCACACAGGGCTGGGCGGGACATGAGTATTTTAAGGTAAACTGATATATTTTCAAAAGAGATATAAAATTAGGCAAAACCGCTACACCGATATAGTTTGATGTTGAGTTGAATTGTTCCATAAAGTCCTGCCACCGTCTGCTCCTCTCTCTCCCTCACCGCACAGCCCCAACCCATCTAGCTCACAGATTAACTAGCAACATGAAGGAAGACACAGTGCTGGAGATTTTGTTTGTGAAGAGACAAACAACGGTTCAGTCAGTGTTTCCCACACATAACCTTGGGAGGGCTGCCCAGCTGTATTAACGGCTGTCCAGGTATATTTGGCAACCCATTTTAGCATTTTGCAGGGAAACACAGTGTTAGCTGTTACGCTACAAGTTGCAGAAACGGTGAATATTTTACAATCACTGACCTGGTAAAGCGACGGTGAACGCACCAGTGCAGATGCCACTCGTAGTTATTCTCACGTTGTTTTGTTCCGATAGTATACGTCCTTATTATGGCTCCTCCATGCGCTTCCAGTTTTGTTTTTGGAAACGCTACATAACGTAGCCTACTGCTGATCGAGAAAGTCAACAGAGCGGACGTGTACAGAGAGACTTATAACTAAACATTTAGACCAGATTGTAGAACTTACCGTATATATCATGTATCGGAATTGAACCTGAAAATACCGGGATGATTTTTGGTCCATGTCGTCCAGCCCTAATCCCAAATCTTCCTATCTCAGCTTTTGCTATTAATAGGTCAGTTAATGTGACACCCAAAAATACATTTGAGAACATCTCTCGTCGGCTTCCCATCAGTTAACACTGCCAATTTAGTTTATTGGAAAACACGACAAACCTGGAGGTACCGCTGCAGGTCTCTGTGATGGTGGGAATTTTGTGCCTGTCCCACTTGTTTGTCCAACTTGATCAGAATTTGTTAACAACAAGATGGAGACAATGTAAATGTGTGGAATTGAGTGTGTGGTGTAGCCAAATATAAATGATGCTATACAGTGATAATTTGTTAGTAATGTGGACACTTCCCTTTCTCTTCCCTTTCTCTTGCTTTGCTTTTGCAGTTTGCGAGCAGGCCGACCTGGTCTTTCTAATCGATCGGTCCAGCAGCATCACCCCAGGCAATCACTCAATCGTGCTGAACTTCACGGCAGAAGTAGTGAACAGCTTTAATGTCAGTAAAACTTCTGTGCGTATTGGACTTGCACAGTTCAGCGATGAACCTCATAAAGAGTTTGACCTCAACACGTACGACACAAAGGAGGAGATTATTAAAAAAATCTTAAATTTGAAGCACACTGGTATAAACACCTTTATAGGAAAGGCCTTGGATCACATTAAGGATTACTTCATGTCGTCACGGGGCGGTCGTATTGGTGTCCCCAAGAATCTGGTGGTGATCACAGATGGCGATTCTCAAGATGACGTGGAGGACGCGGCTGACCGACTCAGGGAAATGGGGGTGGTGGTGTTTGCCATTGCCATAGGAGACGTCCACGACCTGCAGCTCTTGCAGATCACTGGCGACCCAGAGAGGCTGTTCACTGTGCAGAACTTTGACGCCTTGGCAAATATCAAGACAAAGGTGGTAGATGCCCTCTGCAGACCTGTACCCTCTGGTGAGTTGAATAATGACTGTATCTATCTCTCTGTATTCCCACCCTTCCCACCGTTTCCCTTTACATCTATGACTGCCAAATGTAAAGACAAGTGTCCCTTTGATACAGAATGCACCATTGATATCGCCATGGGATTCGATATCACTACTAGAACTGGCGCTATTGGTGAGATGCTGTTCAGCGGCCACCCCAAGCTCCAGAGCTTCATGCCGGAGATCGTCCATTACGTTTCCTCCGTAGAAGGCCTGTGCTGCGTGAAGAAACCTGTCAGTACCAAAATTGCCTTCCAAGTGTCAGACCGTGAGGGACGTTCCCTGTACGACACAAACTTTGAAGGCTACAACGAGGAAGTGGTGAAGAAAATCCTGACCTTACTGATGTTGAATCCTAGCTACTTTAACGCTGCCGTGCTGAGATCCTTCAAGGAGAAGTTCAGAACTGGGTCCAGTGCTAGTGTGAAGGTGAGAGTGACACTGCTTGCAACCCTGCAAAATCTATAGTTGTGTGATGCTGATGTTACATTTGCTCATTAGGAATAAACAAAAGTTGCTAATCCATCTAATAGTTGTTGAGACGTTTTGACTCCAAACCACAAATGTGATGTTCATTGAGGTGCCAGAGCAAAAGTCAGGCTCAAACTTTCTGCACAAACTTTTATGACTGTCCATTAAATAGTTACTGAAATATTTTAGTCTGGACAAAAGTGTTGGACTATACGCAGGTATTGACTATGTAAAGTGACCAGTTTCAGGACCACAATCCTCGGACCACAACTGCAATTCCCAGGACCCTTCAGACTGCCAGCTAGCTGACTGGCTAGCTAGCTATGTTACTCTTCACAGCCCCCCCAAAGCCAATTACCCTCACCATAACCACCACCGAGTGTGTGGCTAAACCTGAGTTATTGATATGCATGTCGAACGGTTAACCCTACTGCTGCGCACATTGGCCTCGCGGCTGACATGCTAGCAGACAGGGTTAACCTCCTTTGTGTTGCTGTGCATTACCACCACCACTCCACTAGATGGCGCTGCCGCAAAAGAACTAGGGTCTTAGAACTGTGGTCCCAGGATTGCAGGGGCCTGAAACTCCAGCCTCCGGTTCTGCAGGTTCATTCTAATGCGCTCCTGAGCCTCTCGTACTACAGTCTGCTAACACTAAAACAACCTTGTATCAAAGCCTGCAAGAGATGACGTAATGGTAACAAACAAATGTGGAGCGATTTGTTTGCTAACGTTAGCTTATAGCGACGTAGCCAGCTAACGCTACAGCAGCTTGGACCTGTAGCTGTTTGCTTTGTAACGTTCAGTTTAGATTTATTGCCTTTTACAGATACTCAGGTACACAGCTTCTCCACCTCTCAGTCGCTGTAACTAACATAACACACCTAATATACAACCCAGAGGAAGAGCCATCCGCTAACACTACAGTAAAGTTACTGACTGCGGTTTTTATTATTATAAAGTGTGACACAATCTCATTATAATATTCAGCCCAACTCACTAACCGTTTCATTACCATCCAGTACATGTAGCTGTGCTGACACTGCTGAGCTTCCGGTGACAGATTCAGATAGTAAAGATAGTTACTGAACGAAGCAGGCGAGCTAACGATGTAGCACGTCGGCTAAATGCACTAAATGTACCGTGATCATGTAACGAGCGTGGATTAGTTCAACCTGCAGCTGATAAAACTATTACTGTAACGTTGCAGTGGGAGTTTCCCTGAGTTCCTCTCATGTTGTGTGAAGCTGTCTCCCTGCCTTTCTATAGCTGCTGTCACTGCTTTTTTCAGTTCATTGCAATGGGAGCGCTGCATTTTTGCAAGCTGGTAAAAACGCCAGCCGTGTGATGAGGCGCTGAACTTTTTTTTCCTGTCACCAAGAGTTGAAAAATGCTCGTTACTGTCACTTTTTACCCAGCTGTCCAATCACAGTACCGGAGGGGCGGGAAAAACATCGCACCGAGCACATCCGATCTTGAACGAAATGATGTGCCTCCTCGCCGAGGACCCGCACCACGTCTGTGCTCTCATGTTTCAGCCTTCTCTACATGCTGAGCAAGTTAGCCTCCCCTACTTTGTGGTGACACAACAAAATTAGCTAGCCTACCTGCAGCACGTCACCTCCATTTAACCATGATTTCTAATGGGACTGGACTACTTTTTGCAACCAGTGGAGTCGCCCCCTGCTGGCCGTTAAAGAGAATGCAGGTTTAAATTTGTCTGCATGGTTTCACTTTCAGACCCTGAGGTTGCATCTTGATTAAGATTAGAAGATAACATTTGACAGCCACTCACTACAGATCTGGACTTGGCAGCGGTGCGCGCCATGAGCTGCAAACAACTGCAGGATGTTGAATTTTAATATATTGGTTTTTAAATACAAATGTTTCTGCACATTGAGTTGCTGCTTCAACTGCCCCGATGTTACTTTTTACTGGCCATCGGGCCACCAGGCGATACTAACCATCGCCCCACTATGAATCACTATCATGAGTGGAAAAGTTTACAGACCTGTCAGAATCAATACTTTCATATTACAAACAGTCTAACGTGAATATCCTCATCTGTCAGGTGCTGGTGATGTTCTCAGACGGACTCGATGAAGATGTGATCAGAGTGAAGAGAGAATCAGAGCTGCTGCGACAGTCTGGTAAAAACTGGGAGGCAGAGATGTAGTTGAATTAATCCCTCTGTTCAATGATGTCTTTCTGCATCCTAAACCTCTTTAGCCCTTCAGTCTATGCTCTTTATATTCTTCCCTTGTTATGAATCACTTCTCTCTGGCCTTTCCCTGTCCTACTTCCCCTCCTGCCTTTACTTGGTAAAAAGCAGAGTTACTCATGTCATGTTAAAAAACTTGCAGTGATCGGCACACTTTCAATCAATGTGTATATACTGTAACTCTTGTCAGAGGATGAGGATCAGAAAAATAATACATTTTCGTTGACATTATTGCAATCCCTTCAAAAAAGAATAATAATAATCCCGAGAATCTGCTTGAGACGTCCCTTAAATCCACCATAAACCCTTGCATTGCACCGCCTGCCATCCTAACCCAATCTGATAACTATGGGAGTGGAGAAAAAAAACACAAGCTCCTCTGAGACAGCAAACCTACAGTGTGTTGTTTTGTTTTTTGTCTGCAGGGGTCAGCGCTCTGCTGACCGTGGCTCTGGAAGGAGTGCGGAACCCGGCCCAGCTGCCAGAGGTGGAGTTTGGCCGAGGGTTCATCTACATGCTTCCTCTCAGCATCGGCATGCCGAGCATCGGCAGCACCATCCTCAACCAGATTGTAAGTCATTCATGTTACTGCTAACCACAGAGGAACAGCAGCTTCAAAGCCACAATCTGCTTCAGCAGACAAGTTATTAGGACGCTAGATTAGATGTATGAGTGATGCAGCTAGTCATTAAAGGACCACTGAGGCTACATCCACATTACTACCATCGTTCTCACCAGCATTTTAGCTGTGTATCAGAATTTATCTTCATCAATAGTAAAACGTACATCTAGTGTCTGTTCATACACGTGCCGGTGTACAAAGGAAGCAGATTTTTTCCAACCCGCAGCTGCCAAAGATTCGCCGATAGAAGTAATACTACTGTAATACTACCAGGGTGTCCGCGGGGGCTTAAAAAGTCTTAAAAGGTGATAAATCAATTTTGCGAAAATCAAGGCCATTAAAAAGTATTAAAAAGTCTTAAGCACCATTTAACAAGGTATTAAATTTTAAAGATATTTTTGTCATTGTGAAAATCCTGTTTATCCAAAAGTTTGTTTGCTAAAAGTGTAGACGAACGTATTTATTTAATGCATAGCCAAAAATACTAGACAGCCAGAGAGTAGCATCTCTGTGATTTGTTTGTGTAACGTTACACGCAGGGATCTACTGAGCGCCTATTTTGCTCTTAAAAGCTCCAAAAAAATAGATCCGTGCGAACCGAATAAAATAACGGGATTAACCCGGTTGTCCGGTCGCTCTGTGGCCACTCCAACAGCCCCGTTCCTGAAAATCAAGAGCAGGATGCGCCTCCAGCAGCTGAATTGGTAAAACAAAAAAAATAGGGATAATTCAAGGAGCGTTTGGGTTTGGATAACGTTCGCTCGCTATTTAGCTAAATCGATGCCTTTTATTGAAACACATTCAACCTTTCAAAAGCCAGTACTCTCGTCAGTGTCACTTTCTGTGAACAGACCAATCACAGCCTGGATGGAGCTGGATTTAAAAAAAGTTTGATGTGCTGCCACAAACTTTATAAACGTTGAACTCAATGTTCTGCATAAACTGTTATGATTATTGGCGAGTTAGCAGCCCAAAATCAAGGTTGGAGACTCTCATGTAGCCTCGAACGTTTTTCGTGTACAAAGTTAATGAATAAAAAACAACCCCAAACTGAAACAGCTGTAATGTGAATTAATTTTACTACTAGTGGTAAGTTATATAGTATTATATGAAATTATATTGAATATAGTAACATAATGAATATATTAATATCAGACTTAACGTTTACTATTAAATTAACTATATACTTTACTTTTAATGTTATATTATACTAATCCAGTCATTTAGAGCAGTTCCTCCTCCAAGTTGTGTCTGTGCTACACCGCCTACATACTTACGTTATTCATCACTCTGTTTATTCTCTTCATCTTTGGTCCCTGCTGGCCTAGTTGAATTTTGTTGTATTGATCAAGTGGTCGATAAAGTTATTACACATATCATTGCAGGCAAGCTCACATTATCTAGTTTAAACCAACTAAAACACAAAATTACACTGTGTGTCACATGATTTGCTGTAATGTTGCGAACATAAACGTCATAGCTTTTGTAAGACAGTTGATTTTTGCAGGAAATCTGACCAGTCCTTCACATAGAAAACTGTTGGCTCATACAGGCTGTTATAGGCAACTGAGAAAGTTGGTGAATGCCTCAATTTTTAGGTGGCATTACAACCAGATGATATATAGGCAATCAATATGTTATAAATATATTTAAAATCCTTTTAAAAACTCAAATGTCCCTTTTAACAGATGTGTGGCTGATTTAATCAAAGTTGCTAAAACTGGCGCAGCAGTCTTAAAATATGGTCTTGAAAAGGTTTTGAATTTTACTTCAAGATTCCTGTATATACCCTGACTACAGATGAAGAACCACACTGGAGACTTCTTTGCATGGACCGACGATGACGTAGAACTGTAACTAAGGCTGCGTTCAGACTGCAGGCCAAAGTGACCCAAATCTGATTTTTTTTTTTTGTGACTCAGATGTCAAGTCACATTTTGGCTCTCTTCCTTCTCTACCTCGCTATCATCTGCTCACTAATTCCCTTTCTTACACCTGAAATCCACCGGACCGGAGCTCCTCTGAGTTACGTGTATGCTACTTGTCTGAGCGACACAGTGTGGAGAGAGAGGGAGTGAGTGAGTTGTGGGGCAGTTATGTTGTACAGCACCAGAAACCGTAATGAAACGAACAGAAAGTTGTGAACACTTGTCATCATTCTGGAGAAATGTGACCCGTGAGAGGACGATGAAAAACTTGAGTCTCCCGTGAGCGAACCGGAGCTATGTTGCTTCTGCGGATGGATAGCGGAAATGTGCTGCGTTTTAAAATGAAAACATAAGAGTGTGGATGTAGGCTGAGACTGCCTTCACCTGCTGACTGTCTTATGTTTATGATGTGTTTTAATTTCAATACTTTATATCATACCTGTTTGTATATAGAAAGAAAAATCTGATTTACATGTTGTATGTTTGTTTTTTTAAATAATGAAATTTCTGCTCTGCTCTCTCTGCAGGACGCAGTGGGAGATCGGGAGTGTTGCAGCGTTTCCTGTAAATGTACTGGACCCGAAGGCATGCGTGGACGTCCAGGCCCACCGGGGCCAAAGGTGACTTGAATACTCAGCTTTTTAACTTCATACAGGATATTTAGAATGTTGTGAAAGTGATAAGAAGGACACATCTTAGTTATTGTGGATTGTTGTTTTTAATTAGTTTTAAGTTTTGGTTTGAAGTTCAGTTTAGTTTTAATTAGTTTTTAAAGCGGGTTTGCTAGTTTAGTTTACTTTTTATTAGTCTCAGTGTTGGTTTTAGACTTTGGGACCTGGACACTTTCTCCTGACTTTGGCTGTGATGATGCCAGAGCGGTGGACTAAAACTGGCAACAGCTAAGAAACTAGAAGATAGATTTTACATCCAACCAAAACCCCAGGCTCATATAGTCCCTGTGAAATAAACTGAGAAAGACAAAAAGTAAAGACATTTATTTTCAAATTTTAGTTTGTAATAGTTCAGTTTTTTCAAACAGACAATAGAGTTTCAGTGAGTTATATTTTTTTTCCCGCTCGTCGTGATACTGCTGTTTGTGTTTTATTAACAGGGTGTGCATGGAGACCCGGGTCAGCCCGGCTTCCCAGGAGACGAGGGCATCCCTGTAAGTGCTTCTTCATTCAGTTGATTCCACACTGTTTACTCATTTACTCTTTTTATATCATCTTTGGTCGAGATGGGATGAAACTAGGAGGAGTGTTTAATAAATCTTGGAAGCCGAACGCAGCTGGGAACCCAACAACTTGACACCGCTTACTTTCCTCCACATTTCTTCCATATTTGTTAACATAACTGACACTTCAGTGGGACCAAATAGGCAGAACTGTGCGGTACCTAAGTGCCCGTCATGGATGATTTCTATTCCGCTGCTGAAATCTGTCCCCACATTGCAGTCACACGTGTTCAGGAAAGAACACGTGTATATTTGAGATGTTCAGTATGAAGCAGTGTTAGCTGGACCTGCTGGGTCTCTGCTCACTTTGATTGGTTGTTGCAGGGTGAGCGAGGGCCTCCTGGACCAGATGGACCTCCAGGCATCGATGGCTGTCCCGGAGCCAGAGGACAGAAGGTACAGTCAGTTCAGTAAAAGTACTAATACCACACAGTTAAAATACTCTGCAAACAAAAGCACTGCGTTGAAAGTGAATGTGAGTATGATCAGGACTTAAAGTACTGAAGCGGTAAAATGTTGTACTGTTATATCTCCTCTGCTCAGATTCTTCCTCCTCCTCATTATTGTAAAGCAGGATGTTGCTGCTGTAGTTGTTGAGCTGGAGCTCATTCTGAACTGTTCAGTTTCAGAGTGCAGCTGATGATTCTGGATCAGTCTGCTGAAACTTTGCTCCGTGATTGTTTGGTTTGTAAAGATTCTGCCGTCGCAGTTACCCAGAGCCCAAAGTGACACCTTCACAGCGCTAGTTGTGTCCAACCAACAGTCTAAAATTATTAAAAATAATAGTGGTTTTAGTGTTGTTAACAGTAACTGTTGTTATTGCTGCAAAAAAACTTACATGGCACCAAAGTCAGCAGCAAACAGCCAAAGTTAAAAATGTTTATGTCACCAAAAGTGACATTTTCAGATCTAAAATGAACAATTAAACGACGGAGTTTTGTTCATTATTTCACTTTAGGATCAATCGATGACCAGCTGCTCTGTCTGCCTTCATTAATATTGTATATTATATAGTATAATTTAAAGCTTCTGAGGGTGTATTAACTGGCTGTTCCAAGGTGTTTGCTGTAGAAATGTGTTTCAAGGCTTCATTTCCTTCCACTGCTACGGAATAACCAAAGAAGGAAAACAAAAAGTTTGAGTCAGCAAAACTGAGGAATAATGCCAATTTCAGAGATAAAACATTTTCAGGGATCAATAACGAGTTAACAACTTCATGACAAAGTCATTATGATTAATTGTTAAGTTAAAGTGCTTTCTCTAATGTACAGATCTTTCGGGCCCTGACAACAAAAGCTCTGTCCACTTCAATTCATAATCTGGACATAGGAAGAGACAAAACGTCCGACGATCTGAAACGGTCAGAGTGTTAAGGAGCAAAAGAAACGAACTGGAGTCATGTAGTAATCTGCAAAGATTAAGATACAATCATGGTTTCACTTTAAGGCCCCAGCTGTCTGCTGTTCGTACACATCAGACAAAAAAATGTTTGTGCAAATATTTACCATTTTCCTGTGAGACCTGACCGAACAAAGTTTATAATAATGCTGATTTATTAAAGAGCATGTCCTCACTGGCCTCGGATCTAATCCCATTGTTTGTGTCCGCAGGGCTACCGAGGACTCTCGGGCAACAGGGTGAGTGACTCAGTGCTGCTGGAATGTAAAGTCAAGAGCCAGTTAATCGAAGAAGTGATTCATTTACTGCAGACTGTTTTGACAAACACTTAAGTCACGCAAATATTTTAGTTTGGAGTCTGAACATTAACAAAGGACGGCAGTGAGATGTGACGGTTGCTTCTCTTCCGACTGCAGGGTGAGAACGGAGAAGACGGCCTGGAAGGAATCGACGGCGAGCAGGTACGAATATCAACGTCTTAGTAGTTTAAATAAAAGTCATTAGATAAACAGCCTCAAGGGATCCAATCATCTGAGTCAGTTTTGAATCATTTCATCTTAAATCCTCCTAAGGTAGCTTTGAAATAAAGAACAGTACGGCTCATGCACCACTCAGTTAGTGTTGTAGTCAAGACCACCAAACCGAGACCGAGTCATGACCAAGAACGAGACTTTGAGGGAAGGTGAGACAGAGTCAAGACCGGGACCAAGGGGGAGGGCGAGACAGTCAGGACCGGGATCAGTTCCCAGCACTACATGACACGTGATAAAAATGTGGAACACGATCAAAGGTACTTTCTTGATTGATCTGAAAGACAAATGCACATAAACAGGTGGGGTGCCGTTAACACTTACACATATGGGGGGCGCTATAGAGCCGTGAACCAAGATGGCAGCTTAAAGTGAATGCTCCGTGTAGCCTGCATCAAAATTCCAAAAAACCCAGCCTTTGAAGCGTAAACTGAATCGGAAGATGTCAAAATCTGTTGCTCTCAAGGATTGTGATATTTTCACACGAAAACGCGGTTCCCAAAAAACAGCTAAAACTGACATTTCGGCAGCAGGTCAAGACAACGTGGGGACTGCTGCTAGCACGGATAGCATGTGTGACCTCACCACGGTGTTAGCTGAACTTCGGTCATTAAACTCGGAGTTCACTGGATTTGGAACCAAGCTGAATAGCATAGATAATTGTATGGGTGAAATGACTAAGTCAATCGCTGCTTTGGAGAAAAACGTGACGGAGGTGAAGCAAAATGTAGCCACTAATGTTACTCGACTGGAGGAAGCTGAGAATAGAATCATGTCGTCGGAGGAACTCCTGGAAAAGAGCACGGTCGACCTTAACAACGCCATGAAGCGAATATCCTACCTGGAGGCAAAGACTGACGACCTGGAGAACCGGGGTCGCAGGAAGAACCTTTGCTTGTTTGGCCTCCGGAAGGGCGCCGAGGGTCAGCGGCCGCTGCTGGAGTACATTCGGGAGGCAGTGCCGCGTTGGCTGGAGACAGACAAATCCTTTGTCATTGAGAGGGCTCACCGCACCCTGGCACCTCAAAGACCAAATCAGCACAGAGCAGTCCTTATCCGATTCCTGAATTTCCAAGATCGGGAGTTTGTTTTCCGTTCCACAAAACAACGTAATATCGAACATGAAGGAAACAAACTTTTTTCGCCCAGGATCTTTCAGCGGAGACCGTCCGACTACGAGCCGAGTTCAGCACCGTCAGGAAAGTGTTCGTTGAAAAAGGCATTTTCCGTGGGTTCCAATACAATCCATGTAAGATGAGGATCCTCTACAATGGGAAGCTACAGTTGTTTTCATCCCCAAAGGAGGCTGGGGATTTTCTCCACAGACACGCCGGACAGGACTGACTATGATGGTGAGCGATTCGGTTCTCAAACTAGAAAATCAGCTGTTCAGACCTAATAACTGCACTTTAAGGTATTTTCTATAATACGTTCATAACGCCACTATGGGCACATGTATGTATGCATATGTATATATATGTGTGTATACTCTTTTTCTCTCTTTTTCTAAACACATTAATACTACATACTTTGGTTAAACTTTATTCTTGAAAGGGAGACAATATGAGCAGATAAAGAACATTGCTGTTGAATAATTTCATGGAGGGACTATGTTAACATGTTCATATGGGTTTGATGTGTTTATCTCTTAATTTGGTGTATGCATGGTTTACGGACACCACTGCTGCTTTTTGAAGTTGGGTTTTATAGCTTAGCTACTCCCCTTATTAGTGGATTAGCACAAACCCCCATTTACTAATCTGAGTAAGGGAGGGGGCGGGGGGATTTAAGTGTTATGTGTCATTTTCAGGACTTTCTTTTTTTATTTAGTTGTTTTTTTTAATTCAAAAGTTATCTGTATTTCATACTAACTCGGCACAATGTATTGCTATATTAATACTCCTGAAAAAACTAACAAAGTATGGAACAAGTGAATACTCATAATGTCTGATATAAAAATCACAAGTTGGAATGTCAGAGGACTCAGGAAAAGAATTAAACTAAAACAGGTTATCAACAGGATTAAGCAACTCAAATCGAAAATAATTTTTCTTCAAGAAACACATCTTACAGATTGTTAATTAAAATTTGTAAAAAACAGATGGCCTGACCAGGTGATACACTCATCATACAATAATTATGCAAGAGGCGTAATTATTTTGATTCATAGGAGTATACCATTCCAAGTGCTACAAATAAAAAAAGACCCGGCTGGTAGATACGTAATTGTCCAGGGTAACATCCTCTCAATTACTTTGAATTTAGTGAGTTTGTATGGCCCAAATGAAAATAAACCAAAGTTTTTTGAAGATCTATTTCTTACCGTATCCACTCTGCAAGGACTCTATATAATTGGAGGAGACTTTAATTGTACCTTGAATCCAAGTATAGATCGTTCAACAGGCTCAGATATCTATAAAGCTCAAACTAGACATTTAATAAATCAATATATATTGGATTTGAACTTGGTGGAAATGTGGAGGTAACAAAATCCTGATAAAATAGAATTTTCCTGTCACTCAGGTATACATAAATCCCGATCGCCTATAGATTATTTTCTTATCTCAAGGGAACTTTTATCAAGGATCAAACAATGTCAGTATGATAGCATAGTGATCAGTGATCATGCAGCTATCTCACTGAATGTTTACATGGACAACTTTACCCACAAATAGTTCCGTTGGCGGTTTCAAGCAAGACGGCTACAGAACCCAAACTTTGTTAAATTTATAGGGGAGAAAATAGATAATTACTTTGAGTTAAATACAGATCAAACTTGTGCCGCAATGAGATGGGAAGGATTTAAAGCTATTTAAATATATTTACGTGGATTTGGATTTAGATTTAGATTTAACTAAATAATGGATTTGGATTTAACTTTCTCAAATGGGTTAAACTTTTGTATACAAATCCTAAAGCCAGTGTCTTGACAAACAACATAGTCTCTAAACCTTTCACATTGGAACGTTCCACTCGCCAGGGATGCCCGTAATCTCCAATGTTATTTATTTTGGCTATGGAACCCTTGGCAATGACGATAAGAATGCGAACTGATATATTTGGCATCCAGTTAGGAGATCAGGAGCATATATTGTCCTTATATGCTGATGATCTGATAGTTTTTTTGACAAGGCTGTCCATCAGTGTCCCAAATTTAATGCAACAAATGGAGCTATTTGGTCGATTTTCTGGTTATGAAATAAATGATTCAAAATCTTCTATTCTATTTTTGAACAGGGACGAGAGGCTAAACCCAGTCATACAGACCCCGTTTATCAATGCAAAAGAGGGATTTGTGTATCTTGGTGTTAAAATTACTCCAGACAGTAAAACCATTGTACCAATGAATTATGATCCTTTGGTTAGTGAAGTAAAGGAGTCTTTAAATAAATGGACAGTAATGCCCGTGTCAATGATTGGCAGAATAAACATGATCAAAATGAGCATATTACCAAAATTTTTATATCTGTTTCAGGCACTCCCTTTGCCTCTCTCAAAACAATTTTTTGATGAATTAAACACTGTCTTTAATAGATTCATTTGGAATAATAAAAAAGCTAGACTAAGGCTTTGACTGCTGTACATGCCATATGAGAGAGGGGGAGTTACAACTCCCTAATTTTAAATTATATTACTGGTCTGCACAGCTGCGCTCAGCCATATTCTACTTTGCAACTGAGACACCCCCAGCATGGATAAAAATTGAACAATTAGAAACAAAACTTAAATTGAATTTGTATTTATATTCAGCATGCCCCAAAAAATTGGAGAAAATTACAAAAAAACCCTTTTTAAAAAACACAATTGATATTTGGTATAGGGCCCATCAGTATATGGGAAGTATTCCTCCCATCTCTCTTTTTTCGCCTATTTGGGGCAACACAGATTTTAAGGCAGGAAGAGCTGATGGAGGTTTCAAAATCTGGGCGGATAAAGGTGTACAGAAGCTGGCAGACCTCTATAAGGATGGCAACTTTCTTACATTTGAGCAGTTATGCCAAACATATAACATTCCAAAGAAACATTTTTATAAACATTTACAAATTAAACATTTCATTATGTCAAAATATAAACAGATCGAATCTGAACCAACACTGTCAAAATTAGAGAATATTATATTGCAAAATCTTGAAAGGAGAGGTCATATTTCTTTATTTTATGCAGCTTTACTAACACATGATGAGGAATCCGCCGCTGATAGGCTAGATGCATGGAGATCTGACATCCAAGAGGAGATAAATGTGGCAGACTGGGAAGCTGCATGTTTAAAAGCCCAAAAACAGTCAATTAGTACCAGGATGAAACTCCTCCAATATAAATGGTTGATGAGAACCTACATAACTCCGGTCAAGCTGAACCGTTGGTCACCTAATATCCCAGATAGCTGTAGTAAATGTTTTGATGGAAAGGGTACTCTTTTTTCACTGTGTATGGGACTGTCCAAAATTACATCAATATTGGAAGTCAGTCATGCAGACTTTGTCAAAGATTGTTGGAGTAAACATACCTGCTGAGGCAAAAATATGTGTGTTGGGTATATACCCAGAGAACTGTGTTTTTAGCTCCAGACAAATAAAACTGATTGACTTTGGACTCCTGCAAGCCAGGCGGTTAATATCTCTGTACTGGAAGAAAATGGATGTACCCTCAAATCATATGTGGGTGAAGGAGATGGCATCATGTATTGTATTGGAACGACTCACTTATATTGTTAGAGGAAAGGGAAGAAATTTTGAAGAAATATGGTCACCATTAACTGAGTTTCTAAGACATTATGAAGGAAATTAAGAAAGTAAAGCTGACTGCCGAGTTGTTTTTTTATTTTCTATTTTTATTTTTATTTTATTTTTTGTTTTTTATTATCATTGTCTTTGTTACTCTGTTATGTGATGTTTTTACTTTTTACTTTGGGGATTAAGTTGTGAAATATTAAGCTTATGTCAAATGTATCACTTGCTTGTTTTGTTAAAATAAGTTACACATATTTAGATTAGTATCAGTCCTCTTATTGATTTTACATCCAGATTTTACATCCAATGCACAGATAATTTAATAATAATAAACTTTATTCAACAGCACATATCAAAATAGAGTCACAAAAAGCTTTACGCAAGGTATCAAATGAAGGACTATTGGTATCAGCATCACTTGAAGTGTACTGGTTATGGTACTGGTCTCATTTGATAATTGTAGACAAGGATACAAGATGTTTTTGTAAAATAGGGACAGACTTTGAGGAGGAAAAAAAAAGATTTCTCTTAAGCGATTTAGCAAAGCTAGAAAAGTGAGGAGATGTACAGTAGAAGTGTAGTTTTTGTTTTTTAGTAATGAGCAGGAGGGTTTTTATCTTCTCTGCACTGAGGTGTGTTTCTGGTTTTGTGTTTGCAGGGAGAGACGGGACGAGATGGAGCAAAAGGAGATAAAGGACACCCAGGAAACCCAGTAAACAAAAACGTTTATTTTTCATCTTCCTTGGCTTTTCCTGGTATTCGTGTACTCAGCTTATGTCTTTGGGTTGTGGAGAGCAATTTTTATTAAAGGATGTTTAATCAGCTCAAGTATGAAGAGCATAGATTAGAATAAATAATGCTTAAACAATAGAAATGTATTTAAATAATAGACATTTTACACCTACATTATCATTACCTGTGTGAATGTTAGAATTAATATGATTACAATAGTTGCTGTGACAGCAGATGTTGTTGTTGTGTCATATTTCAGTTGTTATGTTTTTGGGAGAAAGTGTCCTGCTGTAATTCAGTGGAATAACCCTTCATCCCTCCACACTGATCAGCTCGTCACAGTGAAGCTCAAAGGCGTTGACCTCTGACCTGCAGCTGGTTGACTGACGGGTTGAACTGTCGTCCTCAGGGTATCCCAGGCATCAGAGGGGAGGCGGGGCCTAAAGGACAGCGAGGACTGAGAGGAGATCCGGTGAGTCTTTTTTTTTTTTATTTCACTCCATGTCATCCCAGATCCTCCACCGACACCCTGACCAAGCATCATGATCCCTCACCTGCTTCCCACTCACAAACAAAGGCCCTTTTACATTGAGCGTGACTTTTAGGGAGATTAAATCGCACGTCATTAAAAGTATGGATTACCAAAACAAACACATCACATACAGCGCAAACATGGTGGTATGTATTCACCCGAGGGCCTTTTTCTCATGTGTTCACCCGCGATAAGAGGGCCAATCACAACAAGCAAGGTCACACATGACAACATCTGCATGGCATCATAACAACCAGATGGGATCACCTGTCTTATGTAACGATCTGAGGAGCAGATACTCTGGCAGCTCATTGGATAAGAAAGGATTTCATTTAGAAGATAATTAGTTTATTTGTGCATTTGTTTGTCTTTCATATTATTGTTTAATTTAATTCATAGATGAAATATATTTCTATTTATTTATTGTCTAGTTTTCTTCATAAAAAAAATATTGTCGATTATAGGTGAAATAAACATTGGCACTGTTGTCTAATTAGTACCATTATTAGCGGTAAATTTCACCACACTCTGTTTCTTGTGTTTATGTTTTTAACTTGAGCTCTTAGTTTCTTTTGGGGATTTTCTCCTGCGGTTCACAATTCATAGTTTTCACCTGACGTCACATTCCCTTGAAAACGCTCCCTTGAAGGGCAAAAAAGACGTTATTTTAAGTGACGCACTGTTACTTTGAGTTTGTTACTTTGGCGTTGCCAGAATGCTGGATGGTTGTTGTGCTTTGTGATGCACTAACTGATGAGGAGACGAGCCTGAGCTGTGGTAGGTAAACATTAGGCCACTGCAGCGGGCGCTGTATATGGACCGCAGGTTGAGAGGTGAGTCCGAGGGAGTCCGGTGTGAGCTGCTGTTTTGTCCTCCAGGTCACCGCGCATGTCACGTGACTGAAAACTATGAATACTTCACCGAGATGCTTTGACTACAACATTTATTATGGAGGCCACGGGAAGCACGATGCACCTCAGTGCGTAAGATGGCAGGCTTCAAGTATGAGCATTTCAGCACCATGAGTAACCAAAACTTAGCTTCATCACGGTGACAGCCTTAAACCGTAACAAACAGAAGTTGTGAAATACTGACCAGAGAGGCTGAGAGCGATGGCGGCATCTCAGTGGAGATGTGATTGGATCATTTAGAGTCAGTTTTCTGTTTTACACTAATGACATAGTTAATGTCTGATGGATAATCAGGCTCGTTTCACTGTAATGGAGTTACTTCAAGATTACTGATCTGATTACAAAAATCCCATCACTGATCACTGCGTGCAGATGTGCCTGTTTTGCCTGTTTACTGAGGGACAAACCTGCAAAAGTAACCTGTAGTAGTGTAAGCTGTGAATAAGAGACTTGTGACAGCGAGAAAAATGTGTGAAGGATGTGAAAGTGGCCGGTCTTGTTGCTTCTGACTGAAGCTGATATCATTTCATCAGCGAGGCTTCCCAATCCAGCAACACCCTGACAGGCCACGTCTGCAAACTTGGATGTTGCTGAGAAAGGAGGACACCGAGTCTGCAGTCCTGGCAGTTAAAATCAGAAGACGTTTACATGGGCTCACATCCCAGTTCAAAATTCCCACATCCGACGTATCACATAAACAAACCCTTGAGCTAAAAGCAAAGACCTGCAGATCTCTGCCAAATCCTTAAAGACTGCTTGAGAAAAGCAGCTAATAGACAAACAAAGAGAGGGCGGTGAAAACAAAACCTCATTCGAATTAGATTTTGGCAAAGCTCTCCGCATCTCTGCACAACACGCTGCCATCATGTTTTCAAAAGGACATCAGTAAATGTCTGTAGTATACACAATACATAAACAACAAGAACCTGTGACTCCTGTTAGAAAGCGGTGCAGCCAAACACAGCTGGAAGCTCCACTAAACACTTTGTGGAGTTCATCTTGTGTGACTAACTGAGATAAGACTGTGGCTTTGTGTTCTGTCTGACAGGGTGAGTCTGGTGCTGATAACACCACTCCGGGAACCAAAGGAGAACCCGGGAACCCAGGTTTACCGGTAAGAAACATCACAGGGTAGCGGTGTGCAACATACCCTGTTTTTCTAGTTGGCTAATTCATCATTTTAATTCCACTTCATTCTCCACCTCACCTCCTTTTGAATCCGCTACCTTTCTCTTCACTTCTCTTTCCCCACACACCTTCACCTCTGGCCTCTCACTGCAAACACACCTGCTGGCCCCGCCTCTTTCAGGCCTTCTGTCCCTGGATGTTTCTGTCCACCGCTGACTTTCTCCAGCAGCGGTGCCTTTTACAAAGTTACCGTGTTAAATTAGGGCTGGGCTGGTAATTATCGCAATATAATTTTCCTCTATAACCTTATAACAAGTGTTTATTTAATGTTCATAAATTCATTTGAATCATGAGCAATTGGCACAAAATCTTTCTACTAACATTTTATTTTAAGGGACTGAATCAAGATTTTACTTTGATAAAAGATTTTATCATA
>JALXJV020000015.1:490323-553872 GCA_024633595.2 Lepomis macrochirus
TAAAATCTTTTATCAAAGTAAAATCTTGATTCAGTCCCTTAAAATAAATATGTTAGTAGAAAGATTTTGTGCCAATTCGTTCATGATTCAAATGAATTTATGAACATTAAATAAACACTTGTTATAAGGTTATAGAGGAAAATTATATTGCGATAATTACCAGCCCAGCCCTAATTTAACACAGTAACTTTGTAAAAGGCACCGCTGCTGGAGAAAGTCAGCGGTGGACAGAAACATCCAGGGACAGAAGGCCTGAAAGAGGCGGGGCCAGCAGGTGTGTTTGCAGTGAGAGGCCAGAGGTGAAGGTGTGTGGGGAAAGAGAAGTGAAGAGAAAGGTAGCGGATTCAAAAGGAGGTGAGGTGGAGAATGAAGTGGAATTAAAATGATGAATTAGCCAACTAGAAAAACAGGGTATGTTGCACACCGCTACCCTGTGATGTTTCTTACCGGTAAACCTGGGTTCCCGGGTTCTCCTTTGGTTCCCGGAGTGGTGTTATCAGCACCAGACTCACCCTGTCAGACAGAACACAAAGCCACAGTCTTATCTCAGTTAGTCACACAAGATGAACTCCACAAAGTGTTTAGTGGAGCTTCCAGCTGTGTTTGGCTGCACCGCTTTCTAACAGGAGTCACAGGTTCTTGTTGTTTATGTATTGTGTATACTACAGACATTTACTGATGTCCTTTTGAAAACATGATGGCAGCGTGTTGTGCAGAGATGCGGAGAGCTTTGCCAAAATCTAATTCGGAATGAGGTTTTGTTTTCACCAACCTCTCTTTGTTTGTCTATTAGCTGCTTTTCTCAAGCAGTCTTTAAGGATTTGGCAGAGATCTGCAGGTCTTTGCTTTTAGCTCAAGGGTTTGTTTATGTGATACGTCGGATGTGGGAATTTTGAACTGGGATGTGAGCCCATGTAAACGTCTTCTGATTTTAACTGCCAGGACTGCAGACTCGGTGTCCTCCTTTCTCAGCAACATCCAAGTTTGCAGACGTGGCCTGTCAGGGTGTTGCTGGATTGGGAAGCCTCGCTGATGAAATGATATCAGCTTCAGTCAGAAGCAACAAGACCGCCACTTTCACATCCTTCACACATTTTTCTCGCTGTCACAAGTCTCTTATTCACAGCTTACACTACTACAGGTTACTTTTGCAGGTTTGTCCCTCAGTAAACAGGCAAAACACGCACATCTGCACGCAGTGATCAGTGATGGGATTTTTGTAATCAGATCAGTAATCTTGAAGTAACTCCATTACAGTGAAACGAGCCTGATTATCCATCAGACATTAACTATGTCATTAGTGTAAAACAGAAAACTGACTCTAAATGATCCAATCACATCTCCACTGAGATGCCGTCATCGCTCTCAGCCTCTCTGGTCGTATTTCACAACTTCTGTTTGTTACGGTTTAAGGCTGTCACCGTATGAAGCTAAGTTTTGGTTACTCATGGTGCTGAAATGCTCATACTTGAAGCCTGCCATCTTACGCACTGAGGTGCATCGTGCTTCCCGTGGCCTCCATAATAAATGTTGTAGTCAAAGCATCTCGGTGAAGTATTCATAGTTTTCAGTCACGTGACATGCGCGGTGACCTGGAGGACAAAACAGCAGCTCACACCGGACTCCCTCGGACTCACCTCTCAACCTGCGGTCCATATACAGCGCCCGCTGCAGTGGCCTAATGTTTACCTACCACAGCTCAGGCTCGTCTCCTCATCAGTTAGTGCATCACAAAGCACAACAACCATCCAGCATTCTGGCAACGCCAAAGTAACAAACTCAAAGTAACAGTGCGTCACTTAAAATAACGTCTTTTTTGCCCTTCAAGGGAGCGTTTTCAAGGGAATGTGACGTCAGGTGAAAACTATGAATTGTGAACCGCAGGAGAAAATCCCCAAAAGAAACTAAGAGCTCAAGTTAAAAACATAAACACAAGAAACAGAGTGTGGTGAAATTTACCGCTAATAATGGTACTAATTAGACAACAGTGCCAATGTTTATTTCACCTATAATCGACAATATTTCTTTTTTATGAAGAAAACTAGACAATAAATAAATAGAAATATATTTTCATCTATGAATTAAATTAAACAATAATATGAAAGACAAACAAATGCACAAATAAACTAATTATCTTCTAAATGAAATCCTTTCTTATCCAATGAGCTGCCAGAGTATCTGCTCCTCAGATCGTTACATAAGACAGGTGATCCCATCTGGTTGTTATGATGCCATGCAGATGTTGTCATGTGTGACCTTGCTTGTTGTGATTGGCCCTCTTATCGCAGGTGAACACATGAGAAAAAGGCCCTCGAGGTGAATACATACCACCATGTTTTGCTGTATGTGATGTGTTTGTTTTGGTAATCCATACTTTTAATGGCGTGCGATTTAATCTCCCTAAAAGTCACGCTCAATGTAAAAGGGCCTTTGTTTGTGAGTGGGAAGCAGGTGAGGGATCATGATGCTTGGTCAGGGTGTCGGTGGAGGATCTGGGATGACATGGAGTGAAATTTAAAAAAAAAAAAAGACTCACCGGATCTCCTCTCAGTCCTCGCTGTCCTTTAGGCCCCGCCTCCCTCTGATGCCTGGGATACCCTGAGGGACGACAGTTCAACCCGCCAGTCAACCAGCTGCAGGTCAGAGGTCAACGCCTCGAAGCTTCACTGTGACGAGCTGATCAGTGTGGAGGGATGAAGGGTTATTCCACTGAATTACAGCAGGACACTTTCTCCCAAAAAACATAACAACTGAAATATGACACAACAACAACAACAACATCTGCTGTCACAGCAACTATTGTAATCATATTAATTCTAACATTCACACAGGTGATGATAATGTAGGTGTAAAATGTCTATTATTTAAATACATTTCTATTGTTTAAGCATTATTTATTCTAATCTATGCTCTTCATACTTGAGCTGATTAAACATCCTTTAATAAAAATTGCTCTCCACAACCCAAAGACATAAGCTGAGTACACGAATACCAGGAAAAGCCAAGGAAGATGAAAAATAAACGTTTTTGTTTACTGGGTTTCCTGGGTGTCCTTTATCTCCTTTTGCTCCATCTCGTCCCGTCTCTCCCTGCAAACACAAAACCAGAAACACACCTCAGTGCAGAGAAGATAAAAACCCTCCTGCTCATTACTAAAAAACAAAAACTACACATCTACTGTACATCTCCTCACTTTTCTAGCTTTGCTAAATCGCTAAAGAGAAATCCTTTTTTTCCTCCATAAGTCTGTCCCTATTTTACAAAAACATCTTGTATCCTTGTCTACAATTATCAAACGATACCAGTACCATAACCAGTACACTTCAAGTGATGCTGATACCAATAGTCCTTCATTTGATACCTTGTGTAAAGCTTTTTGTGACTCTATTTTGATAGGTGCTGTCGAATAAAGTTTATTATTATTAAGTTATCTGTGCATTGTCTGATTTATTTGTTAACATCCCATATTTGACTGGATGTAAAATCAATAAGAGGACCAATGCTAATCTAAATATGTGTAACTGTTTTTGAACATTATATTTATTGAATTTTAACAAAACAAGCAAGTGATACATTTGACATAAGCTTAATATTTCACAACTTAATCCCCAAAGTAAAAAGTAAAAACATCACATAACAGAGTAACAAAGACAATGATAATAAAAAACAAAAAATAAAATAAAAATAAAAATAGAAAATAAAAAAACAACTCGGCAGTCAGCTTTACTTTCTTAATTTCCTTCATAATGTCTTAGAAACTCAGTTAATGGTGACCATATTTCTTCAAAATTTCTTCCCTTTCCTCTAACAATATAAGTGAGTCGTTCCAATACAATACATGATGCCATCTCCTTCACCCACATATGATTTGAGGGTACATCCATTTTCTTCCAGTACAGAGATATTAACCGCCTGGCTTGCAGGAGTCCAAAGTCAATCAGTTTTATTTGTCTGGAGCTAAAAACACAGTTCTCTGGGTATATACCCAACACACATATTTTTGCCTCAGCAGGTATGTTTACTCCAACAATCTTTGACAAAGTCTGCATGACTGACTTCCAATATTGATGTAATTTTGGACAGTCCCATACACAGTGAAAAAGAGTACCCTTTCCATCAAAACATTTACTACAGCTATCTGGGATATTAGGTGACCAGCGGTTCAGCTTGACCGGAGTTATGTAGGTTCTCATCAACCATTTATATTGGAGGAGTTTCATCCCGGTACTAATTGACTGTTTTTGGGCTTTTAAACATGCAGCTTCCCAGTCTGCCACATTTATCTCCTCTTGGATGTCAGATCTCCATGCATCTAGCCTATCAGCGGCGGATTCCTCATCATGTTAGTAAAGCTGCATAAAATAAAGAAATATGACCTCTCCTTTCAAGATTTTGCAATATAATATTCTCTAATTTTGACAGTGTTGGTTCAGATTCGATCTGTTTATATTTTGACATAATGAAATGTTTAATTTGTAAATGTTTATAAAAATGTTTCTTTGGAATGTTATATGTTTGGCATTACTGCTCAAATGTAAGAAAGTTGCCATCCTTATAGAGGTCTGCCAGCTTCTGTACACCTTTATCCGCCCAGATTTTGAAACCTCCAACAGCTCTTCCTGCCTTAAAATCTGTGTTGCCCCAAATAGGCGTAAAAGAGAGATGGGAGGAATACTTCCCATATACTGATGGGCCCTATACCAAATATCAATTGTGTTTTTTAAAAAGGGTTTTTTTGTAATTTTCTCCAATTTTTTGGGGCATGCTGAATATAAATACAAATTCAATTTAAATTTTGTTTCTAATTGTTCAATTTTTATCCATGCTGGGGGTGTCACAGTTGCAAAGCAGAATATGGCTGAGCGCAGCTGTGCAGACCAGTAATATAATTTAAAATTAGGGAGTTGTAACCCCCCTCTCTCATATGGCATGTACAGCAATCGAAGCCTTAGTCTAGGTTTTTTATTATTCCAAATGAATCTATTAAAGACAGTGTTTAATTCATCAAAAAATTGTTTTGAGAGAGGCAAAGGGAGTGCCTGAAACAGATATAAAAATTTTGGTAATATGCTCATTTTGATCATGTTTATTCTGCCAATCATTGACACGGGCACACTAACCAAAGGATCATAATTCATTGGTACAATGGTTTTAATGTCTGGAGTAATTTTAACACCAAGATACACAAATCCCTCTTTTGCATTGATAAACGGGGTCTGTATGACTGGGTTTAGCCTCTCGTCCCTGTTCAAAAATAGAATAGAAGATTTTGAATCATTTATTTCATAACCAGAAAATCGACCAAATAGCTCCATTTGTTGCATTAAATTTGGGACACTGATGGACAGCCTTGTCAAAAAAACTATCAGATCATCAGCATATAAGGACAATATATGCTCCTGATCTCCTAACTGGATGCCAAATATATCAGTTCGCATTCTTATCGTCATTGCCAAGGGTTCCATAGCCAAAATAAATAACATTGGAGATTACGGGCATCCCTGGCGAGTGGAACGTTCCAATGTGAAAGGTTTAGAGACTATGTTGTTTGTCAAGACACTGGCTTTAGGATTTGTATACAAAAGTTTAACCCATTTGAGAAAGTTAAATCCAAATCCATTATTTAGTTAAATCTAAATCTAAATCCAAATCCACGTAAATATATTTAAATAGCTTTAAATCCTTCCCATCTCATTGCGGCACAAGTTTGATCTGTATTTAACTCAAAGTAATTATCTATTTTCTCCCCTATAAATTTAACAAAGTTTGGGTTCTGTAGCCGTCTTGCTTGAAACCGCCAACGGAACTATTTGTGGGTAAAGTTGTCCATGTAAACATTCAGTGAGATAGCTGCATGATCACTGATCACTATGCTATCATACTGACATTGTTTGATCCTTGATAAAAGTTCCCTTGAGATAAGAAAATAATCTATAGGCGATCGGGATTTATGTATACCTGAGTGACAGGAAAATTCTATTTTATCAGGATTTTGTTACCTCCACATTTCCACCAAGTTCAAATCCAATATATATTGATTTATTAAATGTCTAGTTTGAGCTTTATAGATATCTGAGCCTGTTGAACGATCTATACTTCAAGGATTCAAGGTACAATTAAAGTCTCCTCCAATTATATAGAGTCCTTGCAGAGTGGATACGGTAAGAAATAGATCTTCAAAAAACTTTGGTTTATTTTCATTTGGGCCATACAAACTCACTAAATTCAAAGTAATTGAGAGGATGTTACCCTGGACAATTACGTATCTACCAGCCGGGTCTTTTTTTATTTGTAGCACTTGGAATGGTATACTCCTATGAATCAAAATAATTACGCCTCTTGCATAATTATTGTATGATGAGTGTATCACCTGGCCAGGCCATCTGTTTTTTACAAATTTTAATTAACAATCTGTAAGATGTGTTTCTTGAAGAAAAATTATTTTCGATTTGAGTTGCTTAATCCTGTTGATAACCTGTTTTAGTTTAATTCTTTTCCTGAGTCCTCTGACATTCCAACTTGTGATTTTTATATCAGACATTATGAGTATTCACTTGTTCCATACTTTGTTAGTTTTTTCAGGAGTATTAATATAGCAATACATTGTGCCGAGTTAGTATGAAATACAGATAACTTTTGAATTAAAAAAAACAACTAAATAAAAAAAGAAAGTCCTGAAAATGACACATAACTCTTAAATCCCCCCGGCCCCTCCCTTACTCAGATTAGTAAATGGGGGTTTGTGCTAATCCACTAATAAGGGGAGTAGCTAAGCTATAAAACCCAACTTCAAAAAGCAGCAGTGGTGTCCGTAAACCATGCATACACCAAATTAAGAGATAAACACATCAAACCCATATGAACATGTTAACATAGTCCCTCCATGAAATTATTCAACAGCAATGTTCTTTATCTGCTCATATTGTCTCCCTTTCAAGAATAAAGTTTAACCAAAGTATGTAGTATTAATGTGTTTAGAAAAAGAGAGAAAAAGAGTATACACACATATATATACATATGCATACATACATGTGCCCATAGTGGCGCTATGAACGTATTATAGAAAATACCTTAAAGTGCAGTTATTAGGTCTGAACAGCTGATTTTCTAGTTTGAGAACCGAATCGCTCACCATCATAGTCAGTCCTGTCCGGCGTGTCTCGTGGAGAAAATCCCCAGCCTCCTTTGGGGATGAAAACAACTGTAGCTTCCCATTGTAGAGGATCCTCATCTTACATGGATTGTATTGGAACCCACGGAAAATGCCTTTTCAACGTAACACTTTCCTGACGGTGCTGAACTCGGCTCAGTAGTCGGACGGTCTCCGCTGAAAGATCCTGGCTGAAAAGTTTGTTTCCTTCATGTTCGATATTACGTTGTTTTGTGGAACGGAAAACAAACTCCCGATCTTGGAAATTCAGGAATCGGATAAGGACTGCTCTGTGCTGGTTTGGTCTTTGAGGTGCCAGGGTGCGGTGAGCCCTCTCAATGACAAAGGATTTGTCGGTCTCCAGCCAACGCGGCAGTGCCTCCCGAATGTACTCCAGCAGCGGCCGCTGACCCTCGGCGCCCTCCCGGAGGCCAAACAAGCGAAGGTTCTTCCTGCGACCCCGGTTCTCCAGGTCGTCAGTCTTTGCCTCCAGGTAGGATATTCGCTTGGCGTTGTTAAGGTCGACCGTGCTCTTTTCCAGGAGTTCCTCCGACGACATGATTCTATTCTCAGCTTCCTCCAGTCGAGTAACATTAGTGGCTACATTTTGCTTCACCTCCGTCATGTTTTTCTCCAAAGCAGCGATGGACTTAGTCATTTCACCCATACGATTATCTATGCTATTCAGCTTGGTTCCAAATCCAGTGAACTCCGAGTGCAATGACCGAAGTTCAGCTAACACCGTGGTGAGGTCACACATGCTATCCGTGCTAGCAGCAGTCCCCACGTTGTCTTGACCTGCTGCCGAAATGTCAGTTTTAGCTGTTTTTTGGGAACCGCGTTTTCGTGTGAAAATATCACAATCCTTGAGAGCAACAGATTTTGACATCTTCCGATTCAGTTTACGCTTCAAAGGCTGGGTTTTTTGGAATTTTGATGCAGGCTACACGGAGCATTCACTTTAAGCTGCCATCTTGGTTCACGGCTCTATAGCGCCCCCCATATGTGTAACTGTTAACGGCACCCCACCTGTTTATGTGCATTTGTCTTTCAGATCAATCAAGAAAGTGCCTTTGATCGTGTTCCACATTTTATCACGTCATGTAGTGCTAGGAACTGATCCCGGTCCTGACTGCCTCGCCCTCCCCCTTGGTCCCGGTCTTGACTCTGTCTCACCTTCCCTCAAAGTCTCGTTCTTGGTCATGACTCGGTCTCGGTTTGGTGGTCTTGACTACAACACTAACTGAGTGGTGCATGAGCCGTACTGTTCTTTATTTCAAAGCTACCTTAGGAGGATTTAAGATGAAATGATTCAAAACTGACTCAGATGATTGGATCCCTTGAGGCTGTTTATCTAATGACTTTTATTTAAACTACTAAGATGTTGATATTCGTACCTGCTCGCCGTCGATTCCTTCCAGGCCGTCTTCTCCGTTCTCACCCTGCAGTCGGAAGAGAAGCAACCGTCACATCTCACTGCCGTCCTTTGTTAACGTTCAGACTCCAAACTAAAATATTTGCGTGACTTAAGTGTTTGTCAAAACAGTCTGCAGTAAATGAATCACTTCTTCGATTAACTGGCTCTTGACTTTACATTCCAGCAGCACTGAGTCACTCACCCTGTTGCCCGAGAGTCCTCGGTAGCCCTGCGGACACAAACAATGGGATTAGATCCGAGGCCAGTGAGGACATGCTCTTTAATAAATCAGCATTATTATAAACTTTGTTCGGTCAGGTCTCACAGGAAACTGGTAAATATTTGCACAAGCATTTTTTTGTCTGATGTGTACGAACAGCAGACAGCTGGGGCCTTAAAGTGAAACCATGATTGTATCTTAATCTTTGTAGATTACTGCTTTTGTTGTCAGGGCCCGAAAGATCTGTACATTAGAGAAAGCACTTTAACTTAACAATTAATCATAATAACTTTGTCATGAAGTTGTTAACTCGTTATTGATCCCTGAAAATCTTTTATCTCTGAAATTGGCATTATTCCTCAGTTTTGCTGACTCAAACTTTTTGTTTTCCTTCTTTGGTTATTCCGTAGCAGTGGAAGGAAATGAAGCCTTGAAACACATTTCTACAGCAAACACCTTGGAACAGCCAGTTAATACACCCTCAGAAGCTTTAAATTATACTATATAATATACAATATTAATGAAGGCAGACAGAGCAGCTGGTCATCGATTGATCCTAAAGTGAAATAATGAACAAAAGAACTCCTTCGTTTAATTGTTCATTTTAGATCTGAAAATGTCACTTTTGGTGACATAAACATTTTTAACTTTGGCTGTTTGCTGCTGACTTTGGTGCCATGTAAGTTTTTTTGCAGCAATAACAACAGTTACTGTTAACAACACTAAAACCACTATTATTTTTAAGAATTTTAGACTGTTGGTTGGACACAACAAGCGCTGTGAAGGTGTCACTTTGGGCTCTGGGTAACTGCGACGGCAGAATATTTACAAACCAAACAATCACGGAGCAAAGTTTCAGCAGACTGATCCAGAATGAAAAGAATCATCAGCTGCACTCAAACTGAAACTGAACAGTTCAGAATGAGCTCCAGCTCAACAACTACAGCAGCAACATCCTGCTTTACAATAATGAGGAGGAGGAAGAATCTGAGCAGAGGAGATATAACAGTACAACATTTTACCGCTTCAGTACTTTAAGTCCTGATCATACTCACATTCACTTTCAACGCAGTGCTTTTGTTTGCAGAGTATTTTAACTGTGTGGTATTAGTACTTTTACTGAACTGACTGTACCTTCTGTCCTCTGGCTCCGGGACAGCCATCGATGCCTGGAGGTCCATCTGGTCCAGGAGGCCCTCGCTCACCCTGCAACAACCAATCAAAGTGAGCAGAGACCCAGCAGGTCCAGCTAACACTGCTTCATACTGAACATCTCAAATATACACGTGTTCTTTCCTGAACACGTGTGACTGCAATGTGGGGACAGATTTCAGCAGCGGACTAGAAATCATCCATGACGGGCATTTAGGTACCGCACAGTTCTGCCTATTTGGTCCCACTGAAGTGTCAGTTATGTTAACAAATATGGAAGAAATGTGGAGGAAAGTAAGCAGTGTCAAGTTGTTGTGTTCCCAGCTGCGTTCGGCTTCCAAGATTTTTTCAACACTCCTCCTAGTTTCCTTCCATCTCGACCATAAAGTAAGATGATATAAAAAGAGTAAATGAGTAAAATTGTGGATCAACTGAATGAAGAAGCACTTACAGGGACGCCCTCGTCTCCCGGGAAGCCGGGCTGACCCGGGTCTCCACGCCCACCCTGTTAATAAAACACAAACAGCAATATCACGACGAGCGGGAAAAAAAAAAACTATAACTCACTGAAACTCTATTGTCTGTTTGAAAAAAATAAACTAATACAAACAAAAATTTGAAAATAAATGTCTTTCTCAGTTTATCTCACAGGGCCTATATGAGCCTGATGATTTGGGTGGATGTAAAATCTATCTTCTAGTTTCTTAGCTGTGCCAGTTTTAGTCCACGCCCCTTGCCTGGCATCATCACGGCCAAAGTCAGGAGAAAGTGTCCAGGTCCCAAAGTCTAAAACGAACACTGAGACTAATAAAAGGTGAACTAAACTAGCAAACCCGCTTTAAAAACTAATTGAAACTAAACTGAACTTCAAACCAAAAGTCAAAACTAATTAAAAACAACAATACACAATAACCAAGACGTGTCCTTCTTATCACTTTCACAACATTCTAAATATCTTGTATAAAGTTAAAAAGCTCAGTATTCAAGTCACCTTTGGCCCCGGTGGGCCTGGACGTCCACGCATGCCTTCGGGTCCAGTACATTTACAGGAAACGTTGCAGCACACCCGATCTCCCACTGCGTCCTGCAGAGAGAGCAGAGCAGAAATTTCCTTATTTATAAAAACAAACATACAACATGTAAATCAGATTTTTCTTTCTATATACAAACAGGTATGATATAAAGTATTCAAAGAAAACTCCTGCACACTGTCTAGCTTGCAAAAAATGTATTAAAACAACGTTTCGGTACTCGACCTTCAGGCAAAGGATGATATAAAGTATTGAAATTAAAACACATCATAAACATAAGACAGTCAGCAGGTGAAGGCAGTCTCAGCCTACATCCACACTCTTATGTTTTCGTTTTAAAACGCAGCACATTTCCGCAATCAATTCCGCTGATTTGAATGGAGGCAGTGAAGCCAGTTTTGGACCAATGAAATACTACTAGAGAGCTACTTCCTGTTGGCACCGGCGTCTAGTGCGCATGATCGTGCAGCATAACCGTGTTTTGATGACGTAGAGCAGCGGCAGAAACACTGTAATTCTGGTAGCTGCATAGCTGTGCCGACAAAAAGTTTCATGGCTCAGAGAGTTTATCTGACTCGGATTGTCACTGTTTAGTAGGCCACCTGCGACGCTCACCTGTCAAATACCAACGCAGCGTCACTGATGGACGAATAATATTTTTAGATTCGCTGAGAGTTTATAATCCAAGCAATGCGGTTACATCTGTCATGTGCAACGGGATGTCACAGGGTTTTGACGTAATTTTTGGGCCTACATGGAACCGTCTGTGCAGGCTTTGGTCGGCTTCACGTTTTCAATTGTGGCTTACCCCCTTGGTCGACACTCACATTTGGCTTCCTGACTGGGTCTTATCTGGCGTCTCCTTTCCTGTTTAGTCAGGCTCCTGTCAGATGACAATTGTACTCCCGTGTAACGCTTAAGCTACGTTCAAACTTCAGGCCTTAATACTCAATTTCGATTTGTTTTGTTTGACAGTTCACATTATAGTTTAAATGTGGCCCATATCAGACTCCAGTGTGAACTGTCTGCGACCTGAAAGTGACCCTCATGCGCAGAAGAATAACACGACGTCACACTCAGCCATTGCAGGCTGCAGAAGTAAACACGAAGCAACATAGCTCCGGTTCGCTCACGGGAGACTCACGTTTTTCATCGTCCTCTCACGGGTCACATTTCTCCCGAATTATGACAAGTGTTCACAACTTTCTGTTCGTTTCATTACGGTTTCTGGCGCTGTTCAACTCACTCACTCTGTCTCTCTCCACACTGTGTCCGCTCGGACAAGTAACTCAGAGGAGCTCCGGTCCGGTGGATTTCAGGTGTAAGAAAGGGAATTAGTGAGCAGATGATAGCGAGGCAGAGAAGGAAGAGAGCCAAATGTTTAATTATGGCTTTTTTGTGGAGCTTTTTCCTTCATTGCAGCTCCGTCTGCAGCAGAACAGCTGCTCTACAGTGACGTCAAGGTCGCATCAAATGCGACCTGAGTGTCCAGACTGAGGACAGAGACTTAAAAAGATCTGATCTGTATTGGATTTGGACCACATATGGAAGTGGCCCAATTCCAAACTGGAAAAGATCAGATTCCATGTGACTTGGCCTGTTCACACTGTCATAAAAAGATCAGATCTGAGTCACATACAGAAAAAAAAAAAATCAGATTTGGGTCACTTTGGCCTGCAGTCTGAACGCAGCCTTAGTTACAGTTCTAGGGCATCGTCGGTCCATGCAAAGAAGTCTCCGGTGTGGTTCTTCATCTGTAGTATTACTTCTATCGGGAAATCTTCTGCAGCTGCGGGTTGGAAAAAAATCTGCTTCCTTTGTACACCGGCACGTGTATGAACAGACACTATGTACGTTTTACTATTGATGAAAATAAATTCTGATACACAGTTAAAATGCAGGTGAGAACGATGGTAGTAATGTGGATGTAGCCTCAGTGGTCCTTTAATGACTAGCTGCATCACTCATATCTAATCTAGCGTCCTAATAACTTGTCTGCTGAAGCAGACTGAGGCTTTGATGCCGTTTCCTCTGTGGTTAGCAGTAACATGAATGACTCACAATCTGGTTGAGGATGGTGCTGCCGATGCTCGGCATGCCGATGCTGAGAGGAAGCATGTAGATGAACCCTCGGCCAAACTCCACCTCTGGCAGCTGGGCGGGGTTCCGCACTCCTTCCAGAGCCACGGTCAGCAGAGCGCTGACCCCTGCAGACAAAAAACAAAACAACACACTGGAGGTTTGCTGTCTCAGAGGAGCTCGTGTTTTTTTTCTCCACTCCCATAGTTATCAGATTGGGTTAGGATGGCAGGCGGTGCAATGCAAAGGTTTATGGTGGATTTAAGGGACTCAAGCAGATTCTCAGGATTATTATTATTCTTTTTTGAAGGGATTGCAGTAATGTCAACGAAAATGTATTATTTTTCTGATCCTGATCCTCCGACAAGAGTTACAGTATGTACACACTGATTGAAAGTGTGCCGATCACTGCAAGTTTTTAAACATGACATGAGTAACTCTGCTTTTTACCAAGTAAAGGCAGGAGGGGAAGTAGGACAGGGAAAGGCCAGAAAGAAGTGATTCATAACAAGGGAAGAATATAAAGAGCATAGACTGAAGGGCTAAAGAGGTTTAGGATGCAGAAAGACATCATTGAACAGAGGGATTAATTCAACTACATCTCTGCCTCCCAGTTTTTACCAGACTGTCGCAGCAGCTCTGATTCTCTCTTCACTCTGATCACATCTTCATCGAGTCCGTCTGAGAACATCACCAGCACCTGACAGATGAGGATATTCACGTTAGACTGTTTGTAATATGAAAGTCTTGATTCTGACAGGTCTGTAAACTTTTCCACTCATGATAGTGATTCATAGTGAGGCGATGGTTAGTATCACCTGGTGGCCCGATGGCCCAGGGCCAGTAAAAAGTAACATCAGGGCAGTTGAACCAGCAACTCAATGTGCAGAAACATTTGTATTTAAAAAAACAATACATTAAAATTCAACATCCTGCAGTTGTTTGCAGCTCATGGCGCGCACCGCTGCCCAGTCCAGATCTGTAGTGAGTGGCTGTCAAATGTTATTTCTCTAATCTTAATCAAGCTGCAACCTCAGGGAAATCATGGTTAAATGGAGGTGACGTGCTGCAGGTAGGCTAGCTAATTTTGCTGTGTAGAAAATGTCACCACAATGTAGGGGAGGCTGAAACATGAGAGCACAGACGTGGGTCAATGAGATTTTGCGTGCGAGGAAACACCTTGGGGTGGAGGCACATGATTTCGTTCAAGATCGGATGTGCTCGGTGCAGTGTTTGTCCCGCCCCTCCAGTACTGTGATTGGAAAGCTGGGTAAAAAGTGACAGTGACCCATTTTTCATTTTTTAACTCTTAGTGACCGGGAAAAAAACGCTCAGCGCCTCATCACACAGCTAGCGTTTTTACCAGTTTGCAAAAACGCAGTGCTCCCATTGCAATGAACTGAAAAAAGATGCTGGCGTCAGAAAAACTTTTTTGTGGACACGGGGCCTCATAAGTTTATGGAGTGAGAGCGGCTATAGAAAAGCAGGGAGACAGCTTCACACAACATGAGGGGAACTCAGGTAAACTCCCACTGCAACGTTTCAGTAACAGTCTTATCAGCTGCAGGTTGAACTAATCCACACTCGTTACATGATCACGGTACATTTAGTGCATTTAGCCGACGTGCTACATCGTTAGCTCGCCTGCTGCTTTCAGTAACTATCTTTACTATCTGTGAATCTGTCAGGAGGCTCAGCAGTGTCAGCACAGCTACATGTACTGGATGATAATGAAACAGGTAGTGAGCTGGACTGAATATTATTTAACAGGCCAAGAACTCCTATAAGAGGAAAATAGAGGGACATCTGATTGACAACAACCCACGACAGATGGGACAGACAGTGGAAGGGTATTCAGGCCCTAAACAACTACAAAGGCAGCTCCCCTCTCACATCAGCAGCAGCACCCTGGCAGAGGAGCTAATCAGCTTCTTTGCCCGGTTTGAGATCACCACCACACACCTGCAGTCACTGTCTCCTCCTGGCTTTTGCACTCCACCTTTTTCTATTCCAGGGTATATACAGGAATCCTACAGTAAAATTCAATACCTTTTTAAGACCTTTTCAACATATTTTAAAGACTGCCGCGCCACTTTGAGCTGTAATCGCTTTAAATCAGCCACACACCTTTAAAAGGGACATATGAGTTTTTAAAAGGAATTTACATTTATAGCTGACGCTTTTATCCAAAGCAACTTACAATTGCTATATATATCAGAGGTCGCACGCCTCTGGAGCAACTAGGGGTTATGTGTCTTGCTCAGGGACACAATGGTGGATGGGTCACAGTGGGGGATTGAACCCGGGTCTCTTACACCAAAGGCAAGGATCTTATCCATTGCGCCATATCCACCCCATCTCCAATTTAAATATATCTATAACATGCCTACAACATTGCCTATATGTCATCAGGTTGTAACGGCACCTAAAAATTGAGGCATTCACCAACTTTCTCAGTTGCCTATAACAGCCTGTATGAGCCAACTGTTTATGTGAAGGACTGGTGGGATATCCTGCAAAAAGCAGCTGTCTTACAAAAGCTATGACGTTTATGTAGGAACATTACAGCAAATCCTGTTAAACACAGTGTAATTTTGTGTTTTAGTTAGTTTAAACTAGATAATGTGAATTTGCCTGCAATGATATGTGTGATAACTTTCAATGTCCACTTGATCAATACAACAACATTCAAATAGGCCAGGAAAGAACAAAGATGAAGAGAATAAACTGAGTGATGAATAAGTTAAGTACTGAAGGTGGTGTAGCACAGACACAACCTGGAGGAGGAACTAGTCTAAATGACTGGATTAGTAGAACATTAAATTGAAAGTATATTGTTAATTTAATAGTAAAGTAAAAGTTTGATATTAATATATTCATTATGTTACTATATTCAATATAATTTCATATAACTTACCACTAGTATAATATTAATTCAAATTACAGCTGTTTCAGTTTGGGGTTTTTTTTTATTCATTACCTTTGTGCAAGAAAAACGCTCGAGGCTACATGAGAGTCTCCAACCTTGATTTTGGGCTGCTGAACTCGTCAATAATCATAACCGTTTATGCAGAAAATTGAGTTCATTTATGACGTTTGTTGCAGCACATCAAGCATTTTTTTTTAATTCCGCTCCATCCAGGCTGTGATTGATTTGTTCACAAAAAGTGACACTGACGAGAGCATTGGCTTTATGAAAAGTTGAATGTGTTTCAATAAAAGGCACTGATTTAGCTAAATAGCGAGCAAATGTTAGCCAAACCCACACGCTCCTTGAATTCTCCCTGTTGTCTTGCCTTATCGATTCAGCTGCTGGCGGCGCATCTCGCTCTTGTTTTTCAGGAACGTGGCTGTTCAAGTGGCCACAGAGCAACGGGGTTAATCCTGTTACTCATGATCGCCACACCGACTATGTTTTGGACGATCAGCTTTGCGAGTCCGGCGGGGTGGGAGATTACGGTCGGTTATATTCGTAAATCATTTTCGGGTTCACACGGATCTATTTTTTGGAGCGTTTAAGAGTGAAATAGGCGCTCGGTAGATCCCTGCGCCTGACGTTACAGAAAGGAATCACACAGTCGCTACTCACTGCCTGTCTAGTAAGATTTTATGTGTGTATATAGAAATATACAATACAAGTAAACACATATACATATTTTTATATTTTACATACCCTGGTGGTATATATTATTATGTCTCTATTTCATTATTTTTAGAACTTCATTTGTTTTTAACATGTTCTTTTCTTGTTGTTTATGGTGCAAGGATGGCTCTGTGGGAGCACCCTAAATTTTGTTGTACGAACTTCACAGTGTAATGAAAATGAAGACTATTCTATTCTAAGATTGTCTCACACTTATATTAATAAGACCGCAGTCAGTAACTTTACTGTAGTGTTAGTGGATGGCTCTTCCTCTGGGTTGTATATTAGGTGGGTTAGACTGAGAGGTGGAGAAGTTGTGTACCTGAGTACTTGTAAAAGGCAATAATTCTAAACTGAACGTTACAAAGCAAACAGCTGCAGGTCCGAGCTGCTGTAGCATTAGCTGGCTGCTCCTGGCTGAGTCGCTATAAGCCAGGGGTATTCAATTAGAATTCAAAGAGGTCCGGTTAGAGAAAATTTCCCGAAGCAAAGGTCTGGAACATCAAAACATTATCATTCAGTACCATAACATATAGCTGTATCAACATATGTTTGTAGTCAACAACTGACAATATTCAGTTTTCACATCAAACTGGAGGGATAACAAAATACAAAAAAATTACTCAAATTATAAATTCTAAATTTAAGTAAACTAAATTAAAGTGCTTAATTTCAAGAGGGAAATTATTAAAAAAAGTGTAGCTTGAAGTGATGAAGTGTAGTCTTAACCAATTTTATACTAAACACTCAACACATCTTAACAACTGAACAGCTGTAAGCCTCCTCTTCTCTTTCATTCCCTCTCATAGAGCTACACTTTCCTACTTTCTCTTGTTCAGTGAGAAATGTGAGCTCTAGCTTGTCCTGCCAGCTAGCATTGGAGATATGAGATATTCTGGTGTTAAACTGTCCGCGGGAAGAATGTACATGTAATAGGGCTGAACGATTTTGGAAAATAATCTAATTGCGATTTTTTTTTCCAATATTGCGATTGCTGTATTATTCAGAATTGACAAGCAGTACATCAGTGTATACACAATATTAGATAAAACTACTGTTCTTTCTTGTGTTGTGATGAATTAGGTAGATTATTATTATGAGCAGTGGTGGAGAAGATATATGAAAAGATAATAATATGAGAAAGATAATTCAGGAGTCAAGTCACGGCATCAAATAATATGATATAATATCATCAGGTCGGCCTACAGACCACAAGAAAAACTAAGTTCATCACAGTGTAGGCCTGTTATACAGTAAGAGCTCAATACAAAACCTACAGTTCAATTAGCAATTTATGAGTCCTTTTCTCAGTTCAAATCTCCTACGAGTCCTTTCTGAAAGCAAACAAAGAAATAGTCAGTTTGAGGTTCAATTAAAAAGTTGGCCAAAGAAAATAAAACCAAGTGATGCCTCTCATGTTTAATAGACAAGCATAGTACTTCTCCAACAACACCGGAGCTCCTCCGCAGCCTCCGATGTTGGTAAGCAGCACACTGGCTGTAACCAGGCTGTAACTCAGGACAGAATGGGCCGCTTTTGGACTTGTGAGTTTAGTTTGAAACACCATTTCACAGATATTTCCTGAGCTGACTGGTGGCTGTGTGTGAGACGCAGGCGCCGATCGCCACATTATGCTTACCTTACTACACGCGTCTTTCTGTTGTGCATTTTTTCCTGTCCGTCAAAGTGGCGGATGGCCCAACGATTTCACCTACCATCACCAAGTTACCTGCGGGTCATTCCCTGTGTGACACTAAAGTTTATGTTGTGACAGTTTCTGTCAAGCTTAAGGCCGTTGTACAACAAGAAGGCGAGGGACAGCGTTACGTGCAGAAAGAGCACCAACTTCGAAGTGTCAACTTTGTCTGCAGACTGCTTTACTCTTGGGTGTCATGTGACCAGAGTATAATCGCAGCCTTTGCGATTAGAAAATCTCGTTTTGTTACATCGCGATAATATGCAAATCCAATTAATCATTCAGCCCTAATATGTAAGAATACATTCTTTATTACAAACCATGTGAAATATTTTCTCTGATTCGCCTCCTTACTCTGTGTGTTTCTAAAATGTCTCGCACTGGCGGACTCGCAATGCCTGTTGGAATGCACAGATTTGATTGGCTGAGCAGCATAACATGAGGTAATTAGATCACATGCCCATGCATCACATGATTGGTCTGAGAGTTTCCTGGGTTGTTAAAACAGTATAGTAAATGCTACAAAAGCTGCGCGGGTTAAAAAAAAAAAGAAACGCTCCGTCACAAGGTAGTAATAATTCTCTGTAATAAATCGGCTCTAGGAGCCTTACGTGGAGCCTCTCAAGGGTCCTGGAATTGCAGTTCTGGTCCTGGGATTGCGGTCCTTAAACTGTAGCCTCCAATACTGCAGCTAAATGCTACTCCAGAGCGCACAGGGCTGAATCCGACCCGGAGACTTTAGATTAAAAGCAGAATAGTGTCTGATGCAAGCAACGGAGAAAACAGGCGTGTGCTTCATTTACAAGTGAGTTTTGAGCCCACTGACAGGAAGGCAATAAAAATTTGAAAATTCAAAAAACTTACATATACCCTTTAACCTTATTTTTTAAATTTTAACTGTGATTTTAATATATATATATATATATATATATATATATATAGATGTATTTAATTACCGATTAAACATGTGAACAGTATGACATAACTCATAAGTCTTTGGTTTTGTAGTAACACTAATAAATACCTCCGGTGGAGGTGACGGCGCAGTGGATAAGACACATGCCTTTGGTATGAGAGACACAGGTTCAACTCCCCACTGTGAACATCCACCTTTGTGTCCCAGAGCAAGAACCTTAACCCCTAGTTGCTCCAGCATGTGACCTCTGACATATACAGCATTTGTTCGTTGCTTTGGATAAAAGCGTCAGCTAAATGAATAAATGTAAAAGGAAGGAGGGAAGTAAAAATGGTCTTCAAGCCAGAAAGTTTCAGTTTACCGTGAATTTTTTTACGTGGTCACTTTACATGGTCATTACCTGTTCACAACAAGGTCTGGCAATACTTTAACACCTGCGTATAGTCCAACACCTTTGTCCAGTCATAAACGTTTGTGCAGAAAGTTTGAGCCTGACTTCAGCTCTGGCACCTCAATGAACATCACATTTGTGGTTTGGAGTCAAAAAGTCTCAACAACTATTAGATGGATTAGGAACTTTTGTTTATTCCTAATGAGCAAATGTAACATGAGCATCACACAACTATGGATTTTGTGGGGTTGCAAGCAGTGTCACTCTCACCTTCACACTAGCACTGGACCCAGTCCTGAACTTCTCCTTGAAGGATCTCAGCACGGCAGCGTTAAAGTAGCTAGGATTCAACATCAGTAAGGTCGTGATTTTCTTCACCACTTCCTCGCTGTAGCCTTCAAAGTTTGTGTCGTACAGGGAACGTCCCTCACGGTCTGACACTTGGAAGGCAATTTTGGTACTGACAGGATCGTTCACGCAGCACAGGCCTTCTACGGAGGACATGTAACGGACGATCTCCGGCAGGAAGCTCTGGAGCTTGGGGTGGCCGCTGAACAGCATCTCACCAATAGCGCCAGTTCTAGTAGTGATATCGAATCCCATGGCGATATCAATGGTGCATTCTGTATCAAAGGGACATTTGTCTTTACATTTGGCAGTCATAGATGTAAAGGGAACGGTGGGAAGTGTGGGAATACAGAGAGAGAGAGGTAAAGTCACTTTTCAACTCACCAGAGGGCTTTTCCTTTTGTTCAGATCCGCAGATGGCATCTACCAACTTTGTCTTGATATTTGCCAAGGCGTCAAACTTCCGCACAGTGAACAGCCTCTCTGGGTCGCCAGTCATCTGCAGGAGCTGCAGGTCGTGGACGTCTCCTACGGCAATGGCAAACACCACCACCCCCATATTCCTGAGTCGGTCAGCCGCGTCCTCCACGTCATCTTGAGAATCGCCATCTGTGATCACCACCAGATTCTTGGGGACCCCAAAACGGGCGCCTCGTGACGGCTTGAAGTAATCCTTAACATGATCCAAGGCCTTTCCTATAAAGGTGTTTCCACCAGTGTGCTTCAAATTTAAGATTTTTTTCATTATCTCCTCTTTCGTGTCGTACGTGTTGAGGTCAAACTCTTTATGAGGTTCATCGTTGAACTGTGCAAGTCCAATACGCACAGAAGTTTTACTGACATTAAAGCTGTTCACTACTTCTGCTGTGAAGTTCAACACGATTGAGTGATTGCCTGGGGTGATGCTGGTGGACCGATCAATTAGAAAGACCAGGTCGGCCTGCTCGCAAACTGCCAAAGCAAAGCAAGAGAAAGGGAAGAGAAAGGGAAGTGTCCACATTACTAAGAATTATCACTGTATAGCATCATTTATATTTGGCTACACCACACACTCAATTCCACACATTTACACTGTATTCATCTTGTTGTTAACGAATTCTGATCAAGTTGGACAAACAAGTGGGACAGGCGCAAAATTCTCACCATCACAGAGACCGGCAGCGGTACCTCCAGGTTTGTCGTGTTTTCCAATAAACTAAATTGACAGTGTTAACTGATGGGAAGCCGACGAGAGATGTTCTCAAATGTATTTTTGGGTGTCACATTAACTAACCTATTAATAGCAAAAGCTGAGTTAAGAAGATTTGGGATTATGGCTGGACGACATGGACCAAAAATCATCCCGGTATTTTCAGGTTCAATTCCGATACATGATATATAAGGTAAGTTCTACGATCTGGTCTAAATGTTTAGTTATAAGTCTCCCTGTACACGTCCACTCTGTTGACTTTTTCGATCAGCAGTAGGCTACGTTATGTAGCGTTTCCAAAAACAAAACTTGCTCCGCTGCGCATGGAGGAGCCATATTAAGGACGTATACTGTTAACATGTTCTTTCTCCTCTACACTATTCATTACGGTAGCAGGTGCTTCCAGGTGGAGTATAGCACATGCGCAGAATGTTCTGTTGTGAATGTTGTTGGTTCCTGGCGGGTTAACATGTGGACATGATGTCACTACCGTGCAGAGAATAAAAGTGAACAAACTGAATAAACGTCGTGTTTGTTCTGAGTAACATATACTATCAGAACAAAAACAACGTGATAACTAACGAGTGGCATCTGCACTGGTGCGTTCACCGTCGCTTTACCAGGTCAGTGATTGTAAAATATTCACTGTTTGCGCAAGATGTGACGTAACAGCTAACAACTGTGTTTCCCTGCAAAATACTAAAATGGGTTGCCAAATATACCTGGACAGTTGTTAATACAGCTGAGCAGCCCCCCCAAGGTTATGTGTGGGAAACACTGACTGAACTTTTGTTTGTCTCTTTACAAACAAGACCTCCAGCACTGTGTCTTCCTTCATGTTGCCAGATAATCTGTGAGCTAGATGAGTTGGGGCTGTGCGGTGAGGGAGAGAGAGGAACAAACGGTGGCAGGACTTTATGGAAAAATTCAACTCAACATCAAACTTTATCGGTGTAACGGTATTGTCTAATTTTCTCTTTTGAAAATATATTGGTTTAGCTTAAAATACTCATGTCCCGCCCAGCCCTGTGTGGGATATATATGGCACTATGAACCTTTACGTTTTCACTGTGCACTTGTACTGTGTGTTTCAGCACCACAAATGTACGATGACACACCCTTACCTTTCTTAGTGGAATTGCAGATGGCAGATGACATGTTCTTGTACAGAGTTTCTAAGGCTTTAAAGTCGTCCACATAGAAAACTTTGGATTTGTCGCCACCAGCCATGATGTCCAGCTGCTCCTTGACTGCATCTTTCACTCCAATACTGAAGACGGTGACCTTATTATCTCGCAGTGCATCAGATTCATCCTTCAGTCTTTCAGGATCGGTGGCATCCCCGTCTGTTATCACCATAAGAATCTGAGGCACCTTCTGTTCTATCCGGCCGCCGTGCTCAGCGTTAAAGAAATTCAATGAGTATGCCAAGGCCTCGCCCGTGTAGGTTTCTCCTTCTGGTTGTTTCAGACTTGTTATTGCTTTAAGAACGTCTCGTTTGGAGTCGTAGTCGTTTAAAGTAAATGCAGACTCTGGTGCAGTGGCGTACATAATGACCCCAAAACGTGTCAAGTTCTTGCCAACTGTGGTTTGGTCTACTATTGACTGCATAAACTTCCGCATGCTGTCAAACTGTGTTTCACCTATGCTTGTCGACCCATCCACCAGGAAAATAATGTCAGCCTGTTCTGTCTTCTCACACTCTGGTTTAAAAAAAATGAAGCAGATAAGGGTTAAAATATTCATGTGTGTAATAGAGTCATGCTTATCTTAACTGAAGGCTCATTTAGAGCAGACTTAAGAGATAAAGCTAAGGCCTCAGTGCTTTCATTCATTTATTCTCTGGTTGTTTTAAAATATTTTTGGGGGGATCTTTCAATAACATCCTTACCTCTATCGCAGAACTTCAAGGCCACCTCGTTGTCTATGTCCTTTAGCCCATCGAAGTCCCTCTTAACATACGTCCTTTCTGATGAACCGCTGATCTCTGTCAGCTGAGTGTTATCAATTTTACCAACTCCAATGGAGTAGATCACCACTTTCTTGGCCCTCAGAGCTTCAGCGGGGTCTTTGACCTCGTCTTGGGACCTTCCATCCGTTATCACTACCAGCCACTGCTTCAGCTTAGGACGCCCTCCATTGATGGCATCAAAATACTTCGACACCTCTGTGAGGCCCTTTCCTATTCGAGTGCCTTCACTTAACTGCTTCATATCACTGATGGTGTTAACCATTTCCTCTTTGGTGTAGTAGCGATCGAGGGGAAACTCCAGTTTTATCTTAGTGCTGAACTGCATGACACCAAAGTGCACCTTTTCCTCTGCGACGGCTGACTTGTTGACGACAGATATCATGAATTCTTTCATTTTTTGGAAGTCCGTTGGATATATGCTGTCGGAGCTGTCAGTTAAGAAAATAACGTCGCCTGATACGTCTTTGCAAGCTGTAGAACAGAGCACAGAAATGTTAGCATGGTGTTCCTCTTATCCTTTTCTTGCTTGCAGGCAATTAGACAAGCTATATAGATTGATTTTTTAATGACTACTTGTTTAAAGGTATGTGGTTGTCTAGTTAATGTGGAGAACACTGAACTAAAAATGGTAGCATTGGAAGGCTTTGCTAAAAACGTGCACTGTGCTCTCATTATCGAGTCCACAGATAACTGAAGGGCCTAGAGCTTTGGCAAGGGGCACCAAGTGTAAATGTGCTCAAGCTTACTTTTCCTTCTTGATATAACAGGGGTTAACAAGGTTGAGAATACATTTCTGTTTAATTGGTCTTCCTCACTTGTTCTTTCTCTACTTCCTGCTAGACTTCCATCCTGACAACATAACCTTAACAACATGTGTGGTTCACACCATCTGTGTAGCAAGCACGGTAATATTGGAAGCCATAGTTTATGCTGAGACGTGAGTGGACACGAATTTGCCAGAGCAACTTAAAATGAGGGAGGAACTGACTGTTTCAATTTGCACCTAACTTAGGACTTCATTTTATGAACACAAAATAGAAGACAATAGAAAGGATTCAGACTTCATAAATTATTTAGTCTGAGCTATTACTGGAACAGACACTCCACACTTACAAACATCCTCTCTGTGTTTAATCAATGGAGTGGTGAGCGAGAGCGATATAATGGCTGGTTTAGTCAAACATCTAATACATTGTTGAGTTTCACTTTGTTTCTGTCCTGTTTGAATGCCACGCATTTTACGATGCTCTGAAGGTAAAACTGAGTCTGGTAGGACACATTTGTTTTGGCCTGACATGCTGGTGCTCTTTCGCCAGTACAACATTTAGTGGCAGTGAATGTCACTTACAGCTCCTCTAAACCCTCAGGTTGGATAAGGAAAATCAACCTAACAAGCTGGCATCTCATTGTACATGAATTGGACTGTCACAGCCAGAGAAACTGATTATGAGCTGTTCTTGTGTGGGAAGGTGTTTCTTATCCTGCCTTAGACCTCTTCAATGAAGACAAACAAAGACAAAACAGCCATGCCATTGGCTGGATGGACACTTTAATAGTTATTGCCCTTATTCAACTCTGGAACATTATTTCTGTAAATTAAGCTATTCTAGTTTCTAAGACTCACCACAAGCTCCCATTGAGGGTTCAAATAGTCTTCCTGAGTAAACATTTTCCCTATCTTCCAGATCTATATTCTGAGATGAACGAGCATCTAATACAGAACCTGACCTAAGCAGTTGGAAGCTTTTAAAAGTTAAACAACATTAATTTGTTAGGATAAAGTAACCTACAGCTCCTGTATAAATAAACGTGGGGAAGTTTATGTCCTTATATCACTGTAAGTTTCTCCTATATTCATCATTTTTACCAACACTCTCTTAAGAACATTATTCTACACTGTTTGGTCCCTCTGTCCTGCTATTATTACAGCCATACTCCTTTAGTGGCCTCCTCTGTTTAGCTGCTGAAATTTAACCTTGTATGGAGCTAGTGCATACAGGAGACGGCATAAAATATGCCAAAAGCAGAAATATTTAAAAAACAATTATAGTAGCAGTTTCTTGCCATTCTGATCCAAATAAGGAGAAACACACAAACAATATGCTGTTATGGTGCATTTGAAGTATTTCTATATTACAAATGTTAGTGTGATTTAAAGGAGGGTTCGGTTTACCTTCAGCTATCCATATAATAGAAATGCATTTTATAGTCCAGTTAAGTTTACTTGACTTACCCTCAGGAGAACAGATTTCTCTGATAATGGCATCTTTGAGGTTCTTCAGAGCATCAAAACTACCAACTTTGAAAGTCCTCTGTTGGTCACCGGAAATCTCTACCAGCTGAGGCTCATATGCAGCTTTCACCCCAATGGCATAGATGTTGATGCCCTGTTGCCTCAATTCGTCTGCAGGAATCTTCACTTCATCGGTGGAATTTCCATCGGTGATAACAATCAGGTACTCTGGGACTTTAGGACGAGAGGCCTTTGCTTCTCAAAGTACTGACCCATAAAGGATAGGGCTCTTCCTGTCTCTGTCCCACCTCCTTTGTGTGGAATCTCTTTCACGGCTTTCTTCATTTTTTCAGCATCTGAGTAGGTTGTCAGGTCAAATACCAAACTTGGCGAATCTGCGTATTTCACAAGCCCGATGCGGACATGTTTAGGCCCAATATGGAAGGTACCAACAAAGGTGATGATAAAATCGATCATGTCTTTAAAGTCTGCGTGCTCAATGCTTCCTGAGTCGTCAATCAAGAAGAAGATGTCTGCTTCATCCAATTGTTTACACGCTGTAGAGGAAAACTATAAGAGTTAGTTTCTTTCACATACTCAAAGAAAGGCTAGGTGCCCAATATGATGTGAAATTCTTTGTAACATATTTTTCATTGGAAAAATGAAACCCCCAAACCCCCCGACCAGCACCAAAACATTCATCTAAGCTCACATTAAAGTTGCACACTGCAGTTTTAAGCTATTCTAAGGTGCATCACATGCTCATGGATGCTCCATTCTCATCATTACTCAACATTAATTTCATTTGCATGTTTAAAACACTGGATCTTACCTTCTTTGACATCTGTTTTGCGTGTGATCGCTTCGTGAATGATGTTACTGCACAGAGTTTTTTGAAGTCTTTGCTTCAGGGGATTCAGCTGGGTGAAACTTTTCTCATTAAAAAACATGCTGATGAGGCGGGTAAGACGCCATCTCCAACAGTTCGGCTTCATTAGCATTTTCGATACCTATAGCGTAAATGGTGACACCAGCCCGGCGGAGAGCGATCGCCGCTTCGCTCACAGAATCCTGGGATTTACCGTCGGTGATCACAATTGCCACCTGCTGCACATCGGCTCTGCTTCCCCTTTTCGCAATGAAGACTTCTTCTCGGGTGAAGTTTAGGGCAGCTCCGGTGTTGGTACCACCTCCACTATAAGGCAGGATATTGATGAACTGCAGGATTTCGGTCTTGTTATTGAACGTGTTTAGATAGGCGTATGCCTTGATCCCGTCACTGTACGTAACAATGCCCACTCGAACTCTAGACGGACTGACAGTCAGGCCGCTCACAATCGAGTGAAGGAAAGAGCGGACCAGCTGGAAGTTTTCAGTGCCAATGCTTCCCGACTCATCAACGATGAAAACGATGTCTGCCACATTGGCTCCTTTGCAATCTGTGAAGGTGACATTAGTTAACTTGCATCTGCCACTTATTTATTTAATATAAATAAAGATTAAATATATATACACTATTACATATATGTAAAATTTGTGAGCTATTTCTTGATAACAGAGCAGTGAACTTGGTTATGGGTCTAAGAGTGTCAAACAGGTCTAATTAACACTTTCAACAGCCTTCAATAACTGTATTTCAAAATGTAATACGGTCTGAAAACTTTTATTAGAACCAAGAATGTCGTTCTTTTTTCATCACTGCCTGTAAAGCAGATTTACCGTGGCAATAACTGAAAAATGACATGAAACCCATCTACTGGTTAGGTGGGCGGATGCCCAAAAGAATGATGGATGACGTTTCTCACCTTCTTTACCGGTCTCCACTTTCTCAGTCAAGAAGATAGCCTTTGTAAGATCTCTGCTGGAAGGAAATGCATAGCCATGGCTTGCAAAAAAGCTCTATTGCATCCATTGTTGCACCTGCATTCACCCCAACAATAGTTATCCCTTCTGATTCAATCACATTAGCCGCCTTAGACACAGGATCATCTGAGTCTTTTCCACTCAAAACCACCAGGAACTGTGGAAAGCCTTGGTGTGCACGGCCCCCCTCGTCCCTGGTGAAAAAAGAGTCGGCAGACCTCAGAGCATTACCCAGGTTACGAGGTTGGTTGGGTTGTGGGCGCAGGCGGAAACGTCTGACAGCAGTCACGATCTCCTGTTTAGTTTTATAAGCATTGAGACCGAAATCGATCCGGATGTCTTCACCGTACTGGGCCAAACCGATGCGGTTGGTGGACGCTCCAGGGTTAAGTTGATTGATCAGTTTGATAAGATCAGCCTTAAATTGTGTGAACGGACCTTGAGCAATGCCGCTGTCCACCAGTAAGAAGATATCTACAAACTTTTCTGCCAAAGCTGAAAAAAGACAAAAACACCTTTTATTACCACACAGTCTGACAAAGTGACCACTGAAGTCCACATCAGATCGCAACAACAGCAGTGTTTCCCCTACATGCACTCAACAACGCTTCAGCACGGCTGCTAAATGATTAACGCCGCTGCCATGTAAAAATCTCCCTGTGATGGCAGCACTAGCAGCCACACATGGAAGCAACAGCTCACGGTGGTAACTCTTCTGTTTTGAGCACATACACATACTGGACACACTTCAGTTTTAAAAACAGTTCTATTAGTTATTTCAGTCTTCTATTTGGATGCACACATTTAGTTTAGTAGGCGAATGGATGATTGGACTGCGCCATGGTTTCCCACATCATGGGGGTGGCAGAGTATTCCATGTTTGAGCTGTGTTCTTTTCTTTGCTAGTTATACTTGTTATGATTATTGGTTTACCCCGAGTTCATATTAGGTAGCACTGGCCTAACATTTGTTGTTGTAAGTTTCCCCCATGTCTCAGTCTTGTTGGGTCTTTTTTGTTCAGCTGATGTTAAGGCTATGTTACCTGAGTTAAGTTCTGTTTAGTTGGCCTCTTTTATGGGCCCAGAATTTTCAATTTTATTTATGCTTCGTAAATAAAAATATATATTTTTTGTAAACTTACTATCTGACTCCTCATGCCTGACAGCTTGGTCCCTCAAACTCCCCAAACACAATAAATTTGCTATGTCTTCTGCAGGCAGCCAGAGTCGGGCACAAGCTAGCATTGTAACACCAGCAGACATTGTCGCCGTTCAGCGGCCTGGTTATTGGTCACTGATTTAAAAATTAAATGTAGGCATTAATTTAAAAATGTGACATAAATTGAAATTTCTGTTTAGTCTACATTTATCATTATTCATTTAATTATTCATATTAAAATGTCATTTAAATGTTTTATTTATACATGTACTTTCCCCCAAAATTATTTATATTTTTAATTTTTTTTATTTTTTGTCTGCTCCATTATGCAAATGAGGCTGTCTGTCTGTCTATTTTTTTTCTCACCAATCTATAATGGATGTGAAACACATGAGAATTGAAAAATAAGTCAATACATTTGTTTGAAATTTTACAGTCTATCGTTCTGCCTTGCATCTGTCCTTTTTCCAGCCCATATTAGATGAAGTCACTTCCATGTGACGAAAGACTCGACAGCTGTGTTCCCATGGACAGAATACGACAGCTAGAGCAGATGTCTATAAAAAATTCCTTCAAACCTCTACCTTACCTCGCCTCTCAGCCGTCACAGAGTCGCATACAGTTTGCAGCAGAGTGTCTGTCAGCCTCTGTATAGCCTCGTAGCTATCGATGATGTACATGAAGCGATCTGAAGGCCAGTTGGCGATGGACTTTAGCTCCTCCTGGTTGGCTTTTCCCACCCCGATGGCAAACACAATGACTCCTTTCTGCCTCAGGCGCTGGGCGGGCGCTTTCACATCATCTGCAGATTCCCCATCTGTGATGACCACAGCGATCTGGGGCACCCGCTGGTCGGCTCGGCTCCCCGCCTCTTCGGTGAAGTACTGCGTCAGGATGAAGTCGATGCCCCTGCCAGTTTTTGTGCCTCCCTTTCGGTGGGGAATGTTACCCACCGCAGCCAGCAGGGATTTCTTGTCCTTGTGATCCTTCAGCAGGAACTCCTGGTGAGGGTCGTCACTGTACTGAGCCACGCCGATCCGGACTTTGTTGGGGCCGATTTCGAGGGCCCTGATGATGTTGCGGAGAAAAAAACGGACCTCTTGAAAGCTTGACGCATCGATGCTGGAGGAGCCGTCGACCAGGAAGACGATGTCAGCCACCGTGGCATTTTCACACTCTAGACCAAGAAGAACAAGTTCAGCATTGCATGCCCCCCAAAATAGGTACTCTGGGACTCAGGAAAACACTACAGGTCACAGTGTCACAAATTGGGAAGAACTAATGAAACATTAACCAACTGGTAGCTCTTCATTGCTCCAGTTTCAGCAGTTGTGACGAACGCCACCATGGAGGTTACACTTTATAATATTCTTTTTACTTGTAAACATGACATTGACTTATTTTCTTTCAAATGAACACCATCAGTTGGTTCTTCATTGTTCGAGGGTTCTTGCAAAGTAAACCACATGAATACCAAGCATGTACTGTACTGGACCTCTCATTATAAAAACACAACATCACATGTTCCATTTAAAAACACCCACCTGCCGTCTGAGCAGCGACGCCACAGGAACACGCTGCTATAACGAGGCAGAACAGAAGACTCCTTCTTCCCCTCATGGTGGGACGACTCGTGAGTTTCTCTCTTCCTGCAGCACAGAGAAAACAGGAGTCAGTTTGGATATTTTATTGTCCACACAGGAAAATTATCTGCAGCTGCACATAAATTAACCACATAAATTAAAAGCACGTTCAGTTTCGCAGGTTACTAACTTTGTGGCCTGTCAGCTGCAAAAAGTAAGTAATCGACTGTATAAATGCGAATCAGTGTTTCCCATGAGGCCATGGCGGCCCGCCATAGTCTAATTTGCTCCGCCATCCTTTCAAAGTGAACTGAAAATATTTTTACACATCACAAAATTACATTTTAGACCTTTAACGTTGTGTTTTGAGCGGCTGCTCCGCGCTACTGAACACATGCAACATTATTTATCAAACTGGGTCGGACTATTTTGACAGTTTTCAAAATAAGGCGTCTACACAGGATGGAAATAAGATTAATTGGATTATATTCACACAAAGTACAAAACATATTAAATGTGTCCTTTCTGAGGGAAATGACTTATTCTATTTTCTATTCTTTGATTTAGGGATTTTGGAAAAACATTAATTACATTTGTTGACTTTTGTTGCTGCTTCATCACCATTTATAGCTCTACAATGGGTTAATGATCAAATAGTTTATTAGAGCACAACATCGGCCCACCCACCATAGTCTCTTAAAATCCTGTGGGAAACACAACATGAATAAAGATCAAAATGAACCACCACATACTGAAATGGCAGTTAATGTTACACAGTTACAAGAACCATTTTACATCACTTTATTAGAAAACTAACTCCCATATACAAGTGACTGACCGGGATATGCTAAATATCTTTAGACAGACTTTCTATACTTTCAACATCATGGCTATTCAAAGTGCTTTTCAAAACCAAAATACACATTGGTCAATATAAAAATACATTTAAATACATTTTTTAAAGGGTAAAATAAAAACAGGTTAAAACAAGAGCTTCAAAGTTACAGAGCAGTCTTAAATTTGATTTAAAAAAGGCAGCAGAAAAAAGAAACATCTTCAGCAGACCTGCAGTTTTCTGGGAGTTTTTTCCTCCAGATTTATACGCCGCATAAGAAAGAAAACGCTGCTCTTCCATGTACACAATCTCTCCCTAAGTTGCTGCGCATAAAGCTGCCATTAGTAATGGAAACATGGATTATGCGCAGGCAGGACTCACCGCATTTTCCCCTAAAATAAATATGTGCAAAGTAAACAGGAAAAACTATTTACGAGCTGATGAGTTAGAGCTCAACATTAACAAATCAGAGACTACTAGTGCTAAACTACCGTACATAGTATACTACTATTTGAAATTATAATGGCTATAGTAACGTTATAAAATAATGTATTTATTTATATTTATATTATTAAACAGTTGAGCTGCTCCATTATGGCAAAAATCCTAATCATGTTTTTTTTGTCCTAATCGAGATCATGATTATTTAACACGACTAATAATCGTGCTGACTACAACACGTTACTTTATTTTATACTGAAATTCAATCGTCGTGTTCTGTCGGGAGACAGTATAAAACTGGTGACACGTTAGAAGACGAGGAAACAGGGTATTTTACAAGCACAGACAAGGTACAGGAACACTTAACACACCTGGTTTAGTAGAAGTATAAATAAAAGTGCTGTAAAATGCTGTAGGATTCAGCTAATAATGGTGAATAGCAAGTTGTAGCAGTTATAACCCCTTCATGTTGGCTCGAGCTGAACAAAACATGCAGCAGCCTACATGAGAGGGAGTTTGGGCTTTAAGGGAGGAAAGGGTGCGCTGGATTTATAACACAAGACAAAACGAGTGTCATTGCAAAAACAGAATGCAGCACAATAATCGTTTGTTCTCCATTTACTTGTTTTTGTAATTGTTTCACGCGAAAATTGAAATCGTGTTTAAAATCGATTAATTGCAGAGCCCTATTGAACAGTATACTATTTATTTATTTTATTTGAACATTATACTTTTATTAAATGTTCTAATATTATACTAACACTCATTTATAATAGTTCCTGTTCCAGGATGTGGATGGAGCCTCTGCAGTGGACAGATTCAGTAGTTTTAGAGTCAGGATGCCATTGCGCTCCTTCTAGCCGCCTCCTCCTGACAACAAGACTTTCCTTGTTCTGTTTTCCTGAAGCTATTGTTATAAATATTGTGCAGTGATCTTGTTCAGATTAAGTATAATGTCGGAGGTGCTGGTGCATCCTTTTTCCGTCCCTGCTTCAAAAACTACCCACACGCTACAAGCCACAATGCACCAATCACAGTAGCATTATCTGTAATAAATGATCAGTGTTAAAGAGGGTCTTCACCTCCAAAGTACTCTACTGGTTTTCACATCATTATTTCACACAAGGAGACGGAGCACATGCACACACACACATACAATACAAATAAAATGTAGTCTAACATTTTCCAGAGAGAGCTCCTAACTCTCTTTTTTTAATTCATGAGCCCATGTACCCGTTGGGATTCAAGTTTGCGTAGAGCCCTGCTGAGGCTCGGCTACGTCCCTTGGATTTGTTGGCATTGAGCTCTTAAGTAGGGACCAATAGTACAGGTGTATCTAAAAACATTTAAATATCATGGAGAGCTTCATTGTCAGCACAAGAACCAGAAAAGAGATTAAAAGCTCAAACCTTTGCAGTTGTTGTGAGTTAATTAGCTTATCAGAGCTCTTCTCAGCTCAACGTTTCTGTACTATAAATGTTTTATCTTAAAATTCCAATAGATTTTAAAATACTGGAGTTTTGATTTCTTTGAGCTGTAAGCATCAAGATTAAAAGTGAAAAAAGGCCTGAAAAATGTTTCTCTTGTGTAATGAATCTACGTATGAATGCACATTCACTTTTTGAATTAAATAACTGAAAATCTATAAAAGACATCTAGAAAAAGTAAAAAGCCTCACATTAATGACACCTGAATTTTTTAAACAGCACCTCTATTCTGCAGATCTAAGGCGAATGAGCCAAGTCAAATTTCACCCCTTCATTGCAGACTGCACTGCACATTTTCCATCACTGCACACAAGTAAGGAGATGTTCAAAGTCACTTACAGAGCTGCTGCTGCTGCATCTGCTCCCTCTGCACCGAAACAAGTCTCACGGTCATGTAAGGGGCTGCAGGCTCGTATCTGGAGGATGAAGAGGAGGATGGGTAGGACCAGCCGCCAGACTCCTCCCACCACCACAAGCTGAAGGAGGAAGATGAACTCGAATCCTTGGTTTGTGACACGAAACACATTTTAGAGGAATCAAACAGTCAAAGCAGCTGTTTCTGGCTGTCTTGGTGCTTTAGACCAGAGCCCTGGATACGTTTTATAAGCAAAGCAATTAATGACATTTATGTTTAACTCAACTCTGTTCAGCTTCAGGTCTGAGTTGCACTGACTGAACATAAATCCATCACTAAGTTTATGTTCTTCCTGATCCCTATTTACAACTAGATCATTTCACACTAGAGATTTACTAAATCAGGTTGCACGATTAAAACAAATACTTATAGTATAGTTTAGGGCTGGGCGATATGGCCTTTTATAAATACCGCGATATTTTTAGGCCATGTCACGATACGCGATATATCTCTCGATATTTTGCCTTAGCCTTGAATTAAAACTTTGATGCATACAATCAAACCAGTAAGATGATTCTTTATGTCTACATTAAAACATTCTTGTTCATACTGCATTAATATATGCTAATTTTAAACTTTCATGCAAAAAAGGCATATCACAACTAAGTCAAAGTTAACATAATTGTATTTATTAAACAGTGAGTGGCACAAACATAAAATTGTCAACAGAAAGTCAGAGACAAAATTTCAAAACAAGACATTAGAGCACGCTTGTGCATGCTGTAACTCGCATGGCATTTTAAAACACAAAATTAAAGTGCACTTCTTGTACATAATGCCACTACAATCATTTAAAACAAATAAAGTGCCCTTTTGTGCATGTTGTCATTAAGGTGACATTTCAAAACAACACTAAATTTAAGGCCACTAGGATATTTAATTTTAAAGCAAATATATATAATGCGCTTTTGTGCAGGATGTCACAGGTAATTTCAAAATCAGTAAAATAAAAAATAGCTGCATAATAGGAAATCAAATGTTGAAAAAGAAACTGTATTTATAAAAAAGGACCCTCCTGTTAGTTTTTTAATAAACAATCCTATGGTTACAAACACAATACCTAAACATAAAACAATTCACAAAAGGTGAGTCTGGTCTAGTATGGAAAAGTTTGCAGCTTTAGTTTTGGTTTCTTCTGCATGAAATATATGGCACAAATAAAAAGTAAAAAAATATGTAGTTGTATTTCGTGCATACTATGTTGTCCCTTTGTAACAACAACCAGTGAATACCAGGTTGTTTAGAGGTTTTGTGCAATGGATTTGCTTCACTGTCAACATTAACAGACTGCAAGTAGGCAGACAACTCTTTTTCAATAAGCTCTCTCTGCGACAGTGTGGCGGAAGATGTTGCTGCAGTTTTAAAGAAGCTGCCCAGGGATTTCTTCCTTAGTGGCTCTTCTGGCTGTGATACCGTAGTTGCATCTTGAGGCAGTGAAGCAGCCAACTCAGCTGTGCCCTGGTCAGTCTCATAGAGCATTGCCTCCATCTCGGTTATGGCTCTGCTCTTGATGGCCTCCACCTTATTTTCTGTGCAGTATGTTATCTTGAACCTGGGATCCACTAAGCCTGCCATGTCCAGCAGGTCGTTAGTGGAAGGATCAGAATACTTCTCCCTCAGGTAATCCAGGATGGAGGCTTTGATAGACTGGGTCAGTGGGGTGTCATTCTCCTGACGTGCCAAGAGGCTGGACTGGAAGAGATGGAGAACAGGCTTGACATAGGACACTGTGACATAGCTCTCACCGGATAGAGCGTCTGTGAATTCCAGGAGAGGTTTGAGAGCCTTGTGCACTGACTCTAGAACTTCCAGGTCTTGCCAGGTGAGAACGAGATGCCGGGTTTTCTTATCTGCAGCCAAGACTTGAGAAATAGCTTGCTCCTGCTCCAGTACCCGCTCAATCATCTTCTCTCGGGATCCCCACCTGGTAGGAGACTCACTGATGAGCTGGTGTGCGGGGAAATTTAGCTCTTGCTGCGCTGTGGCCAGGTCTCTCCTCCTCTTCCAACTGAAAGAGAAGCTGCTCACTACCTTCTTGCACACAGCAACAGCACGGTCAATACGGGGGTCCTTCATGCTTCTCTCTGAGAATGAAAACAAACATTTAAAATGTTATAATAATTTAAAAGGGTATAGTAATTGTAAAGAAATTCACTCAGCCAAACACTTAACTAATTCTTGGTAATTATTTATTTATATAGTACTGTCTGTGTAAAAGTGAAGATGCTATCAAAAAATATAAGTTTCAAAATATAAAAAAAAACACAATAAAGAGCAGTCTACTGACACACTAATGCAGAAAAAGAAAGAACATGTAACTCTAAGGTGCCTAAGCTAGTACAGTATGTACTTTTTTGAAAAATCACTTGCATTCTCTCTCTATGACCATGCAGAAGGCCAGGGGTGTCAAACTCAGTTCCTGGATGGCCACAACCCTGCAGAGTTTAGCTTCAACCCTAATTAAGCACACCTGATCAGCTAATCAAGTCCTTTAGGCTCATTTGAAAACTTCAAGTGTGTGTATGTTGAAGCAGGGTTGGAACTAAACTCTATTTGACACCCCTGCAGTAGGCTATTATAACATTGCTCATAGGGCTGGGCGATATATCGCAGACATTGTTAACACTCAAGAGTGCTGAAGTTAAAGAGATAATTAAGTGATTCATTTAGTGATGATTGAGCATTATTCTCATATATCAATAAAGATAATTACTATTTTATCACAGTGGTAAAAAACACTCACCAATTGCAAGATGCAGGCGATGGCCAAAACACTGTAGACGTGTCCAGTGGTTCAGGCTCACAGCTTTGACGATGTTAGCGCCATTATCGGTGGTGATGCACACCTGACGAGCTTCATTTAAATTCCATGACATGAGAGCATCTTGCAGGCCTTGTGCAATGATGCCGCCAGTGTGATCCTCTGGAAGAAAGCTCGTCTGAAGGCACTTGCTTTTCAACTCCCAATTGTCTATATAGTGGACCGTCAAACTGAGGTATGGCTCACATGTTCGGCTGCTCCATATGTCGGCAGTTGTTGAGAAGTGTTTTACAAGCTGACTGGCCAGCTCTTCCCTCACTTTAATGTACAGCTCAGGCAGCGCTTTCTCTGCAAAATATTTGCGACTCGGCAGATTATATCTTGGGTCAAGTGTGTTGATGAGCTTTCTGAACCCGGGCTTTTCAACAACATTAACGGGGGCCATGTCTTTCGCGATGTGGTAGGTTACTGCACACGTTATCTCCTTCTGTTTTTGACTGTTTTTGTCGTACGGCGTTGATCTGGAAATAGAAGAGGCCAGACTCAGTTGCGTGAGTGCTGGTTGCTTAGGCACTTTCTTTGATACTGCACCGCTCTGAGATGTTGTCGTGCGGAGTTTCAAGCACTCTTCATTTTCTAGCGGGTGGGTTCTCAAATGGTGATATAAATTTGATGTACTGCTACATTTTGAAGCGATGCTTTTGCGACAGATTTTGCATATCACCGTTGTTTGTTCAACATCTTCCTTCTTGAAACCAAACCACCGCCAGACGATGGATCCTGTGCTGTTTCTTTTTTTTATTAATTCGTCCTCCATGTGTAACCGTTAGCACCTGCTGCCGCTATCTTTCTGCTGGTCGAGGGCGTATGACGTTGCATGCGCGACAGACTGACGTTTTAACTATGTGCGTTTGTTTTGTCTCTCTGTGAGAGGGAAAGACGAGAAAGAGTGAGAGAAGCCTGGAGTTAAATGTCCGCGAAAATGTAAAAGTTAATCTACAAACAAGCATCAAAAATAAAATAAGCTGCTTAACGTAGGTTATCAAGGTAACAATTATGCTTGCGCTTCGATGCTGGACAGGACAAGAGGGGGAAAAAACAAAGGGAAAAAAATGTCCGACCGCGAGTTTGAGGATATAGTTATTTTCTACATCGCACGGACTACAAGCCGCGATGTATCGAGTGCATTCGATATATCGCCCAGCCCTAGTATAGTTATAATATAGTTCCTGTGACGGAAAGGCAAGAGCAGTGACCCCACCCAGATTTGAACCCAGGTCTACAGGATACCAAACATGCAACTTGACCGCACATTGTCACATTACGCAACCGTTGTGACGGTGGTCCTTCACAGTTCTGCGCCAGTAACGGGATTTTGTGTGTTTGTTAGAAACACACAAAATCCCTCTTGGAAACAGAGCTGTTCTAAACATGCTCCCAGAAATATTTCAATTTTATTTATATAGCGCCAAATCACAACAACAGTTATCTCACAGCGCTTTTCATAAAGAGCAGGTCTGTCTGGCAACAGTGCTGAAGAGAAACCTGGGGTTGTTCCTATTTTCCTCTATTAATGACGAGCAGTACGCTGCTCTGGCATTACGGATGGCATTTAGTTACAGATGGAACAATGGTTAGACAGGAAGTGCTATCACGACTTTGGTTCTCTGTAGTTTGGACATTTGGGAAAAACGCATGTTCGCTTGAGAGTTATAGAATTAGATGAGTGTTAACTGTTGAACTTTCTTAAAGTGGAATTAAACTTATTGTGGAAAAAAATATATTCCATTAACATACATATAAATCTAATTAATTGTAAATGTGTAATAAATTGATATCTTCTATAAATCCAGATATTTGTGCTCAGAAGCTCCACACACACTGGATAGAATCTCTGGGATTTTTGGAAGGAGTTCGTATTTGGCCACAGAGTTTGGTGTTCTGAGGGGATTTCTGGAGCATTTGAGGGAGGATCAGCTTTAAAGTTCTCAGGAAATTCTGAACAAAATAAGTGAATGTATTGAGTTGGTCATTCTGTCTGAACGGTCACAGTTGGCCTCTCAGTCCTTTCCTGCAGCCACGTACGCTCATTCTCAGCCCTCTGCATTACTGCTGTAGCGAAGGAGGTAAAAAGGGTCACCCTCTAATCAGAAGATCAGCAGGTCGATCTCCAGTCTGCATGTCAAAGTGTCCTCGGGAAAGATACTGAACCCCAATTTGCTCCCGGTGGCCGTTCTGTGGGTGCGTGATTAACGTTAGTTCCTTTCTGAGGAGCAGTTGGCACCTTGCATGCCAGCCTCTGTGAACATGTGAATGTGACATGTAGTGTAAAGCGCTTTGAGCTGTCAGGACACTAGACCCTTCAAAGCGGGTTGGACTGCCTGTTTATTGGGCCCTTGATTCTTGCCTTCTCCTTGTTAGCTTTGTTTGCCTGTGTAGACTCCCACAAGCCTTTGTACAAACTTTCTGCACAAACTGTGCTGCTCTTCTACTTAAAAACATAAGTACACATTATATTGTCTACTTTCGCAGTTCTTGCTTTTTATTTTCTATTACTATGTTTATTATTATGAACCAAAAAGGTGAATTTCTTGATTGAAAACCTATTTGGCAATAAACCGGATTCTGATGTGAAATCCAAAAAAAGAAACTTTGGATTTTTTTGCAAACATTTAACTGCATTTATTTTTTTACCACTGGGGCCTTATTGTAACGGTTCTGATCATCATTACTGGGCCTCAACACAATCCAGCTTAGCAAAGTAGCGTGGGCATCATGCAAGAACATTTTGCAATATTTTCCTAAATTATACTTCTCTCTGTGATGTTTGTTTCTGAGTCAGAATCTCAACTGCACAAACCTGTCATAAATATATACGTGTTTAGGGCTGGGGCGATTCATTGATGTTCAATTACAAAAATACATTTATTTGCAAAACGTGTCGGCACGTCGCTGCATCTGGTCTTAGAAAAAGCTGCAGAACCATCTAAACTTTGTATTTTAGACAAAGACACAGCAAAGCAGTGCTCTGTGAGCTCTGAACTGGAAATGGCTTCACAGCAGCACTACTGTCTAAGAACACTTGAAGCAGCCCAAACACATGAAGCAAGTTTGTCAAGAAGGCAGCACCGCAAATCTTTTCTTTTTTGTATCCACATAAGCATGGTTGGTATATTAGCACGACCAACACACTTACAAAAGATTTGCTAAATGTTTCTTCATCACACGTCAAAACAGCTCCCCCGACATCTGACACATCGCCGAGGTCTGCAAGATAACTAGCACGCCAAATATCTGGAGTAGTCGGCCGACTTGACATCCACATACAGCCAATGAGAGCAGGCAGATACTTTTTCACTGCAAAACACTTTTTACTCCCCTCCAGCTCTCTGTAGGTCAGACAATCCCTGCTTCCTGCGTGTGCTAATCCTTTCACCCAGATTCTGTCTTTATAATTGCTATCTTTATAATATAACAAACAGCTGTTTCATGTGTAGGTTCGCATCATTTCCTGTTTCACATTTCACATGTTTTCTTGACAAAACGCTGTTTGGAGACCAGTGTCAGGTGACACAGCTACTGTCAGCTCGTGTAGTGGGTGACCCCCTGTCACCGATCAGTCACCTAGTGTGAACGACACAAAGACTTCGAGACTCCCGTCACAAGACGGCAAGTTGTTTAGTGTGAACGGTGACGCTGAAAGTCGTGTAGTCTGCACAAGCTTTAACAGTCTGTGTGAGGATGTAGTATTTTTCTTTGCCCCACACTGCTGCAAAAATACATTTGCCAGTGATAATCTCACTGCATATCACTACAGTGATGAGATAAATCTGTCAGCAACATTTTAAGTCAAGTTCTTCAGTAGAAATACTGATTCTCCAGTGCAGGAAAAGGGTCGACCCAGTGATTAAATTTATTCGTGTCATAGCATTAAAGAGACAGGAGCATCTACAGCTTGTTCAGACAGAGAGCTGAAATGAAGGCCTACCGAAGAGTCAGTATTAGAAAAAAATATGTTTGAATCATGCAAAGCTGCCATACAGTAGTCAGAGAACTACAATATAGGATAAGAAAAGCAGTGCAATAAGTCTCCTTTAAGTTAGAAATTACGTTCAACCTAGTCTAAGTTTGAACTTAACGTTACAATGCTGTTCTGGTTCTAATGTGAGTTTTCGTTAACTTACAAGCAAAAAAAACAGTAAAATTGCCCTTTTTTCCATTTTCACACAAAAAAAGGTTTTACAAATCTTACAGTGTTTCAAACAGAGTTAGGGCAACAATAACGTTAAATAGGTCCAAAAAAACGGAGGACTGGTCGTGTAACGTTAGGTTAATTTTCTCTTAACGGTAACTGAACGTTAACTGCCGAATCTGAAGCTAATATCAGCGTCGAAATTCTAAATAACGCTAGGCCAACGCTTAACTTTGAAGACCCAAAAAGTTAAAAAGACACATTTAGAATTAAACATACCTGTTGTTGGGAAATATGACAACAGTAACGTTAACGTTAAATAGGTCCAAAAAACGGAGGACTGGTCGTGTAACGTTAGGTTAACCTTCCGTTAACGTAACGTTAACTTTCTAACTGCCGAATCTGAAGCTAATATCAGCGTAACGTTAGACATTCTAAGTAACGCTAGTCCAACTTTGCTTAACTTTGAAGACCCAAAAAAGTTAAAAAGACACATTTAAAATTAAACGTACCTGTTGTTAGGAATAACATATATAATATATATAACGTTATATATGATATATTCATAACTGAAAACCGTGCTGCGTAAAACCACCGCGAAGCTGCGCTGTTGGGGGCGTGTTGCTAGCAGGTAACATTAAAAAGTTAACTTACCGTTACCAGTGTGAATTTGAAATATCTACAAAGTCCATTTTAGCAGCTCCATTGTAAAGTTTAAGCAGCTTGTCATCATCTTATACGTATTTTCATTTCATATAGTTTCATAAAACGCATAAATCTCACCTTTCTGCGGCTTGTCGGATTTGGTTTTCGAGAGAGCGGCGTCTTCTCCGCCATTTTCTTTCAGCTGTAACGTTAACTGACTGACTCGTTGTTGCCTCCTGTGGCTGAAGGCGGGAAACACTTGTAGCGGTTGAAAAGAACTACAAACCACAATTTCCGCGTGAAATAAACCATCAAAACTTCTATTACAGTAGCCGTACATCTTCGTGTCTTCCATTTGGTCGTTTACCACTCACGGTGTTATGAATTAAGTTCAGTTACAAACTGCTGGCCTTCAAGCTCAACTATCAAAGAACTACAAAAAACTGGCAGTTTGCGACAGTTTCCACCGTTATATGGTAACGTAAAGCGTTGCAGGAGAAGTAAACATGTGGAGAGTCCAGTAGCCCGAAAAATCCCACCCGGTAAGATTATAGACATAAATTACTTAAATCGATACTCTGACAAAGTAACGTTAATCACACATGTATCATGACTCTGGCGTTTTTAGCATTCATACATTTCCCTGAACATAAATGAGGATATTAGCCTGTAGCTTAGCCGGGCTTGCTAACACATTGCTGATAACGCAGTCAGTTTTCTGTCAGTTTATTTAAAATTAGCTGAACTACATGACGTCTATGTAAGTTCATTGACTGCAGATGAAAGTTCTCAACTTTCCTTATCATGCATTTGCAACATTTGTTGTGTCTCAAAACGTCTGTAAGTGTAACACAAAGAAACGTCATCACGCCGATCTCCGTTAGAAACACTGTAGATTTAACGTTTTCGTTGTTATCGGTGAAGCCACACTCACGGTAGGTCATGACTTAACACGTTTTCTAAATCAATATGACGACTACCTTAATTCGGCATACATCCAGTACTCCAAGAATCGTCGGCTTTAGATTAATTGTTCAGTTGACTAGCTTGTTGACTCCAAACGTATCACGGTAGAAATAACAAACGCGACATTCACTGTAATCATTTAAATGTTGCTTAACTGTGGAATTAAATGATATAAAAACCCCGATTTCTTTTGGAAAACATCACCAATTTGTTGTGTTCCTTCCAGGTTAAACTATTGCCGATTTTCAAAGGAAAAGTTTCTCCAGATAAAGTCATTGTAATCTTTAAATTGAATTTGGTTTTATTTTTCTGTAGAGGTCTTTCCCAGATTTTGCAGCATAGCAAGTTACATGGATGTTAATATTAACAGGTCCTGTTATCATCATTCAGGATCTGCATCTATACCTCCACCATAAGGACCTGGAGCCACCTGCTCTGTTGGGAAGAGTTTTTAGTGTCTTGGTGACACCTTGTGGTAGAAACGTATATAAAAACATTATCTTTCAGTGTTGTCATCCTTCAAATTGACTAGTTTTTGTTTATGTAAAAGATTGTCCTAATGTAATGTATATCAGTGGAACACAGATCATTGTTTAAACATCAGTTGGATGATTTTAGACAAATTGTTTTATACATATTTTTCTGTACTTTGACTGTACTCCACATCTGGTGCATCTGTCTGTCCTCTGTCTGCAGATGGAGAACTACAGTAAGGCTCGGACGGTGGAGCAGCCATCTGTCTGTCCATTCCCTGGCCTTCCCCCCGACACGCCAGAGATCAGAGTCAAAGACGGCAGCAAAATCCGCAACCTGCTGCGTTACGCCCTGAGCCGCGTGGAGGCCAAACCCAGTGCAGCTGAGGACCAGGGACGCCCCACACCTGAGGAAGGAGGCGTAGCTGTGGAAGGACAAGTGGAAGCTCCGGGCCCGTCCGCTCTGCAAACAGATCATCTTTACGGCGACGGGTAAGGGCGTGTCTAAGGCCATCACGTGCGCTGAGATTGTGAAGCGGCGTGTGAAGGGGCTCCACCAGCTCACCAAGGTGATGTTCAGCACAGTGGTGGAGGTGTGGGAGCCGCTCGAGCCCGCCGTCGGCCTGGACAGCCTCACGGTCAACCGGAACGTGCCCGCCATCTGGATCCTCCTCTCCACAGAGCCGCTCGATTGCAGTCAGCCAGGATACCAGGCGCCAGGCCGCTATGACACCCTGTGGGCTAACAGGGAGGAGGGTGGAGGATCCACCGGACAGAGACCAGGACACAAGAGGAAGAAGGGAGGAGGAGGCGGGCGGTGGGGCAAGAGGGAGGGGACCCGGTCGTCAGACTGGACGGTCCAGAGAGGCGGCTAAAGGACAGAGTTGATTCAGCTTTTACAAACTGCATGGACGTAAAGAAGACAAACGCAGTGAAGGAGCATGAAGCGGACACTCAGTGGACACTTAAAGCTGTTTTTTAGTACAATAACTACAGCTTAAAAAATCTTTACATTCATGATGCTCATTTTCTAAATCAACCATCAGATTTAGAGATTGATTTTATTCCTTCAGTGCACCTTTACTGCAGTTTCAGATCATCTCTGTAAATATCAACCTGAAGAGATTTTCAAAGTTGATGCGTTGTCAACATTTCTTTTTATTGTCAATAATAACTTTATGGAAATTAGTTAATGCACTTATGAGCAAGAAATGTTATGAAACATCCCTGGTAGTGCTTTTGTAAGACCATTTAGAAATTGACTTCCTGTCCACCTGTCAGAGTGAATCCCAAATTGCTCCGATGGTCAAACCAGCACCTTGCATATGGCTGCCGTCGGTGTGTATCTGATGGAAAATGTAAAGCTCTTTGGATTTTTGCAATATATAAGTGCAGGGTTTTAGCTCCCTGCTCAAAGTGATATTATGATTTGAACATTTTTCAACAAGAATGGGATGTTTGATTTATTGGTAACTAGCTAAAACATGATCAACCAAAAAATTCATGATTGCTGTTCACCAACCTTTTTTTTTATTTTAACTGTGTTTTTTAGGTTTGGATGAAACGTATTTTGATTCTTCGAAGACATTTGGTTTTTCTATCTGCTGAAATGTGGATCTTGAGTCAAACAGGTTTTTTGTGTGTGTGTGTTCGCACCTGATATCTGAGTTCTGAAAATGTGTTTTTTCAAGTTAATTAAAGAGCTTTTTATTTGTTTCACGCTGAAGTTGTGTCCAGGTTCCCTCTGTTCAGTCCCAAAGGAAAAAATAAGTATAATCACACGCAAATTCCCTGAAATCACCTGCAAGTTCATCAGTCTGTAAAATCCTCTGTCTGTCCTTCCCTTAAGTTTCAGAGTGAAATATCGTAACACATGTTGGTTGGATTCATCAGGAAATTTCAACTGAGCCCAGACGATGAATCAAATCTGGTACCAAGTCTACAATGGACACGATCAGGCTCAGCTCAACTTTGAGCTTCTTTATTGATTATAAATATTAAAGTGGTCCCTCCAACAAGAGATGCCTCAGCTACAGATACCATCAAAAGGAAGAAAACACAATAAAGCCTGATGGCTTATTTCCATTGTGGTCCTTTTTTGGAAGGCAAATGGGTAGGAGCATCATGAAAAGGCAGCCAGTTAGTCATTAGCAGCTTCCAAGGAGGCATTGTTTCTCATTTTATAATATAAAATTCAGTAACAATACATTAAACAATAATATTAATCCTTACACATTCCTATATACCATACAATACTAGTTCTGTCACAGCATCACTATACATTATATAAGGAAATTCACTAAATATTGAGTGGGCCAGTACAAAGCAAACTTAACCCTGAGAATTAAAGGAAAAGCATATTGATATTATTTCATGATAATTATGTTCTAATTGTTATTGTGAGGGAAATCAGCCACTTTTTCAGTCTCCTCTGTATCTGAGCTGAAGATTCAAAGGTTTAAGTTAGCACGTTGTTAACACCTCCAGTCAGAGGTGGAGGATGAATTCAGAGACCTACTTAAGTAAAAGTAGTAATAACACACTATAGAAACCTCCATTACAAGTATCAGTATTTTACATTATATATGTGTGTGTGTCCTGTAAACTTAACTTTCTCAGAACAAGTGAATTACTGTAGCTTGAAACAAAAAAAAAGCAAAGTGAAAGTGTTTCACTGTTTTGAAAGTAAAATCTTACTATACAAAGGAACTAAAGACTCAGGTGAATGTAGTAAATAGTGAAGTAGCAGAAAAAGGAAATACTGTTCACCACCAGCTCCACTTACTTTTCTAACTGGATACCTGTGAAAAGAATGAGTGGACCCTGTCATGCTTTGTTTGGTGAACATAATGAATATCTTTGGTTCCTCTCAGGGGAAATGGTCTGATTCTTCCAGTCAGTGTGTTTTAAGGCCTGTTTAGGTCGAGCGCAGAAATTTCACTGTAGCTGCCAAGTGTTTGCTGGGACGTCTGTTCTGTGTGCTAAACTAAACGCAGTAATGTCAGGTAGGCCTATCTGATCTCTAATGATTATAATTAAACATCAGCACGCTCAAAGGATCCATCAGCACGTTAAGGCGTGTTAATATGCTGACTAATTAGAGGTGTGAAGAGACACTGAGCTCGCGAGCCATCACGACAAGCTGTTTTAGGTTCACAAGAACGAGACTACAACATCAAACAGTTTTTTTCAAAGTTATCCTTTCTGCACCAATTTAGGGTGGAAATGTTTTTTAATGAGTATGTAAAAGGAAACAAAATTCAGGTGGCAGGTGACATTTCAAAATATCTAAATCTAACAGTGAGAGCAGCTCTCAGTCATTCTGCTGCTCTCAGATCTGTTTCTCCTGTAGATCAACTTTACTCCTGTAACATCGTCCCTGCTGAGTCAGGATTTAGACTTTCCTCCTCTTTTGTCATGTTCACAGGGAGAGAACGGAAAACTTGGCCAAAAACAAACTGTGTCAACAAGCTGCACGTTTTTGGGTCATTTTATCAGCAGCTTGTTTTTTTAGGTTAAATTACTTTTTTTAGACGATTCACGTTTTTTTCTTTTAGATTTTAGTTGCATTGCGTTTTCTTAATGTGCAAATAAACCTTTCTAAAGGAATTTATATTTGTTTTAAAACTGCACATTTCAACATATTATAACAAGTTATGCTTTTTAAAAGTGCTGGGAATGAAATCAGCCATTTTAAAAAGTGGTGGGGACACGTCCCCAGAGTCCCCAGGGTAAATGACACCTATGTCTGAAAGCCAAAATCCTAACAGATGGGCGATCTTATCCAATGAGTGATTGTTGTAGGACGGGATTACATATGTTTGCTTTTGTTTTTTATTACTTTGAGACTTTTACTTACTTTCCTTGAGAATTTTGTCTTTGAAAAATTTAAATTCTAAAATTTAAATGTTACAGGAACGTCTAAATAAAATGGTGTAATTTTGAATCTAATCAGGAGCCATGTGACCAGAGAATAAGCAAACAGCTTTATTAATCTGACCAGGCAAATGGAAAAAGACATTCCACATACATTTAAGTAAATTCAAGATGTTCCAGCTTAGATCAGATCTTTAGATATTCTCTTTGGACTGTTTAGTTTTCTGGAGTGTGATGAAGATTACTTCCCACAGAGCAGCCAGTGTTGCTGCAGTCTTTAGTTTTTTTGTTTTCATTTTGTGAATTTTGTCCTTTAAGTTTCACACAGATGGTTTCAACATGTTGCGGGCTGCAGCTTCTTGGTCTTCTATTCATCTGTGATGAAACGTGACATTATTCTGCTACATGCGCCTGTGAAGCAGCGAGCAGAATCCTGGTGACACCTGGTGTCGGTCCTGATCCTTTTATCTCCTCAGTCGGCCTCCTCAGACTCTCAGCTGCTTACGGCACAAGAGGATTAGAGTTTCGCTGCAGGAGGATCGCAGCAGAGAGGAAAAGTGTCTGCAGTTGAAGCAGAGAATGGAGCGGCGTGGACGGGCTGAGGGGTTCTGGATCCTGCTGGTCTGCTGGCTGGTAGTCGGGCCGGTGCTGGCTCAGGTCCGCCACCCTCTGCCTGTGCTGTGGATGATGCCCATCAGTTCTGGGTCGGGGAGGGAGAACCTGACCGCTGCTGTGGCCCCGGCTGTCCGGCTGGCTCTGCAGGACCTGAAGAGACAGCCACCTCCGCTGGGAAACTATGAGATCCAGCTACAGCTGCTGGACTCGCAGGTTAGTCTCAGACTGCTGTACAGAGAGCTGTATGGGATCCTGACGGGCTTCTGTTAGCTGGACCAAATCCTATGAACTCAGGAGTAAGACAGACTGCTAGCTGTTTGCAATCACTGGGGAGGTGTCATCGGTGGACCCGGATACATTTTAGGGGTCGTAGGCCACAAAGGTGGGCAACCACTAATTTAAGGAGTGTTTCACAGAAATCAGATAGCTTTAACAGTTAAGAATTTAAAAGCAAAATATCTATGATATTGACTTGTGATTTGCAAATCAATGGCTTTGCATCACATTAGTGTTTCAGTTGTGTAGTTTTTTTCTAACCTGGTTTGTCCCACTGAGATCATAGATCTAAAGGGAGACCCGGCCAATAATAGTAGCCACACAAAGCTTCAACAATAAATTAACATAAAATCACAGAAGAAGAACTGGGCCAGAAAAAACAACTGCACACAAACGACCTGGACTCAATAGATTTCACCACAGTTTCCAAATCAGTCAGTATTACTGTGTTTTGAAGTTTCACATTAGTTTGTAGCTTGCTCCATGTAGCAGGTCCAGAAATCTAAATGCTTTCTTTTCCAGTTCTGTTAGGACTTTAGAAAAAATACATGTCCACAGAACAGAGATTGTATTTTCCATATTTCAATTTAAAAGAGATAAATGAGTCAGAATTGTGCCAAGAATGGATTTGTAAATAAAAAACATACCAATGGCTGAGGCGGCGTGTTTATAAAGATGCACAGTGGAGAGTAAGACGTCCACACTCAGGTAATGACAGGTAAAAAGGTAGACTCCACCAATTTCCCGTTCACAGTAAAAGAAAAGCAGGACTTGTTGCTTGTAGTAAAATATTAATAAGCAACAGACATGTGCAAGTGGTCACTATTCAAAAATCCTAAGTATTTAAAGTTGGATACACAGGCAACTTGTTAGAAACAATTTCCTTTGTACAACGTTGATGTTTCTGATAAGAGTGCCACTAATATTGGAGTCACAAGAACAAGACAACAAGATGCTCCTATTTAGAAGAAATATTCATAGATGAAATAGGGGAGGTTCTGGAGGTTCTTTTTTTTTTGGACAAGGCCGATCTGTTTCTTCTACATTTACATTGCATTGCATGTTTCCTGTCTGTGCAAGTAAACCTTCCTCATAGAAGTTTTATTGTTATTTAACATTTCTTCTCGCAAGCTAATATTCAGAAAACTTTTAGCAAATGCTTTCAAAAAGTGGGGGGGACATGTCCCCGGCGTCCCCAGTGTAAATGACACCTATGGTTTCTGGTCTTGTTAAAGCAGTTAAAAACGTTTGTTTTGTCTGTATTTAGAACAAGGTGCAGTTGACAAAGCTGCTCTTGTATTAATATTTTCATCTTATGTTTCACAGTGTGATCCTGCTAAATCCCTTAAAGCTCTGTTTGACGCCATGTGGGCGGGGCCTGAGTACCTGCTGGTGTTTGGAGGGGTGTGTCCACCTGTGACGGCGCTGGTCGCTCGCTCTCTGCCAGCCTTCAACCTGGTGCAGGTGCACAGCTCGTCAGTCCGCTTCAGACTTCATATTGTATTGCGTGTTACGACAGGTGCGTTTACGGTGTTTCATGTCCTCTGATGTCCCAGGTATCTTTTGCGGCCTCGTCCCCCAGCCTGTCCAACAGGAAGTGGTACGGGAACCTGTTCAGCACGGTGCCGTCAGACCGAGCTCTGAACCAGGCCACGGTGAAGCTGCTGCAGCGCTTCAGGTGGACCAGGGTCGGGATCATCACACAGGAAGGAGCCAGACTCTCAGAGGTGAAGCTGAAACATCATTTATGATGACTTCCTGTAGCTTCCCCATCAATCCAAACTGGTCTAATGACCTCTTCTCTATGTTTTTTAGCTCTGTGAGGTTCTAAGAAACCAGTTCCTATTGTCTTTGTGTGGCATCACATCAGATTTTCTTTCTTTGTGCAGATGAAGCAGGATCTGATCAGACAGCTGCTGAAGGCCGATGTTCAGGTTGTTTCCACACAAAGTTTCTCTGAAGACCTGCAGCAGCTTGAGGAAGCTGAAGGTACCGAGTAGATACTGTACATATAATAGAAAGTAAAATATATCATCTGTTTACATTCTAGCTCTTTGAACAGGAATAAAACCTGTTGCTTCTTTGTTTGGCAGGAAAGTGATGTTCGGATCATCATCGCGCAGTTTGAAGAGGATTCTGCCTCTGAGGTTTTCTGCTGTGTAAGCGCGCTTGATGGCCAAATGTCTGTCTGGAACAGTTTTGTTTTAGTGTTTGTCCCTTTCCTGTTTCAACGAGACAATGTTCCCCGCTTCACGTGGATGAGCTTTACTGGCCCTGACCTCAACACCCAATGTCCTCATGTTCCTCACATTATTAAAAAATGTCCACAAATGTTATTTGTTTCCAAAAATGTCCTCACTTTTCAAAATGTATCCAACTGTCACACATTGTCCTCAACTGTTCTCTCTTTCCTAAGCGGTCCAAAAAAAAATCTCCTCACTTTCATTAATATTGTCCTGCTTTTTTGTGTCCCAATTGTCACAAAATCCGTCATCCCACAAAATGTCCAAACATTTCTTTTCATTTTCAAAAAGTGTCCCAACGAGCTACAAATGTTCCCACTTTTGAAAAAAACTTCAAAAAACTGCCCTGCTTTTGTGTCCTCGCCTCCCAGCCTTGTTCTAACTTTTCTAAAAAAGTCCTGGGCTCTGCAACTGTCCCCAATTTTGAAAAATGTCACTTTCCCAACAATTGGCAAGCTTTAAAATAAAATGTCCTCACTTTTCAAAAACATCCGTGCTTTCCTAAAATGTCAACACTTAAAAAAAAAATGCAAATGTCCTTATGTCCCAAAATGTCCCCACCTCCCAAACTTTCCAAAAAGGTCAAAAATATCTCTTGTACCCCCCAACATTTCTTTATTTTAACTGTCCCCACCCCAAAAATCTCCCTAATATGTCCTCCTACTGTGAGCGAGACCTGATCACCAACGTCAGTGTTGGACCTCACAAATGCTCTGGTGTCTGAAAGGGAGCCAATCCCTGCAGCTGCTTCAACATCTGGAGGAAAGCGTGAAACCAGACGGGTGGAGGCTGTCAGAGCAGCAGTTACACTGTGCAGACACATAGAGGGAACTCAAAAAAGCACTTTCTGCAACCTTCAGTATAATGAAAAGTGTTAACCCATGTCTTAATAGTTGTAAAACAATATAATTCCATCCATATGCCACTTATAACATTTCTTTAATTTGGCATTTATCATAAGAGATTTTACAACAAGTTTGAATTAACTAATTTTAGACATATTTGGTGTCCTTAAAAACTCTTGAACTCCTACTGGACCTAAAAATTCTGTTCTGCCTGAGTAATGTTTGTCTTTCCCGCCTGCCTTCGATGTTCTCCTGGCTACAACACAACACCAGCCCAAAAACAGACGTGAACAGTGCAGCTGGTCAGTGATAAAACCAGAAGACATCATTCTGATATTAACATGTATCATGACTTGTTCTTTAGCTGACGCTTACCACGATGGACTGTTTAGGAACAGGAAGTCAAACTGAAGCTGCCATTTTCAGCAGGACTCAAGTTTTTCCAGAAATCTTCCGGGAGTTTGATGGAAGAAATAAGATTTTTTGTCACGAGGATTAATTTCAAACAGCAGCCACGACTCGTCTCTCTCTGTGACTTTCAGGCCCACACACTGAACATGTTCGGAGCTCGGTACCAGTGGGTGGTTGCTGGTGGAGGAGCAGCCGGATGGAGGCTGGGCTCGCAGGTTTCTGGCTGCGCCGGCAACAGCGTGCGGACGGCTGCAGACGGATCCATCAGGATCCAGATCAGACAGCTCGGCCACACGAACACACCAGGAGTCTCTGGACGGGTCAGAAACAACCACCACAGTCCCACCGACAGACCAGTCCGTGTTGTATTTAGTTACACACCAGAAAATTATGCATCCACCTCTTTAGGTCCTTTTCAGACACTTTGCTGTGCTCATTAATCAAACACTGTTATCACCACAAATATTTTCTGAATGTCAAGGAATGGTACTTCTGCTGAGTGTATTAAAATATTAAAGACTCTAAACATTCAGAAAATATATACTTCCAATCATTTATCACCATTGATGAACCCCACAAAGAATATTACAGTGTTTAAAAGCAATATTTGGAGGTGCATGCAATTCTCGGCAGTCAGACAAAACATAGGCAAAATATCTGAATTCTAATTAAATAATGACGCCAGTCTCAGTTATATTACGACTTTTTTTTCTGGACATGTCAGAGTATAGTGGGAGAGATTCTCAGAAAAGCTGCTGAAACACAGGAGCTATTAAAGTCCAGGAATATATATACCTTAAAGTAAAATTAACTATTTATTAACTATTTATTATTATAAATATTTATTAATTATTTGGAAGATGGTGAACAGAGGCTATTTAAAAACAATAGCTACAGAAAGCCTGAAAACCTCACTGTGTTATGTTCTATTATTTTTTTGTATATTTTGAATTGTCACCTGCTGCCTGAAGTTTGTGTTTCCCTTTGTATATATTAAGACCTTTGCACCAGAAATTGAGGCAGAAAAGGAACAAATTTTCACCAGAATGCAGGAAATGAATGTAAAATTTTCTGGGGGAGGACTCCCTGACCCTCTTCTTCATTTCTGTCCCCTCCATTGTTGAAAATAAACAAATGCTGTTGCATTTCCATGAAATCTACCCCATAATGCAACAGTCTGTTGGTTGAAACACAGTTTATGAAGTGACACATTCAGGTTTGGTCTTGCAAATTAAGGCTATGATGTGGAGGCTGACAAGTATGCTGATCACACTTATTGACTAGTGACTATGAACTACTGGATACTTGCTCATGTACCTGAGATGTTGCTACTGTTAGCGTCATTGTAGCTGGGAGAGAGCGACACGTCGAACACGGCGAAGCGTTCCTTCAGATTCACGCCGTGTTGAAGGAAACGCTTCGTCACGTCGGAGCTGCTTTCTCCCTCGCATCAAACCTCCTCACTGCAGCTGTGGCGTTCTCTTTTTTTAGTGAAGCTAAGAATCCAAACACGCTGTCTTAATGAATCTACTGCTTATGGAAATTTGGTACATTTTAGATACCCAACCTGAGATCTTCATGGTCATCAGAGGACAAATTCTAGTGACCCCACTTGACCTTTCCTCTAGCACGACTGTATTTGTTATGTTATGACAACTAATCAAATTACACCCACTGATGAAGACCATGAGATGTGGCTGAAAACTGCACGTACAAGCTAATAAGCAGACCTCGTGTTTTTTTCTTTGTTCTGTGTTTTACTAATACCTTTCACTCCCGTCCTGATGTGTCTCTGCAGACTCCTCAGGACTACCAGGACTCCTACCTCAGACAAGTGATCCTTGACCGGGTCAAAGGTCAGCCAGCTCCACGCCTAGCCTCACGACGCCGCCTGGGTCGCCGCAAGAGCTCTCGGTCAGGGTGATGGAGGCTGTGAAACACAGGGAGAAATACGGCAGCCAGAGAAGCGTGAGCTGCCGGGCGAGGACGCCGTTCACAAGAGGCTGCTGGAGGCCGTAAAGCAGACGCAGTTTGAAGGAGTCACAGTGAGCTCAGTTACACACCTGAAACACACACAGCTGAAGCATGTTTACTGTCTGATACTGACGGGGTCACATGGAGAGACAGACATGTTGCTGTTACAGACACTCCTACTGTAGCAGTACTAATACTTGTTGTATTGTTGGTACTGTAAATATTATTTACACCTTGCTCAGGTTTTGCTGTTTTGTAAATACTTGCATTTGTTTGTGAGAAATATGTTTTGTATTTTCAGAAATCATTGTGGGTTTTTTTTTTTCAGGGTCCAGTTTCCTTTCCGAACGGGGAGAGAATGGCATCTATCGACCTGATCCAGTTTCAAGGTGCTGTTAATCACCTGACGCTCTGCTGTAAAGTCGTTATGTTCCTGTTAATCAGCAGGTATGTGTGTGTGTGTGTGTGTGTCCTCAGGCAGCAGGGGTGTGTTGGTGGGAGAGTTCAGTACCGCCACCCAACAGCTGCGGCTGATGAACCACCTGATGCAGTTTAAAGGTGGGACCCTGACCCCACGGCAGGGTACTGATCAATCATGATGATGAACCCTGGATGGATGCTAAATGTTTGGTCCTGCAGGTCCAGGACCAGCCAGAGACCAGACTGTGGTGGTCCTGCAGCGGCAGCACGTCAGCCTCCTCCTGTACGGCATCGTGTCATCAGCTGCAGCTGTGACCGTCCTCATCACTCTGACTGTCCTGTGCTTCAGGATCATCTGCCGCAAACACTGGTACTTCTTCTTCTTCAGATGCTCCTCAGTGTCTCTCTGAGCTGAAACTTCTAGTTTTGTCGTGGTTGTTTCGTCTCCTCTCTGTTCGCCTGCAGGCTGCAGAGATGGAGCGGTGGACCTCAGGACGAGCTGCTGCTGTTGGGCGTCCTGCTCTCCTCCTCCTCAGTCCTGATCTCCGGTCTGGACGCAGCCCCGCTGTCCCGACCGCATATCTGAGCTCCTCTGCTCTGTGAGTTCAGAAACTAACAAGACACCACATAAAGACATACTGTATAGAAGACAAGAGTATATGCATGTACAGCTACATACAAATGACAAACACGTTAATATGTACAAAATTATTTAACTACTTCAGACAGTAACTTAGTATCTATGTTACATGCAGATAGAGGTCGGGCCCCTACCAAGGCTCACCAGTTAAATCTGAGGGGTCGTGAGATGATTAATGGTAGAGGAAATATGAAAAACAAAGTTCTGAGACACAAATCTGTTTCCACTTTTTGGACCCATCTAATGTTTTTCCTCTTTCTGCTTCAAACAGTTATTTAAATGAAACCATGAGAGAAGTTTAGAGGTGAAATGTCTCTTTGGTGAAACTGCAAACAACTCAGAGACATCTGGCCAGGGAACAAGGACTTTGAAAAAGTTTCAAAGATGCTAAAACTATAAAAAAAAATTCACATATGGTGTTAATTAACGTTTTGCATCACGTGCAAACAAAAAGTGTTTTACCGTCTACAGTCTGGAGCAAAGTTCAGTTTCGCACGTTCGGTCGTGTTGGATTCATTTGCAGGTGCGTCTGTGGACTCTCTCCGTGGGACACACTGTGGGCTTCGCTGCGCTCTTCACCAAAACATGGAGAGTTTATTCACTCTACAGCATCAAACTGACAGTAAATCACAACGTCTCATTTGACCTTTTCCATTTCTTTGAATCAATTCTTCAACAGTAAAAGTGTAGTTTTGACGTTCTGGGAGGTAAATTCTGTTTGCTTGTGTCTCCAGCAGCAGACCTCGCCTGCAGCAAACAGGCTATGTGGTGCTCTGGATGTTACTGCTGGATGTGTTTGTTTTAACCTCCTGGCAAATCCTGGACCCCCTCAGACGGGTGGTGCTGCAGCATGACTTACAGGTAACAGGATGATCTCACAAAAGCGCCTGTGTCGATAGAAGTTGGAAAGACGAAAGACGATGAAAGAGACTTTATTCTCTTCAGGCAGAGGAAGCTTATGTAAATTTTTTAAATGTTTTTTTTAATGTGCATCACACTCCTGACATTTATCAATTGTAAGTCCACAGCGACTTACAACTGCTATATATAAGAGGTCGCGACTCTGGAGCAACGAGGGGTTAAGTAGTCTTGCTCAGGGACACATTGGTCTCTCACGCCAAAGGGATATGTCTTATCCACTGCACCATCACCACCCACCAACGTTTTAATTTTGTATTTTGTGTTACATTTCAAGTTATGGTTAAAAGATGGATGATTTTGTTTGGGATATACAGGACTGCTTTTGGGAAAGAGATTGTGTCCTAATGGGACTTTCCTGTTAAACAGCACCAAGAAGGATTCAGATACTTAAATAAAAGTACTAATACCAGAATGCAAAAAACCTCTATTACATTCAAAACCCTGCATCACCGGCTCCATCCTCTTCACTTACTGTATGTTTGTAAAATGTAATCCAAATTTTTTTCATCTTAACTGTATAAACTAAGACTTTCTGTTGTGAATCTAATCTGACCTGACCTGGCTGGAAGAGGGATTCCTTCTCTGCTGCTCTGCTGAACATGTTTCAATTCAGAATAAACAGTTTTCTTGTTGTTTTTTTCAGAGTGACCCTGCTGATCAGGACGTTATCGTCCGGCCGTACTCTGAACACTGCAACAGCAGCAACATGGAGCTGTGGCTCACTGCTGTCTACGGATACAAAGGGCCTCTACTGGTCAGTCCTTGACACAACAAATCATTTCATCTAATATCACACTGACGTTTCTTTTCCAATGTGGAGGCTGTATAAGAGATTCAACAAGATTAAAAGTCCGCAGCAGCACCAGCTGCTCCATCAGGATCTCATTTTCATTAAACACCAGAAAACTAAAAATTTGGATGAATGAAAAGTGGAGAAACAACTTTTCCGTTCTTACCGTCTCTCAAAGGCAAACTAAATCCGGAAGCAAAGTTTTGTGTTTGTATAAAGTTACATAACCTCGACATGCGAACTCGCCTCGCTGTCCAGCTGCAGACCACAGACACACATTCTTGTGAGTGTTGCTTATACGGAGTATTTACACAGTATGTGTTGATAAAGTTGAGTTTGCTATGAGCCTTGAGCTGTGGTGAACTTTGATTAACACAGGGCTGCCAATGTTTCAGTTTAGTTTGGAGGAAGATTATATTGCTGCATTTTATTAATCATGCATGGTTCATTAAATTAAAATGTTTTTCTCCAGGGTCTTGGATGTTTCGTGGCCTGGAGCATCAGGACTCCTGCTGACAGCGGTAAACACCTGACACTGAGTATGTTTGCTGTGACGGTGTTCAGTGTGTCAGGAGTGTCAGGATCACTTCTGATATCCCACAATCCTCCTGTTCAGTTCTGTCTGACCAGCGCCCTCATCCTCTGCTGTAACATCTTCATCCTGAGCTGGCTGTTTGGACCAAAGGTCAGTGTGGCTCTCTGCTCTCACTTTTTGGAAACGGAAGAATTCGAAAACAAATCCTAAATTTTGCAAATAACTTTTATGCCGCTGAGGTGGTTTTGTAGAGAGCAAAGAGTAAACAGGAGATGGAAACACTTTTTAATAATAATTTTACTCCTGCACCCTTTGCACTCAGCTCATTGCACTATTGTCTCAATCTGTCTGTTTTTTGCTCGTAGTGTATATATGTGTTCTCTATACTGTAGCCTGTGTTTGATTATCATTATTGTCTTATTATATTATTGTATAAGTAAGCACATCGTGAGCGTTGTCCATGGCTGTAATGCGTTCATTACAGCCATGTGTGACGTCAACTACTGACGTAACTACGCTCGCTGTCGCCTGGTTTATTCGCTCCAAAACCAGCTGATGGAAACGCACATATTTAGCTTTTTTTTTCTTTTTTGTGACATTTCAAAAATACGCTTAAAATTTGCATGTAAATTCTGTAAGTTACCTGAGGTTTTATTTCTTTGCAGTCTTTGCATGTGTGTTGAACGGCAGCGAAGCTGCAGGAGGAAGCTGCTGAGGGAGAAGCTGAAGAGCAGCTGAGGAGGTTAAACCAGCAGCTGAAGAGCCAGACTGCACAGGTGAGGACACACAAACGTCACCTGATGTTGAGTGACGCTGCTGTTTAGATTAACGCTGCAGGGCTGTTTGTTGTGTTCCTCGCAGCTCGATGTACAAATAGAAACCATCACCATGCAACTCTCTGAAACGCCTGAGTCACCTGAACCTGACCAGAAGCTTCAGCACCTGATGAGAAAAGAAGGAAACGGTAACAAAGACACGATTTCATATATACGTGTACAGGAAAAACCCAAAACCCGACACTGACCCGGTTCTCATTACTCACATCTAACCAAGACTAACATCACAGAAGATCTTTGAATTTTAATCAACGTCAGTGTTTAGCTTATCTTAGCACAGTGGAAGAAGGGAGGAGACCGCTAGTCTAAAACAAACAAATAATATTAATCGTTGTTGTTATATTTTATTTACGGAGCAAAAACATATCACAGAGTGCTTCCACTACAGCAGAAAAGAAAACACAAATAAAACAAATTAAAACCAGAAAACATTTTTAAAGGCTGCATCTAACGATTATTTAACGATTAATCTGCCGATCGTTGTCTTGATTAATCGATTATTTTTAGTCTCTAAATTGTCAGAAAATGGTGAAAAATGTCGTCACTGTTTCAAGAAAACGTCCTCAAATGTCTTGATTTGTCCACAACCCAAATATATTCAGTTTACTGTCACAGAGGAGGAAAGAAACCAGAAAAAATTCACATCTAAGAAGCTGGATTCAGACCATTTTTCTTAAAAATCGATTTTCAAAATAGTTGACAGCTAATTGAATATTTGATTAATCATTGTAGCTCTATAAGGAATTAAAATAGAGATAAAAAGACAAGAAAAAATAAGGTCAACTAAATTAGGAAAGGCTCTTCTACAAGTCCGTTTTAAGAAGAGACAGCTGACCTGATCCACGGGCAGGTTGCTCCGGATCCTCAGGGTCTGCAAACTGTCCCCTTTAGTTTTCAGCCGGGCCCCTAGAAGAGACAGCAGACCTCTGCCTGAGAATCTCAGAGTACAGGGGACTAAAAGGTCAGAGATAGAGCAGGACGAGAGGCCGTGAAGAGCCTCTAATAATAAAAGTAATAATCCAAAACATCCTACAAGCCAGTGTAGTGAAGCTAACACAGGGTCCTGGTTCTGGAGCCTGGCAGCTGCACAATCTGGAGTTGGTCAATAGATGTTTTTTTAAATCAGGTAAAAAGGCTGTTGCAGTAATCGAGGCGTGTAAAATGCTCTCAGTGTCTTTAAAAGTTAACATTGATCAGATTTTTGGTATATTTTTAAGCTGTTAAAACATGATTGCACAAGCTTTTGTGATGTGATGCTCAAAACTTAAACTTGCTGTCAAACCAGCCAGACGCCAAGAGTCCTGAAACAGGCCTGGTGTGATCCGGGAACCAGCACAGGACAGAATTTGTGTTGTCATGTACAGAACGGGTTAATCCTGCCTCATGTGGAGGAAACCTACAGAATCAGACCATCTGACACGAAGCTGCTTCACGCTACTCTGTTTACAGATCAGTAGATTTTTGCACATTAATATCTAACTAACAGTTAAAGTCCCTTCTCACTATCATAATCAACCTTTTCCTCCTGCTGCTGTGTCGTCTCCCAGATGATGGGGTCAGATCTGTGACGCTGGACTCATGTAGTCCAGGTCTGTGCAGCGGACAGGAACTCAGAGAGTCCAGACGGCATCAACTCTCCTGAACAGTGAGTCCAAAACAAACAAACAAACAAACAGAGAGTTAAAAGTATTTACATGATTTGCCCAAAGTGTCATCACGACAGGCACCAAGTGTGTTTTCATCCACTTGGTTTTATTTACATTTTGAATTTGTGGAAAGAAACGTTGAAATATCTCAAAAAAGAGTTTCCTGTCTGAGGTGTGAAAGAAGCAAAGGTTGAAAGTGAAGAAAGGATCAGCTGTGTTTGAGCGATGAGGAGGCTTCTGAAGCCATCATTTAATGACGCCACCTGCCGTGTCCTCTTCTTCTTCTGCGGTGGATTAATGGCAGCGACTGGAGTATCGGCTCAACTAGTTTATCTGTAATGAAAAAAGCCTCACAATTCAGTGGGTGGGATCTATCAGGCAGCAGGTGAACATTGTGTCTTCCCAAAAATGGGCAGCGTGAGGATTTGAGCGACTTTGTCAAGGGCCAAACTGTGATTTTCTAGACGACTGGGTCAGAACATCTCCAAACTGGTCTGCAGGGGTCAGTACCTTTGACCTTAACCCAGGGTAGCGAAGGAGGCCGGCCCGCGTGGTCCGATCCAACAGACGAGCTACTGCAGGTCAAACTGCTGAAACGCTCAATGCTGGTTCTGATAGAAAGTGAACAGAACAGTGGAGTCCAGGGAGACGGGTCAGGGCTGTTTCAGAGGCATATTGTGGTCAAAATTTTGTGTTTATTAATTAAAATAATTTTGGTTTATTTGTCAGGGAATAGAGGATTTTAAAGGCGCAGTCTTTGTTTGTTTAACATATAAACTACATGTATGTTCACACACATCAGTTTGAATATGTGAACAGTATTATTTTTATTTTTAAGTTTGCTCGTGGTGGGAACTGTTTGTGTCTCTTGTTTGTGATTTAATGTCCTTCCTTCCTTCCTGTGGTTTCTCTCAGTGTGCGGCGGCGTCGGTCCGTGCAGCTGCCGATCCTCCATCACTCCTACCTGCCCGCCATCGGTGGCGTCAGCGCCAGCAGCTCCAGTCTGTTCGGCAGCGGGGAGGCCTTCCTGTACACCTAACGCCACGCAACTGGAGCCACACTACTGCTGAACCAATCAGACGGCCGCTGAGACTTCCGCTTCTGAATGTCTGTTCTGAACCAGAGGATTTGGGTCCTGTATTCATTTTTATATATATACATTTAATAAAACTTGATTTGTAAGAAAAATATGAAGACAGACATTAAAACGTTTTTAATCTACTGAATGTCCTCGAATGATTCCTGTTTAATCATGTGAGCGAGAGGTCCCTGGAATATCGTGAGCGCCGTGTGAGGAGAAGCTGCTCTGTGATGTCTGTTTGCTCTTGAAGCAAATCAAAACAGGGAATTTCTAGAGTTACAAAGTCCAGATAAACACGAGCTTTGGCCTTCGTCAGGCTGCAGTTTAACCCTGTAAACTGGGCAGACAGAGTTTGGACTGATGATAGAACAAACCTCTTCATGGCCGCAGAAACGACCACGAGGTCCCCTCAGATGTTCTGAGGGGACCAAGTACAACCTGCAGTTTGGTGCAAAGACGCAGTCAGACCTCTCAGAGTCGCACAGAGGGCGACAGCGGCGCTTCATCCAGGGTCATGTGAGTATCCCAAAACTCCATCGACGTCTCTCACCCCTGGGCAACCCCAGGAAAGGAGTCTAGCCCTCCTCCGGGTTTTTGGTTCCAGACTCAGTGTCATTCATAGAGAGGGGGGCAATTATAACTAGATGGCACCAGTTCACCTCCCACACCAGCTCTGGTTCCTGCCCAGCCAGAGAAGTGATGGCAGGGGTCAGCACGCCCGGGTCCCTGCCTTCGCCTTCCGCCCTGCTGACAGTACACCCGACCCCAATGCCTCCTCCCTGCAGGTGGGGGCCCACAGGGCTGTGGCTCCATGTTTGTTTTTGGCGAAGTGTCCGACACTCAACGGCAAACTTCCCTCCCAAGTCTGGCTCCATGTGGGTGGGGGGCCCTGTCTCTTTATTCCGGCTGAGGTGCTGCAGTTCCGTCTCAGCCGATTAACGTGGTCTGTGAGTCGCTCTTAGTCTGGCTCCTCCCTGGGACCAGTTTGCTTTGGGAGGGAGACCCTATGAGGCGCTATAGCTCTGGAGAACACAGGCCGCAACATCCACGATAAAGTGATGATTCCTGAAACCAGTAGACGACTCAGGAAGGTAAGCAGGACTCGAGTCAGCAGGGAGACCTGCTGACCCTGATATATCGAGTGACTGAGGTTCTCAGCCAGACCTGTATCTCTGGGTCTCTGTGGTGGTTCCTGAGGGGGACGGCCGGATGCATCCTGGCTGATGTAAATGTTCACATGCTAACATGCTTAATTAGTTTTCACTTAATGACTCAGCCTGACATCATGTTCGGGGCCATTGTTCCCTATATTTGTTTACATTTATAAGTTTACATTTTAATCATTTCAGATTCAGTTTATATTAATTGTTTCCTTTTCTCTTCGCATTAATAGTGAAGATAATGATTTGTTAATATTCTTGAACAGGATCCTGTTATTTATTTTTTTTATCTTTCTTTAGAATGATCATAATAAAGTCATTTACACTGAAAAAGATTTGTATTATTTTATTTTATTAATATTTGTGCAATTTCAGTTACTTAAAGATTTTCTTGTATTTTTTATAGTTTTCATATTGTGATCGATAGTCAGGCATTTTCATTCAGGGATATAAAATTGTGTTTGGTTTTGATTTGAGGGGCCCCAGTGTAAGATGTCTCTGAGGGCCTAAAAGTTCAGATGTTTTTCTACCTGTTCTGCTGTTTGATTCTCCCCAAAGTCATCTGAGGTTCTTACTGTCAGCAGTTTGGAAATATCAGACGCAGCCTGCCAGGTTACCAACACTGATGTTATAAATTAACTTGTGCAGGCAGGACGTAAATAAAAGAGTGCGTCCAAACAGGGAGGAGTATCTGGACTCTATAAAATGTCTCCTGCCTGTCTCAGTGTGCTGCGACTGGAAGACAAAGACCAGATTACAACCCAACATGTGGTCCATCAGGATGCTGGTCTCTGCTCTGGCTCTGACTCTGCTGGTTGTCTCTGTGGGGTCCTGGTCTGACGGCAGTAAGTCCTGCAGGATGTTTTGTAGTTGCTTTAAAGCTACTGCAGTGTTTCTGTGTGATCCTGTTTTTAAAAGGACAGTTTAGATATTGTGACTAATATCTGCTGCTCTCACAGACCTGTCAGGCTCGAGCTGACGAGGCTCTTCAACTCTCCAGTTCATTTAGCTGAGAGGATGACACGACCAATGGGATCCAGTCTTTCTTCATCTTCATCTAGCTCTTCTGGAAGAGGAGGAATCAGCCACTCTGGAGTCAGGTCAGTCTGTGCTGACATTACATGTTTTATATGCATATTATTAGTCAACCAAAACACTTAAAGCATCTTGAAGCTGCTGTTTGATTCCCAGAGTGACGCTGGACGACGGCTCTCAGTGGCTCGCTCATAAAGGAAAAGACTCACGGCATCTCCTCTCAGACGGTGGTGACCAGCTGACCACATGAGCTCAGCCTGGAGGGTAAATCTTTGGGTTTTCCCTAAAGCAGATTTGCAGAATTACACAACACATGGTCAGTGGGTCAAACTCTTCTGCTCTGTGTGTTTCCTCAGCCGGATCCCAGCTCTCGGGGACAGAGGGATTTCGAGGGGAGCAAGACTGTCGGTGACTTTGTGGCGACCGGCGGCTCCACCTACAATTTGCTCTTAAATAACTGTCACACGGCATCTAAACGGATGATGAATCAGTAAACATGAACTGCTCTGCTCTCTGAAAGGTCGAAGTGCTTCCTCTCTGCTGAACAGATAATAAAGGTGAAACCTCAGACAAGGTGTCGTGTGCTTTTTTATTCCACTGGAGGGCTCCACACTCTGTTAAAGGTAAAGTCCGCCTTCACCACAGGTGTTGGCTCTGCAGCATTTACAGCTGTTTGTTATTTAACTGTTTGATCTGCTGAAAGTTTTACTTTTGTTTCTTTCTCTGATTTCACAAACAAAATTTCAGGTTTGTTATTAAGGAACTAATTGTGAATTAGACAGAGAAACTCAATGTGAAACTGTGAGCACTGACATTAAAACCCTTTGATAAGGTGAAAAACTTGGGATTCATATTTGACTCAGAAATTAGTTTTGAGCTGCACATTAAAAACATTACTAAGAGTGTTTTGATCATCTTAAGAACATTGCCAGAGTCTGACTATTTCGCTCCCAAACCAATACAGAAACACTTTTGTCTGCTTTTATTACCTGCAGGATTGATTACTGCTCTGCTTTCTGGGCTCCCAAAAAATAACAACATTTCAACTGTGGCTGCTTGAAAACACAGCTGCACGTGTGCTGACTAGGACCAGAAAGAGAGCACACATCACACCAATTTTAAAGTCTCTGCTTTAGCTACCTGTTTGATTCAAAATTGATTTGAAGATCTTTTACTAGTTTTTTTAACCTCTTAATGGTCTCGGTCCTGAATATTATTTCAGATTTGCTTTTATATTAATCTTGGCTCCATGAGGGAGCCCCGGTTTCTTTATTCCGGCTGAGGTGCTGCAGTTCCGTCTCAGCCGATTAACGTGGTCTGTGAGTCGCTCTTAGTCTGGCTCCTCCCTGGGACCAGTTTGCTTTGGGAGGAGACCCTATGAGGCGTTATAGCTCTGGAGAACAGAGGCCGTAACATCCACGATAAAGTGATGATTCCTGAAACCAGTAGACGACTCAGGAAGGTAAAGCAGGACTCGAGTCAGCAGGGGAGACCTGCTGACCCTGATTTATCGAGTGACTGGAGGTTCTCAGCCAGACCTGTATCTCTGGGTCTGTGAGGTGGTTCCTGAGGGGGACGGCGCCGGATGGATCCTGGCTGATGTAAATGTTCACATGCTAACATGCTTAATTAGTTTTCACTTAACGACTCAGTCTGACATCATGTTCGGGGCCATAGTTCCCTATATTCATTATAAGTTACTGCAATGGGCCCCATAACCACCGGGGCCCCGTGCACAGTGTGATGGGATTAAAACATAAGACAAAGCTCTGATCTTATTATTTTCTTATTATTTGTTTTACATTTATAAGTTTACATTTTAATCATTTCAAATTCAGTTTATATTAATTGTTTCCTTTTCTCTTTACATTAATAGTGAAAATAAAGATTTGTTAATATTCTTGAACAGGATCCTGTTATTTATTGTTTTATATTTCTTTAGAATGATCATAATAAAGTCATTTACACTGAAAAAGATTTGTATTATTT